>JAODLD010000046.1:32778349-32792489 GCA_026781065.1 Mormyrops boulengeri | reverse complement strand
CCCCCCCCCCCCCCCCCCCCCCCCCCCCCCCCCCCCCCACCCTCTTCTCACCATGAGGCTAACAATGAGCCTGAGTCTCCTCTGGATGGCAATGCAGGGCTATTCTGCTTTGGCATCTGCGCACTTCACACTCACTTCTCCCTCCAGAATCAGGTACACAGGTGTAGAACACTCTGGTAATAATGGAACAGCAGACAACTTTAATGAAGTATTCACTAAGAAAGACAAAGTTAGAAGAAGTGCTGCAAAGTACATTCTTGCTTGGCTCTTTCTGAAACTCGTAATCCATCATCAAGGAGCTGCATTTCAGCACATCTTAAAGAAGTAATCCCCTCTATCGTTTTCCACTGTTAGAAACATCCTGTTCTTCTGCTGATTATTTTGGCTTTTTATTTTGCCTCGATTAAAAGGGATTGTGTTTTCTTAATGGAGCTGAGGTCGACATTTCTTCATTTTTCACTTTCCCTCACACCCCCCATCACTTCACCCTCTTTGATCTCTCTGCTTACATGAAGTTTACACTACCTTACATTAAAATATTGTTGTTATGCTATTTTTTAGTATCACAACAATATAACAAGGTAAAGGTTCCATTAAGGCCGAGAATTCATTCAGAATGCATTTTGTGCATTGCCTGATAAAATACAGATAATGCTTTTAGTTATGTTCAGACCTTATACAAATAGCTAAAGGAAATTCTGGCTTTTTAAACAACATAAACATTTTTTGTGGCTATGTGTCCACCAAGCAGAGAGAACATGGGGAGAATGTTATTTGAACTATGCCCCTAAATCATAAACTGTATACAATAGGGTTAATGCAATGAGACAATGCAATGTTGTGAACAAGCGCTATACAAAAAATAAATGTTGTTGTTGTAATGAGTTTCACTTGTAAGCATTCATGTTTGGGGCAGATCAAGGAGGTGAAATGCAGGTGCATCAATCCCAAAGGGTCAAATCTAATTGGCTGGCATTCTTGGGACAGGATATAAAGTTTAGGTCCTGCCCTGATCAGTAAGGGAGTAAAGAAATTTCTCACAGATCTGTTACTTCTGTCACTATTCAAATTCCTAAAATTAACTAGCTGGAATACTTGCTGAAGTCTGGCAGTTTCTTGCTCATGTAGAATTATCATGAAACTTTATTTTTTAGAAGGGTATAATATCAACATCCTTATAAAAATGATGATTTTCATCTGATCAGAACATATATTAAAAAATGCATTTTCACATAACTAAAAATAGAAATTGTATGGAATGCCAAAGTGAGATGTTATGATACATCATATTAAATTATATTAGAAATAAAAAGTAATGTACTAAAATGCTAATCATATTATTACTAAACAAATTTTTTTTTAATGAATTACTGAACAAAAACTGAATGAAATGAAAAAAATTAGCTTTCAAAGTAAGAATTCAGTAAATGAAGATTTATAATTAACTGTTGCTCAGCATATTACTGAGTGGTCGCGTGCCAAAATTAAATAATAAAAAAAATAATAATAAATTAAAATTAGAAAAGATCATACTGGAATACATATTTTGAGATATACAAATCTATATAATCTATAACATCACACAGAATTTAACTGCATTTGGCTCACACTTCATTTGACATGTAATGTTTAGTGTATTTTTACATCAAATGTATTAAAATAATTAAATGTGCTGGAAGCAAAGTGGGCTGCTTAATTTCCACTATTCTAGTGCCCCTAAAACTCTAGATGCCTCTGGATGATTGGCTGTCTGCAGTGAGAAAGGTAATGTTTAAATATGTAGGTTAACCTCCTGTGTATGATTTCAGTAGGTAGTGTTTGATATCAGTAATTGCTTTTCAGTTGATCATTTAGTTGCCAAAAAAATACTGCCTGAATTTTTATACTCATCTCTCCCACACTCATCACTTTGGCCTGTCACTTATTTATTGCTAATTCTGTAAAATTGCTGCAGCATTCTCCCTATTCTACTCACTGCTCCACCTTATATTGATCCTTTGCTCTGCCATATATCACTTTACTACCTCTTGTTGAATATTTTATTATATGTGATTAGATATCTCATAGTAGTTAGTTTTTTGTACTTAGTGTTTATTGTATTGTAATGTGACACTGCTCTGTTAATTGTCTGTAGTCTTTTGAGTAGGCATTCACGCAAGAATCTCATTGTACTTTATACACTGTACTTGTATTTGACAATAAAACTTTGAATCTTTAGTCTTAAAGTAGTACATCAGTAGGAGCGAGGGCAGTAGATTAACAGTTTGTCTCAAGGACTTGAGAAGAGACTCCTAGACCAGCGTGACATGTAGTAGACTTCACAAGATGAAGATGAAGGCTTCTCCAGGGAGCTAGTAGAAAAGTCTGCCAACAGCTTCCTAATCCAGGGGCTTTCTTTTGGAGCTGCAAAATAGTGCTGTCAATTAAACCACAAAGGTAACTCCAGGGCTAATAAAATGACACCCCCATGGACCATGGACTGCCTCTCATGGTTTCTAAAACCCTTTTATTCATGACTGTGTCAAAAAGTGAGCATTTTAACAGAATGAGGCCATGCAGTTTCTTTGTATTTTTTATTAAGAGCTTTGGCCAACAGCATTGCATAACATGATATGTGCCATTCACTCATAATCTGAATGCAGAAAGTTCCAAGGAGTCAACTTGTCTCCATTTTTACTGTTCTTGCTGAAATCTTCAAATTCAAGAACAAAGGCCACGATGGCCCCCATGTCTAGCCAGGGTTAAGACACAAAAGCTAAACTAATCTAATTTTGATCCCACTGTCAATTGAACAAGTGATAGACTAGCATGCCTCCCACCCTTGCCCTGGTCAGCAGAAAAAAACCTTAAGTCTTTGAATCCTAAGCTACACAAGTCTCTCCCACAAGCTGCCTGCCAAGATCAAAGGCATGTGCTTATGAAGAAAAAAAGCAGGGGCATTCTGATCATCTCAGGAGCTGCAAACAGTGTAACATACACAGTCCTTTGTTTTCCTATTTATTTGAATTCAGGTTAAGGCCTGATTGCAGTACCAAAATGCTATTCATGCATATTCTAAAATGCATTGCTGAAATAAAAAAACTTCGGTGATAAAGTGAAAATATCGAAAATAATTTACTTAAATCGATCTGAAATTGTATACCCATGAATGAAAGGGTAGTTCAAACAAAACGTTGATATAGGAGTAGGTTGAATACTCCAAAATGCTCTTTTAAATTTATGACAGTTCTATTGCTATATATTGTCGTGTTTATTTAAATAAGCAACACACAAGTTCGATTTTCTTCATCAACATTGCTTAATATGTTACTTCAATTAAAATCAATCAGGCAAAAATAAAACAAAACCAGTTATCAAAAGAGACAATAATTTGACTAACAATATATCATTAGATCTGAAACAAATTGATTTAGATTTACACTATAACAATAAATACTATGAACAAGGAAAAAACACTAGTTCCTAGAAAGATTTTACAAAATACTGTTTGTTCATACTGGGCATCTATTGCTTGATACATACTTAAGTATGCATTTCATGTTATACTTCTCAAATAATCCTGTGCTTTACAATTAGGGTACTACCACTACTATTAACAACACAAGAGTGATAAACTACAAATTTACTTTCTGAAAATAATAGTCAATATTAGACATGATTTCATGGTGGATTGTATGAAAGGGATGTGCATAGATCCTTGACTTCCAATCATCCATTACAATTTGTAGCGAATTAAGATGAATACATCAGCATGTTCATTATGTGTCACTGGCATAACACAATCCCCAAAAATCTGTCTTGTTGTTCTTTTAAGGCAAGCCATTCCCATTACATTCCCTTGTCATTTTTATTTTCCCTCTTTAGTTAAACATACCTGAAAAAAAATCACAATTTTATAGAAACAATATAATTTAACAAAATATTTACAAATAAGTATGGAAATAAACTTTCTGATACATGTTTCGGGAAATACGGTCAACTTGGTGCCCAGTGATTTCCTGAGTCGGAGCACTGTAAATCTACCATTAAATAACAGCTTTTGCTTATTTTTTCCACTATTTATGTTCTGTAGACAGGGCTTTAAATTGAACTAAGACCTGTGGAGACATTTGTCTGAAGCACAACATCATACCAGCATGCATTTTTAGCACAGTGCCTGGGTTCATACCGTGTGATGGAAATCCCACAGATGTTCCTATATGCTTTTAGAAATGGAATTTCAAATTAGTGTTGTGAAAAGTAAGTGTCAAAAGTACTGAAAGCACCAATTTCTATCATGCATAAAATGGTTTCAATACTCATTCTTCTTGGTATCAATTTTACAGCCTGCAATTCTGGTTCGTTTTGACCACTGAGGCTTGTAGGCTACCAATGTGCATGCCTAGACCTGAGTGCAGTCTCACACACGTGGTGTTAAACTAAGACCTCTAGTTGAGAAGCATCAGAACTTTCTGTACTGCGCTTTATCGTTAAAGAATGTGGCCAGAATAGCATCTGGAAATATTTTGGCTTTGTGCTAAATGAAAGATACAGGACATATGCGTGTCGTGCCACCACACAATACCAACAAAAGGGGCAAACACCGCAAATTAGCTAAATAGCTAAATTAGCTGAATTTATGAAATATTGCTTGTTTACATTAAAGCAGAGAAGTGACATGCATTTTTTTCTACGGGTTAAACCATTTTTGTAGTCAGTTAAACATTTCTGCATTAAGACAACAGTCTGCAATTATTTTTACCCGTGGGCTGTGTATACAATCTCATGAGGTCCTGCTGACCATTCACAGTTGTGCATCTGATAGAAGTGTTTATGCTTTGAGACACCAGATAAAGAATGCATGTAAAAGTAATATATATCTGTTATATTATGCACTGTAACAATAATATAAAGTAACATGTAATTGATAATAGTATTTATTTACTGCTCACGAATGTCTCTGAACATGATTAGAGCGTGATTACAATGGCTACTACTGTACTTACGCTTTGACTGACAATGTAATGCGAAGGTGTTTTTTAAATATAGTGACATGAGTTTACAAAAGGTTGTAATTTTTTTTACCGCAAACAATTCAACGTTTCATTATGTACTATATTTTGACACCTCTTGAAATTCATTTCTGGTTACAGGCCTGCTTCAATCACCTGTGTTTGTTCAGGCAACATGCACACATTTGAATGAGAACACAAAACTAAGAAAAGACACTGCATAACCACTACACACGTGACACAGATAATACCTCAATGTTATGCTAACTAATCTGCAATTTGGCACACAATGGTAATATTCTGAGAGAACCACAGAAAGGTTTTACTCCCCCTGGCCTTCTTACGTATACACTCTCCAAGACAATATGCAGGGACATAGAAAACCTAATAATTGGAATGACTTAAATATTTTTAATTATCTTTATTTTACTTAAATGTTCAATAGTAGGTTAATTACAAACATTAAAAATTTACCTAAATATCAACCAATAACATTTTATCTTCAAGAGGATTGTGTGTACACATTAACACTGTTGAATCATTTCTGAAACAGCATTTTTCTGGACTTTTTTCAGTGTAAAAATATGTTTGGTTAAGAACACTGAAGGTTATTCTTTTTTTCTATTTGTGCTCACTGAAATGAGTTTATCAATAGACAAAGCACTAATTTCAAAATCCGTGATTTTGGTTTCTCTGACAAGATTTTTAAAGAAAAGGATCAAACGGCTCTGGTCTCTTTCACAGAGATGACAGCAGTAGTATCAGTTTCCAGAAGCCATTCCATCACAACAGGGATCCTCAGTATCCTTCCTTTTCCACAGCAAAATCTTGAATGCTTTCACCAGAGAAAAAACCCCAAAACACCAAGGAGAAAAGTAATAAATAAAAGGACAAAATGCATAATGTGATGGTTTTGGTTCTCTCAAGATATCATTGAATCTGAACCTTCCATTAAAGGACTCTGAGAGTTACCCTTTTTGCATGAAAAGACTGTGATGCTACTGTTAGTTTAAGGACTGGCTTTCATATGACCTCTACAAATGGCCAAATACACCAGCACTGTCTTCAGATGTGCCTGGAAAACAGTTTAATATTAATATTGATAAATGTGTAACTCCACCCTCTGCCCTCTGAAGAAAAGTGTAGGCTGCAGTCTTTGCTTATGTACAAAAATCTCGTCCGACTAGCTGCCGTCACTCCACTCAGGCATGAGGCCCACGGGGTGTACTGCATGGTACTGTGGGGATAGTGTACGGGGGATACCATGGGTGTACAGATACTCATTGCCCTGAAGGCCTGCAGAGGAGGATTGGAGACTCCCACTTGGGCCGCAGGGCCGGCCTAGGGTCGGATGGGGCACGGAGCTATGGTACACACCATGGGCATCGCTCAGGGGAGGGGAGGCATGGCTCGCCACCCTACTAAGTCTTGGCACCAGTGGACTGGAAGTGAAGTGGGCTGAGAAGTGCTGGTAAGGCAGCCGCTCTGTAGGCTGCATAGGTGCCACAGGACAGCTGCTGTAGGGTGGCACAGGAGCCCAGGGACTGCAGCTGATGTCCTCCAAAGCTGTCATGGCTTCGGGTCCCTGTGTGGCACTAGCATACATGCAGGCCTGCCGTTGTGCGGACTCAGTTCTATAATTCCCTGCCAGTCCTGCAGACTGGGAGTAGTTAGCAGAACGGTAGTAGGCCTCATCCTCACTTGGGGGGCTCTCAAGGTAGGGCTTCTTGTATGGGTGATCTCCTGTGTGGCACTCATCCTCCACTATAGCCAGAGACAAACAAAGAGCTGAGGTCACCAAAAAGTACCTTAGCTAAAAGGCTAACAAACTAAGATCATAAACAAGCAGCTTAGCTTAAACACTAATACACTAGGCATGATATCAGAAACAAACTCGCTTCATGTCTTTCCACTAACGCAGTTCAGCTTTAATTAATCAAGGCTCATACAAGACAGACTTGCATAGTCTCACTTATTTATATAAATATATTTATATATTTAAGAAGCCCAGATGAATGGATGAACGATAGATTGATCAAATGAGTCAGAAAGCGTGTAAAACGAGAGCGGTGTTTTTTTCCGCTGCAGAACAAACGCAGCTGATGGAGCTGTATAATGTAAAGATGTAATCGCTAAAAAAGCAATACTGTGGCCATAAATACAGCCAGGGAGTTTGCCTGGTAATTAATTTCAGACCATAAATTACGTAAATTATCATAAATCAAGTAAATCAATTGCTTAGTACAGTGGCGTGGTGGTACAATGGTTTATGCTGTTGCCTTACACCACGAAAGTTCCTGGTTCGATCCCCATACACAACGGGGAACGTTCTGGGTTAAGTTCACGTGTCGTTCTTACTGTATAATGTTATTCTGTATTGTTTGATCTCTGTAAAATACTTTCAATCGCATCCGTGTGAAATGTTCTGCACAAATAAGTGTACCATGTCTTTGCTATTTTACTAATAAACTTTTCAAAGTAAATATCTTCCTGTTCATATTATTATAACCGATTTTTTTTCAGTTTCAGTCATTGCATTTCATGTTTGACCTTCCTAATATGGGTACGCTTTTACTTGAATTATTTTGGAATGAATTAGTATGCTGAGACGTGATTTTTTTATAGGCTTTATTATAGTTATTACACGACATGAGTAGTGAGAGAGTGGAATTTCGTCCGACGGAACGATCTTTTGGGAATCTGTTCCCACACGTAGGACATTCTTTGAGACAACGCTTAACTAAGCGAGACAGTTACCCTGTGGCCTGTACTACGAAGCAGGGTTTTGCCCAGACTACCTTAAATCCGACAAGTTACCCCGATAAGCCAGTAACCCCACTTCGTAGTACAGGCCACCGGTCCGGAGCAGACTTGTTCACTCGCCTAAGTTACCATGATAGCTCAGCGGGAATTCATTTAAGACACGTTAAATGAACAGAGGGGTATTCCACGAAGCAGGATTAAGGGAAAGTCTGACTTATTTCGACAAGTCTGGCTCATTTAAGTGGAAATTCTGTTCCACCAACGTGTCTTAAATGAATCCCCGCTGAGCTACCATGGTAACTTAAGCGAGTGAACAAGTCCGGATGAGGTTAACTGTCTCGCTTAGTTTAGCCTTGTCTCAAAGATGGTCCGACGTGTAGGAACAGATTCCCAAAAGCTCGTTCCGTCGGACGAAATTCCGCGATCTTACTACTCATGTCATGCAATCTGTTAAATTATGTGTCCTCATCTGACATAATATTTTACATTATCTGATAGAATTATTTTGTTAACCTGTAAGGTGTACCTATGGAAGTAAATCTGTCTCATCACGATTTGAATTTTATATGCCACTGAAATTCTAACATTAAATATTTATGCATTGGAAATATGCATCGGAAATTTGATGGTCCCAATTCACATACAAAAATACGAGGTTAAAAATACAAAGACGACATTTCAAAGTTGTTCCAATTGATCCAGTTGCTACCAAAATGACATGATTTTGTTTGAGTTAGCGGGAGAATGAGTCTTGTATATATGTATATAAAAAATGGAACCCTGTACTCAGTGCTGTGAGTAAAAGCAAGACGAGAAAGCAGAGAATAAAAACCATCTTTTCTGAAGTAATCCTCTGCATGATACTTCCATAATATGGAGAACAGAGCTGAGATTGCTACATAATCAATATAATAAAGCCTATAAAAACACGTCCTAAGGATTCCAATTAATTCCATTCAAGTACAGTAAAATTCCATTAAAGTGGACTTGCTTATAACGGAATATCGTCTATGATGGACGAGGTCCGCTGGTCCCGGCCGCGCGCCATTAAGAACATGCAGAAAATATAATATAATGGAATTTCACTTATAACGGACAAATAATTTGGTCCACAGGGCCGCTTTTGGCTGTAGTTTTGTTCGGCTATAACGGACATGCAGGCTCCACCTAAAAGGCGTGCCAGTGATACCCAGCGCAGATACATAGTTGGGATTATTAATAGTCATGCATCTGGTGAGGTAAAGTTGGATTACTACATGTACCATATAATAATCTATACCACAAGTGTGTCTGCTGGGGTGTGGCATGAGTAAATGGTCCTGTAGTTGTGTTCTGGGCATACAGCAGCTCTGGATATAACGTACTGTTTTGCCAGGTCCCTGGAAGTCCGTTATAATGGTATTTTACTGTAAAATAAAAGCATATGCATATTACAAAGGTCAAACATGAAATGCAATGACTGAAATTGGGAAAAAAAAATCCGTAAAAATAATATGAACAGGAAGATATTTTTATATTTTGTTTAGTCACTGTCTAGATTGTGATTAGATGATTGTGACAAGATTATTTGTGCAGAACATTTCACACGAATGTGGTTCCCGCTCTCGTTTTACATGCTTTCCGGTCGATCTATCGTTCATCCATTCATTTGGGCTTCTTAAATATCACGGGTGTGCGCACTAAGTGAGACTATGCAAGTCTGTCTTGAATGAGCCTTGATTAGTTAAAGCTGAACTGCGTATCTGGAACGACATGATGGAGCTAGGCTGAGTCTGACTTTTTTGGGAAAGTCTGCCTTTCTTTAGCTACTTTCATGGAATACCCTCCTGCTTTGTGGAATCCTCCCCAGGTAGGTTAGAAAACCTGCTTTGTGGAATACCCCCCTTGAGTATACATACTTTGTTATTGCCAAGCAGTAATCGGTATTTTCTCTTAAAAGGCTGATTTTCGGAAGTATTTCCACAGTAGAGTGTATTTTAACATTTCAAAGCATAAGATGACGTAACTTACTGTTTAATTTATGGATTGACTGAAGTCTAGTGGTGTTGCGGTAGTGAAGGCCTGCTCACCTTGCCTCTTGGTGCAGTGGTATGCCTGACTGTGATCATGGGGCAGGGGGTAGGAGCCTGTCTGGGAAAGCAGGTTTGGTGGACTGCTGCCTACGCCATTCTCACAGGGGTATGGGGAGCTCAGGCCAGTCGGTGTAGGGAGGCCACGCACCTCCCCACTATAAGGGCTCTGGCTAGAGGTGCTCCGTTGACGCACTGTGCTGCGAGGGACCACTGGGTACTCCTTACTGTTGCAGACATGCGATAGCGAGAATTAGGCATGACAGAGCATGGGGAAAGCCAAGTTTTTTAACAATGATAAACCATTTTCTCCATTTATGACCATTATTATGATATGATGACAATATGACTAACAATTTCTGACACAGAGTGAATCTGTGCAAGGTAAAACAGCCTAATTTGTCCTAATTGCCTTCATTTAACTAAAGATGCTAGATATTTTGGTTTAATCTGTCTCTCCTGGGCTTTAAAAACAGTAATACAGTGGTATTTTTGTTCACCATTCCAAGTCAGTATAGTGTAAGTAAATATTTTGTTTTCTTTGAAGGTTTAATGCAATGTTTGTGTAAATAAGTATGGCAGTGATATTATTGGCAGTGCATTTGTATGTGACCACTGAAAAAAATCAATCACCATTTTTAAAATAAAAGCTTTAATGGGCTAATATGCTAAACCTCAACAATTTAGCCAATTTAAATAAAACCCCAAAGGCATTGGTGTCACAATGACCTATAACAGTGTGTTTTGCAATTTTCTGATCCTTCAGCAAAGTTCTGTTCTTTAACCTTTAAAATCTAAGTGCTAGGGAAAAGGCTATAGGAGAAAACGCGGTGGTTGATGGTTAGTGTTGTGTTTTGACAAAAAATCTGACTATATTGTTCATAGCGATCATCTCAGTGAATCAGACACATGAGAGAAATACCCTCTAAATTCTGAATTTCTGCTCATAACATTTGCTACATATAATTAAGCAGTTAAAAAAACAAGAACCAGACAAAGAAAAATTATGTATCCTATTTGAGTTTCAAGACTGTTTAGCCTAATATGACATATAATAATAATATATTAATAAATTATCATTCACATTTTTTGTCCTAACATTTGATTAATTGTTTATTGGCTGTTACAAGGCAATGAAAAATCATTCTTAACCATAAATTTATCCAATACATCTAAGAAGAAAAGGCTTATCTGCATTTTAAATTCCTGAAGGAAGCAGCATTTAAATCTCTCAAAAACACTCTAAGGTGTGTGTGGCTATTACAGTTACCTCTGCATCCTGGACATCCGGTGCAGCTCCATATCATCACTCCCCCGGAAGCCTTTAGCAAAGGGGTTGTTTTCAATCTTCAACTGTGTGATCTGTGAAACAACCATCACGGTGTTAGGGAACATGTCCCTTGTGCATTTCTCTGTTACATCCATGATGGTGATGACAGGAGTGTTACTAAGAGTAAGTAAAGAAAATTGTGCCATACTAACATCTCATTACTCTGTTACATCTGTGATGGTGATGATAGGAGAGTTACCAAGAGTACATGTACATACTAACATCTAATGAAATCATTTTAAAATAATTATCAACAATCTTCCTAGATAACCCCAATTCTAGATTCTAAAAACATTCAAGGAACACCAAGAATGGGCTCTTGTTTCTTAGTAATTAAATACATGGAGGTCTTCTGCAGTAGACTATGCCAGTATAGACTATGTGACAGTAGTCGTAGCTTCTAATTCCTTGATCTTTGTGCCAAACAGGCCTAGTTTTTCAGTAGCAATGAATTTCTGCTTGCAACGTAATGCAGCAAATATTTCTAAATAATCTTGATCAAAGTTTTTTATATAATATAAAAAATGTATTCAGCAACCTAAAAAATTGTTCAGTAATCAAGTCTCTTATGTGTTGCTAAATCTAACTGATGCCACTTACTTATTGCACATATATAAAATATATATGTCAAACATGATATGTAGAAAAATAACAGGTTTGAGGTCAGACAGGCTACCTCTTATACGCCAAGATGAGCCAACCATGCAAAATGACTCATGACCATCTCTGGGTGAACAGTGGAGATGGTTACGCAGGGTACATGTATTCTGTATGCCTGATCATCAGATCAGTAAAAAGCTGGACCGAGTAGTCTTTCAGGCTTCTTATTTAATACTGAAAAGTGTCAAATGTATATTTGCTCACTTTTCAAATAACAGATTTGTAATGTTGAAGCTGTTTATCCTTTTGGCACACAGACTGTGTTGGCTATGTTTTTTAAATACCATGTCAGTGGTAAAAATTGCAGTTTGATCATAACGTCTGTCCAGATTTACTATGGTGTTTCTTTACTGGTAATGTAATTTCTTTCTGCACCACACTTTCTGTGTGTGTGTATATGTGTGTGTGTGTGTGTGTGTGTGTGTATATGTGTGTGTGTGTGTGTATATATATATATATATATATATATATTCCACTCTGGTATTTCAGTAGATATATTTGGAAAAATGATTAGCCACTACAAACTCACTTTTTACGCATTTTTCCTTCTGTAGTTAGTGTCTGTACTACTTTTTACCTTTTTAGTACGAATAAACTTAATGGAAGCAAGTGAAATCGGTCTTTGTCAGCTGATGTCACACTCGCTATAGCCGCAGTGTATTGTGAGTCAAATCGGCATTTTGGTTGTATTCATAAAAGCAAGTAACATGTTTTTTGATTAAGTAATATTACTGAATATGCATTTTTTTGTCTTCTAAAGTTTGTATTTTCACATTGGTTGACCTATGCTAGCAAGCTAGCCTCACTACGGAGTGTAGCAAAAATGGGTTAATCTCTTCATGCTAAATTAGTGTTACAGAGTAAATGTTTTTAAAGACAAAAGTAAACAGAAAACTATAATGACATGTTTATCAATGCATGTATGTGTATATTCACGTGCATGGATTATAAGCCACAATGCTGGATAAGGTTGTCACTGTGTGCTGTGCCCTGACAAACCAATGCCCAAGTATAGTTTATTTAGAAACATTTGCAAGTACGGTTTTTAACGTTTTACATGATGTCTGGAAGGTTGTATACCGAACCTGTGTTCTGCTTGCCCCTTATATTTTATTTTAAACATGACCAATAAAGTTATGTCCACTGACATTTTTGTGGTGTTCTTGACTCTTTTTTCTTTCTTAAACACCTAAATGAGTAGTGTGTTTTGGTAATGAAAATTTGGTCATGAAAATCCGTAACTAGCACGGCACCACTGAGGTACCCTGAGCATGGAACTGCCCCCAAGCACTGCTCCCCGGGCGCTGAATTAGCTGCCTCCTACTATGTCACATTGTCGTATATGGCTTAAATGCAGAGAACACATTTCGTTGTTGTGCACTGTGTGCTGTGGTGTGTCAACAGTGACGATTAATCAGTAAATTCTAGATTCTTATTACTGATTACATAAAATTTTAAATTTTTCTAGAGAAAAAACACTGAATATGAAATATGAAGTTTGTTAACTAAATGTGTTTACATCTGCGATACACTCAAAATGGTGAATGCGGGCGTTTCAGACAGTGCAGACACATGACTGACAAAGACCGACTGGCACTGTCATCCTGACTGTTTTGTAGACCTGTTGTTACGATCCCTGGGTAGGTTATTTAATGTTATATATATATATATATAAGCAGCACTTCAGTTTCAATCAGCGATAAAACTACACCTGGGATGTACGCTTTCTTCGCTCCCATAAAATACGAATGCTACCAAACGGACCAATCCCATTTTTTGCGGTCTGGGTCGCCACGGCGTGTAGTTACATTTCTGGGGAGGTGCACGTCAGACCAAGATCGGCAACGCCGTAGTCACGACTTCGATTTGAAGCAGAAGTATAAATGAACTAGATACGCATTGTGGGCGGAGAAACATCAAAGTAGGTGCATGATGTATGTAAATGACCCTTACATGCATTCCGATTCGACTTTCTTAAGTGCATTTTTTTAAGTCACGCGCCTATACACGACCAAACGCAAAACTGAAGTTTTCAGAAAGGTGAACGTGTAACCTTTCTGACACGTATCATACACTTAGAAACAAATTTTACGATCAAAAACGCATGTGAATAACTCATATCATTGTATAAGAATTACAATTACAAAGTATATTACTGGGCAGGATTCAAGTGACATCTGTCTTGTCAGCAGCCCTAGTAGGTGAGTGAATTAGGTTAAATGACCTGGGGTGCGTTTCCCAAAACCGTCATTGCTAACGACGTTAGCAACTTCCGTGGTTCAAACTACGTAAGTACGACGCAGGTGTTTCCCGAAACCATAGTTCGA
>JAODLD010000046.1:32754485-32777292 GCA_026781065.1 Mormyrops boulengeri | reverse complement strand
GGCTGAAAGGTTTCCTATATAAGTGAACTGACAAAATTTATTTTCTGCGGCTGTGGTGGTGTTGTGGGGTGGGGGGGAGGGGGGGTTTGTTCTGGGGGCACTCACCAGGGTGGTCCAGTTCCTGAGAATGACCAAATATAGGGGTAATAGACTACCACCTTGTAGTCAGAATAAAAGGGTTTCTGCGAATTTCAGGTAGACTGACAATGAAAATTAAAGTTTTAAGTTTTTATTGTTGCCAAAATAATTGAGGGCATAACCCCTTATCTCGCTTGATGAATTTCACTTCTTGTACTGCCGCACCATCTTTTTAGGGTCACGTGCGATGGCAGTAACCGCTTTAATAAGGGGAAAATACGCATAAACTTGCATAAGTTTTTAAGCGCAATTTTTTACTTAAGGACCTTATGGAAGAACAGACCCCATTTTTTGCAATCGGCTAATAAATATCTTGTTATGTTATGAAAAACAGTCCTTCTGTTAATTTTCTAATGAAAGTAACACAGCACATTATTAACTATATAGAACGTTTTATTTAGTATAACACAATTTTGTTATTGTTACTATTGACGGTGCTAGTAATGTAACAGTTGCATTAACAATAATGGTAACAATCATTGTGGTGGAATTTAATCATTATTTTGACAAACTTATTATTTTGAATCCAGTTGTACGCATTTTATCCAAGATCATCCACAGACTTCTGACATTTAATCTGAAAAACAAAGATTATTTAAATTGGGTCCAGATTAAGAATGTCCCAATTTAGTTAAAGGTTTATTTGGTTCTTTCACGTGCCCCACCAATTCCACTGGAAATACAGCTTATAAGTTAAAATAATGTTAGAAAATACGTAAACGCTTATTCTGCATTAAACGGTACACCATAAGTGTACGGCTGCGCTTTATCTGTTACTTTGCAATATTTTGCACTAAACCTTGTCTTCAGGGATATTGCAAACATCTCGGAGAGGTCTTAAAAACCCGATAAGAGGTACGCAAGAGAACTTTTATGTATGAAATACCTTCAGAAAGTTAAAATTCTCGTTAGAGAATTGAAAAGAATTTGTAAAAAAAACCAGCAAATAAAACGAGACCATGCGGTGGAACGCTTGTAACTCCCGAAGGCATTCTATTATTTATTCCCTCAGCCCTAAGCTATGTAAGTTAATAAAAGTAATAATTTACCCAAAAGTTTGTGGTCTATGGACCTCTTGTTTACGTGATCGGATATAATTAACGGTATCTTTCGAAAAAAACATTTGTTTGGATTTCCTCTTTCGTCTTGATTGGCTCGTAAGGCAATAATGGTTTTCATTTTCCTCTGCTCCCTGCCCCACCTCACTTTTTAAGAATAGTATACGGACCTAGGCAGCGGCAAGAAAACAGAGAAATGGGCATAAATGAAATATATTTCTAGTAACGTTTTTTTCATGGAAACCGTTCTCTGAAGTACTCTTCAAATACATAGGCTAAGATTCGTTTCGTTGGTTTGTTTAATCGCATTTTTCGTTTCAAAAACCGATATAGGATGTAGGCCTAATATATATGATTTTCCATTATTTTGACCACACTGCTGTTTTTCTCCTAAATCAAGATAATCGAATTTTCATAGCCAATTCTTTAGCATATACATGCGCCATTAAACCATTATGAATTCCGTACGCGTCTACACAATAAGCAAATTACCCATGCACTCAGTGCTGACTAAATCACTCACTTCGGCACAAATCCCAGTAAATTTCGCTTACTGGTTTCAAAAATTGAAAAGGTGATTAAATAATCTTAAAAATAAGAATGGGATAATACATAAATAAAATGCATTATAAGGGAAAATGGCAAAATTTCGTTTAATTTAGCAAAATGTTAGTCTATAAAATATATATAGGATAAAAGCTTAACAATGCTAAGTTGTCCTTTACTCTTAGTTTCTTTCAAGTGAATCAATCATGTTAAATTAAAAATTGCAAATAATAGACTCAACACATTATATAAATGATTTAATTATTATTACCTGACATAATTTTCATGATCAGTCATAAATTAATGTTTGCCCTACCAACTAAAATAGAAACTCTTCTTATTCTATAAGCATATACATATAATATGGTTCATAATCAAATTAAAATTTATTGGATCTAAATCTCATAGGCCTAATATACATCATGGCTTGTATATTATTATGTTCAATGCAGACCTGGGGTGCGTTTCCCAAAACCTACGTTAGCAACTTACATAGTTGGAACCATGCAACTGAATGGGTCCAACTATGTAAGTTGCTAATGGGAGCTTTTGGGAAATGCAGCCCTGTTTGATTTGGACTAGAAAATTCCCATATAATGTAATCTTAAATTTCCCATAAATATATAAACATTACCTACACATAAAATATTACCTGATATTTATATGCTATTAGGATTAGAATAATTAAATACAGAAATATATTATATTATATTATATTATATTATGTATTAGACATTAAGTGGAAGTATATTATATTTAAACAGCACTATACTGAACATTTAGCTGTTTCGGATGTGGGTTAGGTTTCTGTGTTGTTTATTTTACTTTCTGTACGTATGTATGCTATTTCTATGTGTGTGTGTGCGTCTATGTGTGTGTGAGAGAGAGAGAGAGAAAGAGAGAGATAAACATGTAAGATAAATAAAGATAAGAGCTCTCAATAATCTGATCCACATTTCATATTTGGAGTCTCACCTACAATATCTAAAAACAGGTGAGATAGTCTGTACTCTTACATACATGCTTACATACATGCTGCCGCCATCACATATATGTTTCATCCCATATATGGAGGGTGTATCGAGATTAATTTAAGAAATAATTTTATTTGAATTACAGAAGTAAGCATGGTGCTTTTCAGATTCTTATAGAAGAGCCCTCTCATTTGTCTGACTGAACTTGTACCCTGAATTTAATAAGTTACACTGTTGTGTTGTAATTTTCTTCAGCCCTTTAAAGTTTGTGGTCTCTGACCTTTATTGGTGGGCTTGGGGCCTTCTCCCTGCCATAAGAAGCATAACAGTGTTGATCAAGGGAAAGAAACAGTTCAGTTCCTTATCCAAGCTGTAAACAGACTTATTGGAATAAATCAAACTGGACGCGTCTAAGATAGTAAAGTAATATCAAAAGAAAGCTCTGACCGTGCCACTGTGACTTGAGTTTTGTCCATGCAAAGAAATTAAAATAAAAAAAAATCTACCTAAGTATTTTAAATTGTTCGTTCTTGCTAAACACTTCAATTTACAGACAAGTGCAACGCGGTTGCTCCTATAGGGTAATGCGGAATGTATTTCAGGAATCAGAATTTATTGGTAGTTCCTCATTAAAATATTACCAAGTGATTCAGCCCTTCCAGACGTAATCTTCGAATATTTATAACAGCCGTATTTTCACAGACTTCAATTTACATTAAGGAAGCATGGCTACACCTTTCGCTTTATCCAGAAGTTAAACGTCTGGGTTTGTGATAAAACAACTTTGTTTGAAATATTCATGAAACGGTATTGAATCTAGAAGTAGACTTCGATTTTAGCTGATCGATGCCAAACGTCACAGGGCGGTTTGATCGTTTCCCAAAGCCTTCTTAGCGAAAGTTTTTAACATACGACGTTAAGAAGGCTTCGGGAAACTCACCCACGAACGACAAGTGCATGACATTTTATGTAAGGAGTCCTTCAAGCAGCCCCACTTTAGTAAATTAAAGCAGCTAAAATGTCACAGTATGTCAGACCACGGCAAAAAGTACACGTAACTTTACGAGTTCACAGTTGGTGTAAATAGGCTACACCTATTATGATTTGGTTAACTTTCCCACTGCTGGATTTTGGTTTGCTTTTTAATTTAAAAAAAATTTGTTCTATTAAGGCTAATTAGCATTAATTAGCCCGCGTAACAGTCAATTCTGCTTTCAAGACAATCTTGCTGGCGTCTTAGTCACAAATCGCTTCTACAATGTAAAGAGTTTGGGCTACGCGATAATATATATTTTAAAAATTACACGAACAGTCTATTGATCAGTAATGAATTTTAACTGTATCGCTTTTGTAACAGAAACACGCAAACTGTAAGATTTTCACACATAATTATGGAACTTAGAAGGTCAAACTTCTTACCTTATGATTCTGATAAGACGTAACAGCAATAAACGAAGTCTCGGCAAAAACGTGAGTACAAAATGCCGTATTTTTGGACCCAAATCCATTATTTTCGTCGGCCTTCACGATATGAAGTCTGGGTTGGTATTTGTGCATGGAGTTTAATATTATCTGCAAAAATATGTACCAGTATTAGTACATTTTACCGGAATATATAATAAGCACGCTAAACGCACGAGGTAATACTTTAATAATTGTAACACTTGCAGAAATATAATTATACAGCACAACACATTCATGACCTTAGCTAGAGGCAAGAAATACTCTTGGCCATTTAAGTAGATTTAGATTCTTACACACCTTCTAACGGAGACAGCATATATTAACTTCAGGTTCTCAGAAGCTACCCTGCATAATTTGTTCTACAATACTAATAACACAGAATGACACTGAATCAAACAGCCAATATTGTGAAAAGGTATATTACTAGTGAACATGCAATGTATTTTGTATTAAAACTTCAGTCAACACAAATAACTTACTCTATAATTTCCTTTAAATATGATATAATTAAATGTATATTCATATGTGGTAAATGTATCTTTAATATTTTTCCAAATTAACAGAAAAAATAAAGAGATGGATAAATACATGCATATGAATACATTCATTGATTTGCAGTTTATTTTTGAATGACCTGTTTTAGTCATCTTATCTTATCTTATCTTATCTTACCTTGCACAGCATTGTCTCTAAGTCCCTTAGTTGGTATCCCATTTATCATGTTATATATTTCAGGGTTGACCCCAGTGTATATTTTCCCTATCAGTATGGCTTTATTATGCTGTTTGGCATTAATTTAATCATTACAGATATGAACATTTTGATACTTGAGAACTTCTGTGATTTTTTTTCTGAAATACCACAAGTTTCTGCCATACACATTATTTCCTTCATTTTCTTAAACTGATGTCATGATATACATCTAAAATCTATTTGTTGACCAGCCATGGTCCATCAGTATATAATAAGTAATGCGAAGGCTACTGAAGCTCCTGGAGCTGTTTTATACTTTCAGCTGTTGGACAATAATGACAAGTTTGGAATAAAATTGCAAATAATTATTTAGCCAAATATCAGCTATAAAATGATTACATCAAACAGCTGCGTAATCATTACAGATCTTTACTTCAGTATCTTGTGATGGATAAGCAGTTGGGAAATTAATGGATGATGGATGGATATTTAAATATTTTCACTGTACAGTAAGTTCATATATGTACAGTGGAAAAAAAGCTGCATCAAAATCACACTGATGGACTAAGGAAGAGCTAAAATATTGCATCTGAAAGATCAACAGTCTAAAGACCAGCCCACAAGATGGCCGCTTTCTACTTCTTAATTCTAACTTCTAAGTGGGATCTGAGGCACTGGAGTTTGTCCTTGTACATACAAGCAAAACTTACCAGCCTTACACATTTGTAGGTAGACTCTATCATACACATTACATAGAAACATTTTATATTCAATAAAGCACTTGTGTGTTTTAAGCCTTTTTGACAAGTTAGGTATTCATAGCATTTATTTTTAGATTAACTAAAGAATTCAGTAGTATACATTTTCAATGAGCAGGCAACTTATTTTTGCTGAAATTTTAAACATAATATTTAGTAATAATATTTTAATGTTCTTTGATTTTTATAAATGTGTTGAATTTCAGTGTGCTTTGTCATGATCACTATAACAATATAATAATTTGTTATAAAATAATTGAAAAGAATTCCCCAAAGTTTGAAGTATAAGCTGTATATGTAAGTATTTATTAGCATTGAGACGATTATTTGACACTGCTCAGTCGTAGAATCAATGAATGGCATATATCTGCATAGCATCTAAAAATTGAAGGCTTGTGTGCATATACTGCAAACAATAAAATTTTGAAAGTATATTCTGATCCTAATTAATTGGTATACGTCACTAAACAGCACTGAGAAGACTGACTGTTTTGGTTATTATTGCATTCAACCTTTATAACTTAAATAGTTTTGCCTCAGAAATTTTAATTTGACTATTAAATCCACCCTTTTTGACATTTTGCTTTCACCCTCTTTTAATATTGTTCCAAATGCAACATATTAAATCTACATAAGACTATTGAAGGAGATGCATGACGTAAGTGATGTCAGTTTTTACAGCATATTTGAGATTTGGACATTAATTGGGCTCAATTGCACTGTTTCCTAACAAATTAAATCAAAACAGAAATCTATGACCTTAGAATGCTGAAAAGCACACTAATTGGGCTCAAAAGCAGTGTTTCTCAACAAACAAAACAGATGCCTATCCCAATTCTACATTTCCAAAAATACCACAGCCAGGGGTGGAACTTCAGAACTGAAATATTGGCCTAGATTGTTTATTATTGCTCTTCAAAGCATGGAGTGCATTAGTAACATAATGTTTTAGGTCAACATAAAATTTTAAAAAACTTGCATACTTGATGTATGTATATTCATAAACCACTGCTATCTTTAAAATCTACGGACAGCCAGTGTAATAAAATGAGTAATAATAATAATCCTTTTTTTTTTTATAAAATTCCTTAAGATATCAAGTGCCAGGAACACAAGGAAAATAATATACAGACAACAAAACATTTAACACTTACATGTCCAAATGGATCTAGGTGGTTATTTGTAAGTTTTAACTTTTGGAAGGAGACAAGCTGCCTCATCCAATGTGCTCCAGTGGCGGGTGAGTCCGGGTGGACATAAAGCCTGCCAGGCATAGCAGGCTCAGCCTTCCCCGTCACAGACCTGTATCACCGCAGTTAACATTGTATTAGCTTGACTTGAACACATTCACAATGCTTACAATCACAATAGGTGAGCTCATCATACATTAGAAATGGCTTTAGACCAACATTTACATATGGCAGACTAGAACTGCCATGAAGTCAATATTTAACATAAAATAAATGTAAAATCCAGTTAAGTAAAAGAGAATGATAATAGTTGATAATATCCTAGCACAAAAAAACTGTCCAATAAAACCATTGTCCTTGAAAACAACCATTTATAAGTAGCACTCAAAAATTGCACTCTTCTTGCGATTTGGTCCACTTCAATGTTAATTTCATCAAACTCATTGTTTATTTATTTCAAAAGTAATATGGGTACGTTATTTTTAAGAATTTTCTGCAGTGTGCATTTAAATTCTGAGAACTGACACCTACTTAAATTTCATATTAAGTAAAATAGGCTTTTGTCTCCTTTTTGCAGTAATCAAATTTAAAAACTCATACTGAAATATGTGCTTAGCATGTCAAGAAACTGTTAAATACTAAAATCAATAATCACTGGATAACTGCATAATCTTTCTGTTGATAGAAAATGATCAAAATATAGGTATTGATAAGAATTGAGAAGACTGTTTCTGATTCTTACTTAACAGTTCATTCTTTCTTTTGTTATATGATATATGTCTTTAAGTGAAAACTTCCAGGGGACCAGGGACGAACCAACTGGTATTCATTTGATATATTTATGAAAACATATTCTAAAATGTTTGAATCGGCATATGTCATTGTAAAATCATTTTTTGGATCACTCACAGTGAAAAGTGCCAGTTCAAAATGACTGGTTTGCTGTTTGCTATTCAAGAGGTACTTTTCAAAGTTAACTGGAATTTTAGATTTAAAATAATGCCAATAAATTCAAATGTAACACACATGTCTTGTTAGCAGAAGTATTAATACTAATGATATCATCTATGTTCTATACCTGCTTGTCCTATGCAGGGTTCACAGGGACCCAGACCTATCCTGGAGGCTACAGGCACAAGGCAGGTAATAACCCAGGATCAGGCACCAACCCATTGCAGAGTACGCCCACACACTATTCACAATTTGGCATCTCTGGGAAACCGGGAAAAGACCCCATAACATTACGCAGAAATCATGCAAGCTCCACACACAGCTGGGGCAGAGACTTGAATCTGAGTCCAAGAAATGTGAGACAACAGTGCTGAGCACTGTGCTGCCCTAATATCTATTATATGAAAAATTTTATTAACAGCATTAGATATTTAATCAAGCATCACAGAGATCCTCTGAGTTAATCCTTAAGTGTTACAGGGCTCATGTTAACAGTCATTTTAGAGCCACCACTGTATTGTTATCTTTTAGTTTGAATGCACACATACACACCATGACAACTATAGTTTGCCTTGTTGAAGGAAGACAAAAAGGAAAGGAAAAAAGGAACAAAAACCAAAAAGGAACCCACAAATAGTGTAACATGTTCATTTAATTAAAGTTATTCAGAGTAAATAGTGAACACTATCCACCTACAAAATAGTGAAAACAACCAACTGTGGGTATAAATTATTTAAATTATAAATGTGGATGTAAAATATGTAAATTATTCATATCATACTTATTATCGGTAACAATAGTAACAAGAATAATACAATCTTTTTTTTGTATTGTGACTGCCTACGGGATAAATGCTATAAAAACTGAATGCATGGATGAATGCATGGATGGAAGGATGGATTTTTTTCAGATTTTACTAAACTTATCACATAGACTAAAATCCAATAGAACTAAAGTTTGTATAAGTTAATAAATGAATTACTTTGCAATTAGTAATTGGGCTTTTCTAGAAGGCCACATAAATGATGAGCCCCATCAATTAAATCACGGTCAGAGTAAACACTTTTATTACATTTGTTACATACCATTTGTTATCAGCAAATTTGTAGCGATGATCATCTGCAGGTACTATATCCATCAAGAGAATATATTTTGTTTTTGGATTTAGTCCAGTGACTTTCACTTTGTAGCTTGGAAACATGCGCCTGAAAATGAAATGAGTAGAAGGAACTATTAATGATGGCAATACTGGTGATTAATACTGATGATGAAACGTTTTTAGTACTGCTCGAGGGGTTTGACAGTTGGTTTCCTTATAGTCAGTTCTTAAGTTTAGCAATTTGCCATGTATTTTAATCATACTCATTGTATAAAACGCATTTACAGAAGTATACCTTAAAGTTTCACATGCAGCCCAAAACAAATATATTTTCTGGTCCTGGTTCGAGTTCCTGTGAACCTGTACACTACTGTAAAAGCCACTAATTTTTCTATAACTCTGCTTTAACAGCTATGTAATAATTTGTCTTAATTTATCCAACTAAAACAACTGAACAGCAAATTTCCAAAATTCATGTACTCCATGAGATATATTATCAAGAACACTTCTGGAAATTTAATATGAGGACCGAGTGAGTTTTGGTTCCCAGTGCTCTGACATACGATAAGGAAGCCTGACTTTAGGTCAACTGCATCTCCTTTCAAAAACAACAGTTTTATAAATTTGCTCTTCAATTGTTATTAGAGAACAGCTCTGTTAATAAATAAAAGTTAATAAAACATTAAAATGCCAACAAATTAATAACAATAGCACATATAAATAACATTTTAATATAAATTTCTAATGCTTTATAATGAAATGTAAACATTAGATTTATGGGTGTCCTTATATTGACTTAAAAGGAAAGGAGATATAATAACAAATAACTGCTTGAATACATTGTTATTTACACATACCATTTGATATATAAAATATTTCATAAAATACTTTTGATAAATAAAAGTATTTATTATTTTCTTAATAATAGTTATTTTATTACAATTCTTTTTATTCTACATCTCAGAGGTATGTATTATTTGTGTGCATGGCTACTTTATTTTTTTTGTAATTATGATCAGCAAATTCATTTAATATTTTTTGTGTTTATGTTACACTGGTTAATATTACACTGTCATTTTGTTAACTTGAATACAATGCACATTTTATTTGATAAAAAATTGTCAAATCTTAATAACAATGGCCCATCAAAAAAAGTATATATCAGGGAAGTTAGCAGTTAGTTAGCCTTCTTGAACTAACACTGACCAGGTGGAATAACACTGGCCTTGTACTGTTTTGGCAAAAGGTGATGTGTTGCTGGTTGTTGGGGGGGGGGGGTTTAAAATGTTTCCACTGTGACCAAAATTTTTTTTAATGATCTACATTAAAAACACCAGTGTGAATAGAATAGAGATATAATATTTAAAATCATTTAGCCCATGTAAGCGGTTTCATGATAAGGTTTAATGATATGAAATAGACAAAATGATCAGTTGCACAAACATAAACTTCAATATGCATGATTGATCTTGGAACAAGTAGCTATAGAAAACGAATGGATGGAAAAATACAAAACCCAAAGACATTAGATATGTTAACTGTAAGGCACATATCCTCAACAGACACATACGAAAACACAGCTGTATCTTTTTGTATTAGCTATCTGAAAGAAGGGGCTTTATGCCATATGGTTGCTTTCTTTCAGTTGGGAGAAATGGATTTACATGAAAGTTGTACAATTTGATTTGTTTGATGCATATCAAACAAATACAGATGTCCATATAGAGCAAAATATGTGTCTTACCTGCCTGCCTTAGTGATGATCATTTCAGTTCCAACTTCGTGGAATTTTGTCCATAGCTCTCGTTCATGTAAGTAGACGTTTATACCTTCCATACCCTATTAACAACAGAATGTGCATTAACGTAATGTTCTATGCCTTCAGCTAAACAGCACGTAAGCAAATACATAGACCGAAATTAACATTCGTGTTTAAACGTTGTATTTTTTAAAAAAAGTAAAACTGCCAGCTAATTTTTCTCCTACAGGTTTTTATAAAGTTGTTAGTTTGGTTTTGGAATCGAATTCAAAACTATCAACGGCCACTAATTAATGAAAGAAATGGCATTCTTTTTAGGAGAGCAAGTATGTTACTGAAGTCAAACACTACTCTCTGAAAGCCGAGATATATTGCATATCCTTCGTTTCAGAAGAATCTGGTAAATTGTGTGTGTGTGTGTGTGTGTGTGGGGGGGGGGGGGGGTACCGTAGATATGTCAAATTACGGTTGCATACGTTGCATAAATAGGAAAACCATGCAATGTTCTATTCATCTATTCATTTGTGCAGTTAAATGCAGATAGTCAGTATTGAAGGATAACACAATTGGAACTGTATGCCATCTATTCTATCTTTATGCAACCTGTCATAAAAATTAAGTTTAAAGTAGTTTAAGGCCTTTAAATAGTTCCGTACTAAAACTCGTCTACGGTGGTCAGGACAGAAATAATGCCGTGGCATACATACGAGCGCTACTTTCAAAATGGTTATTCTAAAATGCTTTGTGATAAAATGCTATTTTAAATCGAATACATAAACAGTATTATATAGCGATACAGGGAGAAAATATTAAAAACAAATTAGCAACAAATTAATAGAATAATACTTTAAGTACATCCCATAAGCGTATGAACTAGCAAAGGAGAGCTGAAAAGACGGTGGATTGTTGATTGCGTAACTACAGAAAGCTAAATGGTAAATAGAGAGTTTCGTATTCTGTACTGGTCGTCTGATACCAACTAACGTATTTTCCACACCTGTTAATTTACTACAGAATTTAATGTACCTCAATTTATTTTTCTAAATAATTACATACTATAGAACAATATAATTCTAGAATTATCTTGAAGTAAGATTAACTTTCAGATCGGTGTTCGGTTCATATATTTGATGTTTTTACTATGTCAGTTCATATATTTGATGTTTTAACATAGTTCTAACCTGTTGAGTGTAGGTTGTCTGGGATGACGGAGACTTGCTTGAAGTTCCCAGCTGACTTTCCTGTTTATTGTCGTCCTGTAAACCCTTTGACTCCGACTCATTTGGAGTAGCGGAGAGCACAAATGCTTCATCGGCATCTGCCATATCCGCAAAGCCTTCGGTGAAGGATCCAGCTGCCAGAATGACATAAAGGATAATAACACCGATAAGAAAAACATATTGCGCTAAATTAAAGCGAAGCATATGACCAATATCACACATGTGTTAACATAAAAAGTGAATGCCACAAAACAGAATCAAGTAAACCACTTAAACGCAAAAGGCGATTTACCCCCCCTGTTTTTTAAAGCGGCAATCTGTTTTCGCTGTAATCCTCAATAACAGCTGCAAATGAATTTACATTTATGGTGGGTGACAAATTCGAATTCCTTAAACTGTCGCTAATAAGTGTAACTAATATTAAACATAACCAATAACTGATTACTGATTACTGGGAATTGAGGTACCCCATATACCGGTTTGCCATACACAACTAATAATTAATTATCAGTTGTGTATGGCAAAGCTATATATGACATACCTTAATTAATATATCTTTACCACACACAACAACAATATGCTTCTTAATATAGTTTTTGATAAAAAAAATGTTTTAAAGCAAACTCGCATTAATTAGGAACATGATACTCCAACAGACAACAACAATACTTTTGGGTGTTGTTGATATAATACAGCTGTATTACATTATTACAATAAAGAATTATCTTGTTTGTTTTATTTGTCACATTATTTTTAGACTTTGTAAGTATAAAACCGGAAATTTTATTGCACGAAGAATCCACATTTTAATTTAAAAAACAGTCGGTATTTTGTAAATTAAATATAGCAAATAGCAAAAAAATCACTTATAACCAATTAACTAGTTTCCGTGTTTTTACAGGAATAATAATAATAATAATAATAGTAATAATAATAATAATAAACAGAATGAATACATAGCATGCTGCATATCTGTTGATAGTTCTAAATGCAAATACAATGGCATGCTTTCAAAAAAACTCATATTACAACTAATACAATGTATAACTAATAAAGACAACCTGCATATTTTACTCACAAACTTTTAACAACAACAACAATGGCAAGCATATCTGCTTATTTGGTGATAATAGGCTTATCCTAACGGAATAGAATATTCTTTACAGAATAAAATGACATTTACAATCGACTGTTTTTAAACTGAAATAGATAGAGTAAGAAAGTATGCACAGAGTTTATGCAAATATTAAGGAACTAAAATCACAACATACCCTACAGTAAACATACCAAGAAACCAAATGAATAATCATTAAAATACACTAGACGTTCTGGCATTACTGCAACGTAGAAATTTTAAACTATAAAATGTAATTTCGGAATATGTAAAGCTTTATTTAAATTGAACCTTGTTTAAGACTTCAATACACGTAGGCCTTCGAAGGCAGAGAATGGTACGAGAATAACCAAAGCGATGGCGTAAAATAGACTGCATGCTGAGATCGTTTTACCTCGTAGTAAAAGATGAGTCGTCTATTGCAGTCAATTCCTGGTGGAAAAATGCAGTCCTGATTTCCCCCAGAAATGTTAATGGTTTTTGTGAAGTTTGTACCACATTCCAAATGTTCAGCCCAATACTTGCACTGCAGCAGATCCGCGTATTTGTTTTGTTCCAAATGCACTTCCAGGTTGCCAGGCGCCCAATCAAAATAAATATAGCCAAAATGAATTGATCCTTCTTGCAGAAAAACCTTTTATCCCTTTTCTTGTGAACCGTTAGATTTTTTTCTGTCCGCCTTGCCTCGGTGATTGTTCTAACCATAGCAGGAGTAATCTCCAAGAAGAGCAGGTTCGTCTCCGCCTTCAACCCCCATCACCTCTCTCTCCTATTATCTCCCTCTCCTACTATCTCTCTCCTACTCACTCTGTCGCTCACTCTCTCTTTATCTTCAGTTACACAAGGGAGGCTTAAGAGTTCTAGAACTCTGGCAGAAATTATGTGGGGGCAGTTTTGGTAGATCTCACCAACCAGTTCTACCAAACAGCCAGGATTCGTTCCAATACTTCTTTTAGAATCCCACCCCCTCTGCATCTTACATCTCATCCATACTGTCGCTCTCATCCCCACCATTCTTTCCGTCCCTCATTTGCATGCACCGCAAGGCAAGCTTTACTTGACAAGTAATACCGAAATATTATGTTGTTTTGATTACTCACAAAATTAAATCATGCTAAATAGCCTAATAAGAATACCATACTCTATCAGAGGGAAATACCGTTGTCTACAAGACTACAAACCACGCCGTACCTTCAAAATATGCTCGCGGTTCCAAGAAGGATGCATGGTTTGCTCATTCTGTGATGAATTCCAAGCGTACATGATGCAAGGAAAAACTTTGAGTACAGTTGAGCAGTAAATAGTTTTAAACAACAGCATTTTTCTTTTTAAATATAATGTATGTATGCAATTAGTGATATGTTCATTGTATGTTGTTCACTATAAATAAAACAATGGATTTATGCATCTTTGCATTAATACTATCGCCGTCCAATTTTCACTTATCACCGAAAGAGTATTCATTCTTTGAAGCTGAATAGGCCAGACAGAGGTAAATATCGTATCTAGACTTGACTTGTCGAACAGACGGGGATATATAGTTTCAGAATTAGAATAGGCCTGTGTATCAAAATCACTTGATCACTGGTGGTATGTATATGTTATTTTTGTGCTTCAGGTTAGGCTATATTTGCGGCATCAGTATCACTGGTAATCTGGGTGCAGTTTTATGAAGAGTGAATACCTTTGTCATAAGGTTTTTGTTGGCACATGAACACAGGGAAAATGTCTTGGCTCGCCATGCGATTGCTTAGACGCAAGGGGCTATACCTCTCTAAGAACGCGCTCTGTGATATCTATGTCTGATTTTTATTGGAGCTTTTTATTTGTTTTGAAGCAACAATACAATAAATTCCCCATGTGCACAGAAAACATGAGGGTGAGCACGCCAAATTCTTTCTACATGCATGCCACGAAAAGACAAATGCTATAAAAGGACACATACGGTCTTTACACCATATGTTGTAAGCTGTTAAAATATAATGGATTAATGTTCCTTTACCTGAAGATCAAAGAAGCGCGATATGCCATACAATACCGTTAAAGTGACTCAGGTATATTTAGGTATATTTTGCTCGTTTATGCTCCCTTTTTATTAGAAATTCACATCTTACATCTTTACTTGATATGTAGGCTTCCCTCGCCGATAAATACACGTTTTCGAAGAATCGCAGTTTTCATGCGATTGCAATTTCAGTCCCGTACGCATACCGTTACCCTATACATTGTTTGCTTGCATGACCCCCCAAAAATAAGCACTGTACAGGATATCTACTGTCTCATTTACTTTTCTCCCATAGAAGTCACAAAAGTCAACGCTTAATTATAAGAACTCTTTTCTGGCGGCGTGCAAAAAAATCCATAAAGTTTGTAGTTCAAATTACTATAATTATTAATAACTGTTGAGGAATATATTCATATAATCCTTAGTCGAATACCATTAACGATGCTCGTCAAGTAAGATGCTCCTGTATCCTGATGCATTTCATCATATGTATATGCATCAAATCATTCGCCGTTGTGTTTAATTTGAGGAATTAATGAACAAATGGCAAGTGAAACACGTTCGTGGCAACCGGGCTGTGCTATATATAGTGAATGATAACACTGTTGTTGAAACTATGGGAACCAGTTGTTTGCAATGATAATAAGGTAACTCATCAAACCCGTGCCAAGATAAAGTAATATTGGAGGCGACCCGGAACTCCGGAACACAACCTGAGTTGTATCAGTTGTACTATACTTATGATGCTTCTGTACCTTAGAATTATTCGCATCTCGATTAACATGGAAGGGTAATAGAAAAGTACAGCAAAATACAGGCATCACAACACCATTGCAAGTAAACACATGCATTTGTGTAATCTTCTCCAAGTCTGGTGAGTGATTTTAATTGTACTTCAACCAATGGGCCTAGTACTCATGTTAAATTGTACTTAAAATATATATTTTTAAAGTTATCAATATCAACCAATACTTGCTTCTGTCCTCGATCACTGCATGAACACTAGCTTCAACAACTTGCAATAACATATGAAAGTTATATCCTAATGCATTAATTGTTGTTGCACCCTTTATTTTGGTATTTTGGAAATTTTACACATTAAGTGATGTAAGCAGTGAAAGTATTGTATTGCCATAATCTCGTTTAGACCATGGCACAGGATTTTTTTAACTGAAAACTTCAAACGTGTCAATTAGCAGGCAACTGAAATGACTATTGCAGGAAAGTATTTTATTCTCGTACCTAACGTACAACATGCTTCAGCTATACTGAATTATCATATTTGAACAAACATGGAATAATGTGCTTAATATACAGCATGCAATGGTCATTATTTGTCTTTAAGTAAAATTTGATATATCACCAGCCGGGAAAGGCTCCACGTAAAAAACTTTTTTGTTCATTACTTTTAACTTTATTTAAAAGTTACTTGACACTGGTTTGATGTAAGGTGACATGCGGCTTCACTCTGACATATTACATAGGCCTAATATAGCATACATGCTTGATTGTAAGAAACCATCGGTGGCATGTAAAAGGGGCCCAACTCAAACCGTTCGACGCATATCCTACTTCTCACACTAAATGACAATTTTTTAAACCAATTTTAATTTTTAACAAGTAACAAATGATACTTTTGCATACTGCTGCAAATACTAAATGGCAACAGGCAAACATGGGTAGGAAGCTTCTTAATTAACGCCCCACACAAAACATAAATGATAGCATGGAAAATGATGTCTTAAGATTTCAGGATATTTCACCGAATCTTATCTTATATAACCCAGCGTATAAACTGTGCAGTTTAAAGTGATTCCCTTTTTTCTTTCAAATCTCAGCGTTGTCTAAAATTGTAAATGGTGTTAGCGTACATCTCCATATTCGTGAGACAATCTTTAATTGGCCAGGAGAAGCCTGTATTAAATACAACTGCTTCGAAATATCGGAATGATCCTGAGCTGTTTCCGGCTAATATTTTTTATTGACGATACTACTGCAGTTTAAGATATCTAAGACGATGAAAATCAGCACACGTGATTATGATTATTACGATGCAGACTATGAAAGCCTGAAACAACCGCTTTAGTCAAATACATAGTGTGACTGGTCTATACTAAAAAACAGGGGTTTGCGATTTTTCAATTCTGTCCCAAAATACCTTAAGGTGTCTGTTGTAAATTAACCAGTTATATAGACTTGGGTTCATTTTTCCCTTGATCCAGCAAAAGAGATTTGTTATTTTTAAAACGCATTATCATGACATGGTGTATTTTAAGTTTTAGAGTAAAAAAACAGTTTTTATAATTTTAACATATAATAATTACAGGAATTCGGCGATGTATTCGAAAATTTCAACTAATTAGTACAAACATTAAATGCATCTTTCTAAAATTTCCACGTATGTGTTAAACTACAAAACAGTTAGTCATTGAACTAAATTTTAGGTCAATGTCACGGAATTCTTTTAAATCTACAGTTAAGTCTACGTAACAAATTTTGGTTTAGTTAAATGGGGTTTTACTTAGGGGCTAAGAGTGGACTACTGGGAAAAACCCAGCCCAAGGAGTTCTTCTAATTGATGTTTCCTTTGCGTTTGTATGCTTTTATTAAATACCTAAACTGCCAGAGTTCATTTCAGAAGATATCAACGTCTACCTAATTCAAGCAATTAACCAAATGATATATGCAGCCGTTTAATGCACGAGAAAAGAGGGGATAAACGAAACCCCTTCCGTTCAACATGTACAGCAACTGCATAGGTGCCATTGAAGTGTTGAGCTATAATAATTATATCTATATAGTTTCACTAATATTCTGCTCATGAACTTAAACTGATTTCAACATAAGTTTGCATGTTTACATTTTAAAATGATGTTTTTTAGAATGCGTAAGATACATTTTCATCCTAATAATTTGACTAATAACCAATTGTAGCCACAACACAGTTGGTAGTCACTGAAATTTAGCCATGGGTGCGTTTCCCGATAACGACGACTCTTAACGTCTTACTGAGACTCTAAAGATCTTACGAAAGGTATTTATTTTCCTACGTCTCTTTCTCGAACAATCTCTTAAGATCTTCTTACGTGCGACCTAAACATGCGCCGGAACACCTGATTGGTTCACATCGACTGCTCGAAAATTGTTTATTCCCTCCAGGCAGCAACTGCTTTGTCATGAGAGAAAGTGGTGTTATAAATATAACACTGCAGGAATCCTGAAAAAAATACTGCATTAACCAGAACTGGGGAGAACCTAAAAATGAAATACAAAATTAACAAACTGAATAATCTACCCGTAAATGATTATCGCCGATTGGGTGTACGAACCCGCTTCCCCAGATTGTAGTATCACCATTTGATTTTTATTTGATATCAGGAGGAGCAATTGCGCAATAGCCGAAAGAAAACTTGCGCTACTGTCTACACATAAAAGAATATCCTATGTGCTTCAGTATTGACTACTAAATGCTATATTCCTGGTGCTTTTTGGGGAGATAATAGGCAAACATGTAAAAAAAAAAACCTGATGTATCGCCTCTTATCAACCTCACGAATTAAAGTTTTTATATATTGTGACTCCGGCACATTTAGAGGAGTGTGTGCATTCCAAGGACGTCGGAAATAGGGGGAGCGCGTCCACTTCGACATCGTCAGAACGCCCCCCCCACCTTCCTTAAAAATCAACAGTGAGTTCCTTGTCTTTCATTATGAATCCGCGCGTTACTGAGGCAAATTCGTTTCGTTGCGCATTCAGAGCGCAAGGACGAAACCTAACGAAGACTGTAGTCAAGTATTAGACAAAATCATTTTATCATATGGATCAATTATTTTTAGTTAAGTTACGTTTGGTTATGAAGCTGTACCCTTAGCTATGTTTTGTGTATGTCTTATTTTAAATGAGCAGTATGAGCCGACAACAGCGATAAGAGACAGCTAAGAGAGGCTCCAGACCAACCTTACGAAACAATATCTTTAATAAGAACGTTTCGGGAAGCACGTCAGATACAAGATACAACTTAAGGTAGAACGTAAGAACGACGTAGCGTTAACAAAGTTTCGGGAAACACACCCCAGCTCTGGTGCTTAATTTTGATGAAGGAGTTTAAGAAAATATCGCTTTTTGTCACTTACCCTGTATGCTTTTGAATTGGATTCCCATTAATTAATTTAATTTCTTTTCGCTCGAAGGGTGCGTTCCCTGGAAAGCTTCGCAATTCTAATTACTTCGTCATGTCATGCGTATGGGCCTATAATCGTTTGTTAATTAACTAGTGTTTCCCGAAACAATTTGTAACTAAAGTACAGTAGTTCGTAATCTCGATCGTAAATTTACGAGTGATATGCACCCACTCGTTTTCTACGTCATGCGATATTTAAATCTAGTTGTTAGTCTAACCCATTGTTGTTGTTGTTAATATTAGGCTATTATTAATATCATTGGTATAAAATATTCTGTTAATGCTGCTGCCACTATACTACTACAATTATTACTACAAGATTTAGATTGCATTGCTGATAAAATAATTAATGTAATGTATTATTCGAAACCAAATGCTAGTCACTGTTACTGAAAACTCAGACATTTACACAATTAAGCGTACACTGGTTACTAATTAGGCAGGTGAATATTCCGCCCTCATCTTGATGTACCTCAACTAACGGAGAGTGAAAGCATCGCATGGGTCCAGGTGTATCGTGAAACACTCCATTTTGAATCAAGGTGGTATGTGATTTGGGCTGTATTTTCGTACACGTTGTTTCATGCATACACTAGACTAGGCCAGACCAGGACACTAGCCTAATTCGTAACCATTCTATGGTTAATGGGCTAGATGTGTGAGTTTTTAGTTGCAGTGGCTAGCAATCGGTATAGCAGCTTACGGTGTAGCGTATAAGCTTGTTTGGACTGTGCAGTTCATATCATTATTGTTTTCATCAGCAATACATTCTAAACTTTCAGTCCATACTTTGAATAATACTAACAAACTTACACCCTATCTGTTGGTTAAGCACATTTGACTGTTGACAGTGTATTGTTCTGAATGAAGAGGGGAAGAAGCCGAAGTACGGATTTGTTCATAAAGAGAAAACGGGTAATTCTCATGATCTTATTATCATAGTAGCCTATATCAATTTTATCTAAATTGGTATGACGACAGACTGACATTGTATTATTGTCTAAATAGTCGACTTTGTTTCTGGGGTATTTAATCAGTTATCAGTTTAATCAGGGTAAAGTAACTGACAATACAAAATAATCGAAGAAATTAAGTAGGCCTATAACTCATTATAGACCTACTAATTGGTTGCTGATTGTAGGTCCGGCACTTTTTTCTCTTTTTTTGGTTTGGTGATTCGAGCCCAAAAGTCGTTCGTTATCTGGTAACTCACCCCGGTCTACAAAAATGCAATATATGTACCGAGCTTGTTACACATACACAAATGTACATAATTCACATCTGAAATGTGTAATAAAATGCTTATTATAATACACAAAACAAACACCGAGTATAAACCCCACAATAATCATGTCTCCCCCTAAATGGGTGGAGACCTCCACCCATGTTCAAACCAAAGTTACGCCCTAGAGCGAGTATATTAGCTACATTTAAATCAACATCGGTGTATTAAGACGGCCATGCAGGAACACTGTAAAGGGAGGGGGGTGGTTAGTGCGATTCCAAGGATACATGAATGCCAGAGACCCTACACATTTGGAATATAACTGGATTGGTCCTTTATGGCGTCTATAGGCCTATGTGTTAACCTAGGTACAATGGAAACAGGGAGCTGGATGACGGAAAACTTGTACATTTCGGTAAAAAATGTGAGCCATTGTTGAGGTCATATCCGTGAGCTCAAATATTTTGCTTTTATTATTATTATTATTATTATTGTTTATTACTACTACTACTACTACTACTACATAACGCTTGCAATTAAACATACACTGAAAAAAATAACAATCTGACCAAGAACGGTGCATTTTTGATATTATAAATCCCTGATACCGTGATGTCTCGCCGATCTTACAAAACGCGTATCTTTAGTCTAGATTTCATTTGTCGATACAATCAAACTGAGGGCATTTCGCATCTGGATGACTCGTCTCAGCCATTTTGTGCGCAACTAACAGCAGTGGCACTGTTACTGTTATACCCGGGATCGCAGCATAGACCCTTCCGGAAATGAATGGAAGGAGGCTAATGAGGGTAGCAAATATTTTTATGTGTATTCAAATAGGCCTAATCCTTCGCCGTAGGTGGTATCTGATACTGAAGTAAAATTTATTGTTTTGTTTAAGCGCGTCACAATGCACGGCAGTGAGATAGCAGCAAAGACAAAAACAGGTAAACCGTGAGACTTGACACTTATGCTGGTCTGGGATGGGAACCTGTGATATGCTTTCATTGGGGTACAAAATACCTATCGGCCAGGCGTTAAGAAGAACACCGATGTTTTAGGGAAAACTCATTGTAGTTGGCCTATTTAATACTAAAGAAATCATTCCCGTCTCGTGGCTCAGAAAAACGTTTTATATGAATTTAAAAGAGCTCACAGAGATCCATGTCCCGATTTAACGCAAATATTTAAACCGTTAATAATAACATCCTTTATTTATAGGATTTGAACGCGCCATCTCTTGGTCAATAAAATAGGCCTACATCTGCTAGAAAAAATGAGTTGCGAATTCCTCAGTATCGCATCCACATGTGAAAATTTAAGCACAGGTCCAAATATATTTTCTGTAAAAAATTATTTCACTACAGGAAAACTCTAGCCGCAAGCAGTAACAGAATGATTGCATAATATTCAATTCAAAATTCAGTGCTTAACTAAAATGTTATGCATAAAAATTTAATGATTATGTAGGCCTATTAGTTTTTAAGAAATTAGCATCACAACTGTAGTAACATTTACATTAAAAAATCGTTAAGAATTACATAAAAGCTTTCCGAATATCTAATTATTAACTTTTATTTATTTTAAAATGTCCAGTTTCAGATTATGACTTAATATTTGTATGTTTTTCCTTTTATTTTGCAGAGTACATCTACACCAATTAAGAAACAGTGTTTCAAAATGGAGTACAACACTTTTAGTATAGGCAAATTTTTCAGCTTAGGCCAGTATACTACCGGTAGAACGCAATAGCATTAATTTTACTTCGGTCTTTATCAAATATCTGTATGGAACCCAGTGACTCAATAACAAAATTATAGCTAAGTGTGTATCATAAAGCCCTTTCAACATTTTCCTTTAAAGATCCGAAATCAAACATTACTACAGTAGCATTTTAATAGGTTATTTCCTGAAGTTAGCAGATCTTGTTTTCTCAAATAACCAGGATAGGATTGGAAAATTAGAGGTTTTAGAACCACTGGACGGTAGTGATCATAACATGGTTAAATTTGAGGTTAATTTTGGTGTGCAAAGAGCAAAGTCCAAAACTAAAGTGTACAATGTTAGGAAGGCCAACTTTAATGGTATGAGACGGAAACTAGAAACTGTAAACTGGATGGAGTTAAATAGCGGTTGAAGAGGCATGGGAGTTTTTTAAAAGCACATTGTTGCAAGCGCAATAGGACTTCATACCTATTTCAAGTAAATCTAAATCTAGGATACTGCAAGCAAGGTGGTTTACTAAGGAAATTAAAAATAAAGTAAAGAGGAAAAGGGGTCTGTTCCGCGAATGGAAAATAAAAAATGACTTCAAAATAAAGCAGGAGTATCTAAGTCTACAGGTTGAGTTAAAAAGCAACATTAGACTCTCCAAGAGGAATGTAGAAAGAAAGATTGCATTGGAGGCTAAGGATGACAATAAAAGTTTCTTCC
>JAODLD010000046.1:32722745-32736290 GCA_026781065.1 Mormyrops boulengeri | reverse complement strand
CCTAAATGCATTGAAGCAACTGCCATGTGATTGGTTGCTTAGATAATTGCATTAATGAGAAATTGAACAGGTGTTCCGAATAATCCTTTAGGTGAGTGTAGATAGGTGGTATTCCGTATCTCCCAATCCGTCACTTTACAAAGAGAGGATAGCCCTTCAACACAGTATAACTTAATCTCAACTCTGAAACAGAACAACTTATTATGCGATCACGGGGCTTATTCTATGAGCAGGGGGGAAATGCTGATCGGATTCTAGCTCATCAACTTAAATGTAAGTCAGCCTCACATCTCATATCGCAAATACATCAGGAAAACCGACCACAGATCCTTTCAAAATAAATTTTTAGATGATTACTGTAATTAAATAAATCAGAATTACTTCAGGATAAATCACTTTTTTCAATTTTTTTTAATGAAATAGAAGTTCCCACTCTTTCTACTAGTCAAAAAGAGGAATTATATTGTCCCCTGAGGCTGGATGAAATGAATTCTATCTCAGCCATGCAAAGTGGAAAAGCCCCAGGGCCTGTTGGTTTTCCTATAGATTTTTATACAAAAAGTCTCTGACAAGTTAGCTCCCCTGCTTTTAAAAATGTTTAACTGTCCTAGGTAAATTACCAGAGTGTCTTATGGAAGCATTGATTATTGTTTTGTGGAAACGTGATATAAAAGCTTCGAAATGTAACTCATTCCGGCTTGTATCATTGTTACGATGTGAAAATACTGGCAAAAGTGTTAGCAATGCCAAATATAATATAACTGACCAAACAGGCTTTATTAGGGGACCCCATTTCTCCAACATCTCTTAATTGTGCTATATGGTCCTTTGTCTAATGCAGGGTTTCTCAACCCAGTCCTTGGGTACCCCCAGATGGTCCACGTTTTTGCTCCCTTCCAATTGCCAGGCACTGGTGTAATGAGATCCCAGAAGTTGTTGTCTTATTGGATGCAGATAAAGCATTTGATTGTGTAGAATGGGATTATCTTTTTTTGTTTTGGAATACTTGGCTTTGGTAAAATATGTATTCAACGGATCCAACTTTATTTTTCTCCACAAGCATCACTTGTTACAAATCAGTTACGTTCGTGAAATCTTACTTTTTCAGGGGGTACAAGACAAGGTTGTCCACTTACGCCACTTTATTTATGTTAGTAATAGAACCATTATCTCTGATCCTTATATCTACAACATTGATACAGGGTATCCACAAATGGGGAACTGAGCTTATCTCTTTATGTTACTATACATCTCTGTCCCCCTCACATGTATCAATGAAATTGTCGAAATGTTGCACTCTTTTGGTGTGATCTCAGGTTACAAACTTAATCTGTCAAAGAGTGAATGTTGCCATTAATTGAATTTGCAGCACAGACTATTCTTCACCGTAAAAGAAAACTTGCAGGCAAGGGAGCTCACTGATTAAAATAAAAGTACAGAAGCTGTATGGGTAAAACTAGATGCTAAAAACACAAATGGCCTAATTGTCGGTGTTTGTTATAGAGCGCCTAATGTAGCTGCAGAGGAAAGCAGAATGTTATACGATGACATCAGGATTATGAGTAATAAAAATGACATGGTGGTTATGAGTGAGTTTAATTTACCTGGGATACAGTGGGACATTCTCTGGCTCTTCTATAAATTGAACTTGAGATGGTGGAATTGGAACAAGATTGTTTTTTCTACTCAGTTTTTTAATACCCCTACCAGGGGAGAAGCCCTTCTTGATCTTGTTATCTCTAATAACCAGGATAGGATTGGAAAATTAGAGGTTTTAGAACCACTGCACGGTACTGACCATAACATGGTTAAATTTGAGGTTAATTTTAGTGACCGAAGAGCAAAGTCCAAAACAAAAATATACAATGTTAGGAAGGCTAACTTTAATGGTATGAGACTGAAACTAGAAACTGTAAACTGGATGGAGTTAAATAGCATAACTGTTGAAGAGGCATGGGAATTTTTTAAAAGCATTGTTGCAAGTGCAAGAGGACTTAATACCTGTTTCCAGCAAAAGTAAATCTAGGAAACTGCAACCAAGGAAGTTTATTACAGAAATTAAGAATAAAGTCAGGAGGAAAAGGGCTCTCTTCCACAAATGGAAAATAACTAATGATTTCAAAATAAAACTGGAGTATTTAAGTCTAAAGGTTAAAGAATAATATTAGGGGAGTCACGTTACGCTTGTCGCTGATGATTGTCGAGCTCTGCTCTTCCGCACATCCCTTTGCCCTTTGTCGTCTCTTTTACAGTGCCCTTGCCACTTACCTGCCAGAAATTTAATGCTGTTTCGGCGGTTGATCCAGTTATTTTAATGGCTGCTAATCAGCACAGACCTCGCTTGGCTCTTTGCAGCCCGGAGAAGAAGTCACCCCACTCCAATGGCAGCATAAATGCGGAGGCCATCTCTCCCCTCCTGCGTCCTTTTCTTGAGGAGATGAAGAACTTTGCCTGCGGACAGGTGAAATCTCTAATTGGTGTACTCCAGCAACACCATTCAGAGCTTCGAGCCGATTTGTGTTGAGGTCGGACCTTAAGTCAATCCAAAAAGAAGTCGCCACTGTAAAGTCTGTTACTGATCGACATTCCAAGGAGCTGGATAGATTTAATAAGGGTCTGCTTTCTCTGGATAGTAAGATTACTGAGAATGAGGACTGCAGCCATTGCCTTAACCATAAATTAATTGGGGTTAAGCTTGGCCACGAGGGGAGCTATATGGGGTCATTTTTTACCCAGCTCTGGCCCGCTATTTTCCCTCATCTCCCCAACTTTCAACCGGCCATTGACTCTGCTCACAGGCTGTACGGCCGGTCCAAAACCTCTTCTCGCCCCCCTCCCATCATCATGCACTTTATTGACTTCCGTGACTGGCAGGCGGTGGTACATGAAGCCCGCAAAATACAGGACCTCAGCCTGGAAGGCGGCAGAATCTATTTTTATTTTTAAGATTTTGCGCCAAGACTGCAGGGGCCAGGAAGTGAAGGAGTTGGGGCTTTCTCCTTTTATAATTTTTCCTTCATGCCTGAAGTTCTCCTTTGGCCGTCAACATGTTTTGTGTACTACTCCGGAGGACATGAACGCTGTGATTGACCATTTCTGGTCTCTTGGGACTCTTCCCGTTTGATTCTCTCTCCGCCGAGTTAATCGTCAGTCATTTCTTGCAGGTCACTGTAATTGCCTTGAGTTCTGTGTATTGTACTGCCCTGTTACGGCTTGGCTTCGGGCACCATCTGATCTAAAAAAAGGTGTGCCATTAATTGCAACAATGTAATTTTTTTGGAGGTATGTTAGCCAGAATGTTCAGCTGTTAGGTAAAATAGTTTTGTGTCATATCTGATTTCTTTTTTGGACTACAATGTAAAACAACTGACTGAACATCCTCCTAGTGATTCCATATTTTTTGCCAGGGGTTATACTTACTGACTTAATCATTATATGTATTGTACGTGATCAGATGTCATTGTTGACAGACCATGGCACAACAACAAAATGTGTCCTCTGCATTTAACCCATATGTGACATAGCAAGGGGCAGTAATTCAGCCCCCAGGGAACAGTGCTTGGGGGCGATACCTTGAACAGGGTACCTCAGTGGTACTTCCTAGTCAGGGATTCAAACCAGCAATCTTTTAAGTGCAAGGGCACTACCCTAATCATTACGCCACCACTTGAGATTTAAGTGTACATGTGGACCTAGAGACTGATGCCTTCAACATATGTTTCCTGTCCATCCTGGCTGAATGTTATGAGCACGTGACGGGACCAACGCATGTGCACAATCATACACTAGACTTGGTTATTACTAGTTTATATCCATCATGTATCACTCTGTCCATTCAATAAGGCTTCTTTGACCATTTTCTAATCATAATTGTGATTCAGCCACCCCCTTGACTATGCCGGAGAAGATTATTATGACACCTCACCTCAATGATAGAAATTCCCTAAAATTTATTAATGCTGTAAGTAATGTGAACTTCATGTCTAGTACAGATGTCACACATGACTTTAATACCGTGGTTACATAAGTTGTCAAAACCTTTATGGTTTAATGATGACACTCGGCACAAACAGCTGTGCCGAGATAAATTTTGCTGAATTAATATATCACAGTATATGTGGCAGTGGTGGCCTAATGGTTAGGGATGTGCACTTGTAATTGAAAGATTGCTGGGTCAAAATCCCCGACCAGCAAAGTACCATTGAGGTACCCTGACTCAGGTACTGCTCCCTGGGTGCTGAATTAGCTGCCCCCTGCTATGTCACGATGTGACAAATGGGTTAGATGCAGAGGTTGATTACTGCGCTTTGAAAAACTTGTCCAGCATCAACAGTAGTAACAGTCTCCCAGATGAAAGCACACAACCATGCAACGTGGGTTTGTTTTGTGTCAGTAAAAACATGGCGCAAGGCTGTTACAGTGCTTGGAATGGAGGAAATGTCATGGTTTGTCTCTGTAACTTGCTAATAACTTTTAATGAAGCTTTCAGTAATACTTACTCTTTTAAAAACACTACACATTGTTAGTGGTGGAGATGGCACTTTTATTGCTAGATGAATGCCCATTTGCTAAGAATGAATTCCATGTATGTTTTGTATTTGAAACAGAACAGATAGACCAGTTTCTTTCCTTCTTCTGTATTGTATGGGTTTTCCAGCGTAACTATGATGTGACCGCATTACTTCTATTTGTCTGAAGTTCAGTAAAAAGTTGAACTCTTAGGAGATTATTTGGTTTTCATATGTTTACATAGGTACTGGCTATGCTATTATTTTAATGTTTATGTAGACAAAAAAAACATAGTGCTGCTAATTCTATTTGTGGCTTTCAATACAGAACTTGGTGAAATGATTCATACAGTTCCATCTCCAATTTGTACTTTTGGATTCTTCCTTTAATTGATCAGAGGCCAATTTTTTAATAGGTGAATTTAAAATTTCAAGTTGAAAAAGATGGGACACTTTGGCTGTCATGCGATTTCTCAAGTGGCCATATTGGGGGAACGCCACATAGCCAATGGCCCCCAGGTAATTTGAGTTTAAGTTTTTGCCTAATTACCCATTTTTCCGACCAGCTACCCGGTCATGTTCGAGAACCACTAACCTACAGAATGTTCCCGGGAACTTTGCAAAAAGATCCACAAAATATGTTTAGCAGCAGATGTCTGTTTTAAAGATGGCTGCTATAGCCTCCCGTTCCACCATCTGCTGCCACCTAGTACTGCTGCTTCAATTTTAGGGTGATTTGTGTATTAGGTGTAGATTTTCATCCATATACTATTTTGTGAGGTGGTATTAAGATCCATCAAAGATCAAATTGTATATACAGTAGTACAGAGTAACAGTTACCTGCAGGGGGTAACGGGGCACAGGTACCTGAGCGCCTAGTACTTCATAGAGTAATCAAATGAAAGAGAATTATCTTATTCACAAGATCAAGCTTCTTCTGTAGTCAACCTTCACTTTGCTGCCACTAATTGGTGAGGCTTCAGTTTTGGTACATTTTCTCTCAAAATCTGAACAGGTCCAGATCTTCCCCCAAACACTGTGCCTGCAAAGGTTTAAAAATCTGTTGAATTTTGTTTTTAGTTATCACAGTAACAGGATCAAGTCTGAAGTTGCCAGTTTCTTTGCTATCACTGTGTGGTACTGCTTTAATTTTGGTACAATTTTGGTCACTTCCAGATCTTCACCCAGACCATGTATTTGCAAAGTTCAAAAAAAGATTTGTTAAACAGTTTTTGAGTTCTCATGTTAACAAGAAAGTGTCTGTGGTGGTGAACCAGTTCCAAAACAATATGTATTCCCTGTCCGAGGAATACAATGATGAGTGACATAATAATAAAATATTATTATAATAATATTTATTTTTATATTTCTAGCTACAACAACAAAACAGCCCTTTTACAGTTACTGTTCAGATAGTGGTTCATTAGTGGTCGTCAGCATGGAAATCAGAAATCTTGTCAATTGAGCCCAGCATCTGTGAGACCAGATAAAGAGTATCAGCTCCATTCAGCAACTGCCTGAGGAAGAATACCAAACACAACAGCTGATGTAAGGGCCTTGAACTTACTGATATTTCCACATTTAGTGAAGATATAAACTGGCAGGTTCAGGATCAGAGAAAGAAATTTAAATAATAACAAAATCAGCAGAAAAAATATAAATGGAAAAAACAAGATACTCATGGACCAACAGGTACTCACTTGATGGAATGTTCTGCATTGCTGGCAGCTTTGTTGAGATACTCTGATGCTAACATGGATTTCTGCTTTATAGTTTTCAAGGCAACAGTCTCTTTGGCTCGAAGCCTGTCATTTTCACACCGGAATCCTTCTAGTTGACCCTGCAAAATGAAACTATTTTGACTTTAACTTACTTCTAGAGCTTTATGGTGTTAAAACATAACAAGTATTAAAATATGTAATTCAGAACACATTTAGCCTATTTTCACACAACTTTATAATTATCTCTGTCTTGCCATTTTCCCCCATTGTCATAGCAAGCAAAAACAAGGCAGATCCTGGCCAAAAAGGGACAAGGCAAGCTGGGTTTTTCCCCCCATAACAATAAAACTAGTTTTTTCATTATAAGGTAGTAACAGTGTTTTAAACAACAACAACAACCACCACCATAGGGTTAGCCTAGCTTAAACAAATTGCTGCTGCTACAAGTAGTTTTATAGAATACTATGAAAATACAGTTAGATAAATGATAAACTGACATAGCTGTAGAGTTCTGGAAGGTCAGACTACCAGCTCTCTGCCAAAAAAGTGCCTGAACTTATTTTATTGTACAACATTTACTGCATTGTACTCCATTTGATGCATTCTTCTCCCATCATAATTTTGATAGTAGCTTGCTTATGAAATGAAGCTTGGTGGAGGTGAAACAGCCAAATAGCCAGTTCAAAAACATTTACTATCATCTGACTTTGTACATTCATGCAATTTTTGTTAGACCTTACTTTTTATGTGACATTTTTTGTATAACAATGTTTTTGCATAATTTATTTATTCATATTCATGTTTTTTGCACTGACCATACTACAAAATATCGACTAGTTTTATTATTCTACCTCTAGATGAGTGAGCTAGGATTTATAGCAGTCAACAGTGATAGATTTTACAGTGAACTCATGAAATGTAAAAGAAAGGAATGCATATTTCGGCAGGTGCAAAAAACATGTTGAAAGTCAGTGGATGACATCCCGAGGGAAAACAAGACACCAAGGGATCTATTCTCCAATGCACACAATTCAAAGTTTGTAGCTGTGTGCTTTTTTTACTTAAGCATATTCTACCATTGACTTAAGCCTGGGTTTTGTGCATGTTTAAGCAAGATACACACTTTGGATGGAGAAATACCAAAGTATGGGCATGTTGCATGTAAATGATCCTTACATGCATTCTGCCACTGACAAACATGCTTTTAATTTCATTTTTTTCTACAAGCTCTGCAGGGCTGTATTAAATCAAGCAGCTGTACATGGCCAAACACAATACTACATTTTAGAAAGCATATAACAGCATTTCACATTTAAATGATGATTAAAACATAATAACATTAATGAACTAAGAAAATGGTGATAAAACACCAAACAATGACTTTAAGATTGTATAATTTTTATTATACAGTATATTATAAAGTCATGTGAAAAAATTAGGACACCCCCTAAATATTTAGTTCTTTGTTAAGAAATATCAACATATCAGTATTAAATCTTCTTTCAAATTATATCTGTAGATAAAGGTGATGTAATTGCATCATCTTTGCAAAAACAAGAAACACATTCAATTATTTATAAAAAGAAATTAACTAAGATGCTAATTTCCACTGAGGAAGAAGTTAGGACACCCTCACGTTCATCACTATTTATATATTTTCCTAGAATTAGATTCAGGGGCACCATATCAGGTGAAAATGATTAGAACATCATTACAGAGCTTTTTGGTGGAGCCTGTCTTATTTAAACCAGAGACATTTAGTCTGATTTGCTTTTGATTGTTGAAGTGAGTTTTATCACCATGGTAAGATCCAAAGAGCTGTCTGAGGCCTTCAGAAAGAAGCCTGTAGATACATACGAGTCTGGAAAGGATATAAAAGGCTCTCAAGAAAGTTTGGAATCAGCCACTCCACTTTCCGGAAAATAATTTACAAGTAGAGAACAATTAAAACAATTTCCAGCATCGCCAGGTTGATGTACATGGGAGCTGCGCAAGGAGGAAAACCCTTGCCGTCAAAAAAAAACATCTGGGAAACACTGAAGCTTGCCAGAGACCACCTAGACAAAGACAAAGACTTTTGGAACAACGTGCTTTGGACAGATAAATCTGAAATTGAATTATATGGCAGTAACAGAGGACAAGTTTGGCATAAACCTAAAGACAGCATTTGAGCAAAAGAACCTCAAACCAACTGTGAAGAATGGGGATGGAAATGTCATGGTTTGGGGCTGCTTTGCTGCAGCAGAACCTGGCCAGCTGACCATCATAGAATCCACTATAAATTTTTCATCACATCAGAGGGTGCTTGAGGACAATGTGAAAAGATCTGTCCAGAAGTTGAAGCTGAAGTTGGGGTGGACCATGCAAATGACAATGACCCAAAACATTCCAGTAGATCTACCAAGGAATGGCATACAAGAAAGAAATAGAGTTCTGGAATGGTTAAGTCAAAGCCCAAATCTGAATCCTATTGAGATGCTGTTTGGCGATATGAGCGAAAATGCATGCGAGACACCCTTCAAACATCATACAGATTAAGGAATTCTGCATTGGAGAGTGGGGAAAACTTTCTGCCAGTTGATTTATAGATGGTTATAGGAAACATCTCATTGAGGTCATTTGAGCCAAAGGGGGAAATACTAGCTATTGGGGCTCAGGGTGTCCTAACTTTTTCCCTCAGTGAGTACTTCTCTGTCCTTGTTAATAAACAGTGTTATCGACAGTGATTGAGTAGCAGCTGCGGGTGTCGCGTGAGCAGTGTTTCTGTCTGTGTTACTTTGCAACAAACAACCGCAGTGTAATATTATCTAACATCAGTAACATTAACTAGCCTTGGAAAAGGACAGTTGCTCCTGAGCTTAACGTAAGTGTTAACTTAGTGTTTTATTGTACGCAGCACTTTATTTTATTAAGTATATGTTAGTTAAATCCGCTATATAAATATACTGGGCTGGGAGTAAGGGGTCTTAGTGAGTTAGACAGGCTAAGTTAGCTGAGATAAGGAGATTAAACTCGTGGCAAAAAGGGTGGTGTACGAAATAGGGGTTTTGGTTTATGGGGCACTGGAAGACCTTGTGGAACAGGTGGGACCTGTTCAAGCCAGACGGGTCGCATCTGAACCAGAGGGGAACCAGTGTATTGGGGAGGCGTATGTGTAGAGTAGCTGAGGAATGATTAAACTAGGGACTGGGGGGGCAGGGAGTCTAGTTAAGAATATAGGTGGGGGGAGACAGAAAGCCCCAAATAATATTAAAAGTGGGCACTGTAAAAGGCCTACCCTTTGCTGTCTGCACTTAAACATTAGGAGTATTAGAAACAAAATTTATGATTTAGAGGCTTTTATGTAATCAGACTCTTACAACATTATAGGAATAACAGAAACATGGAGGAGTGACAATGATGGAGAAGAATATAATATGGATGGTTACACGTTGTTCCATAGAGACCGGACAGGCAAGAAGGGAGATGGTGTTGCAGTATACGTAACAGAAAACTTGCAGGCAAGGGAGCTCACTGATAAAAACAAAAGTACAGAAGCTGTATGGGTAAAACTAGATGCTAAAAACTCAAATGGCTTAATTGTCTGTGTTTGTTATACAACACCTAATGTAGCTGCAGAGGAAAGCAGAATGTTATACAACCAAATCAGGATTATGAGTAATAAAAATTATGTGGTAGTTATGGGTGATTTTAATTTATCTGGGATACAGTGGGACATAGTCTCTTCTGTAAATGAACTTGAGATGGTGGAATTAGTACAGGATTGTTTTATTTAGCTCAGTTTGTTAATACCCCTAACAGGGGAGAAGCCCTTCTTGATCTTGCTTTCTCTAATAACCAGAATAGGACTGGAAAATTAGAGGCTTCAGAACCACTGGACAGTAGTGATCATGGTTTAATTTGAGGTTCATTTTAGTGTCCGAAGAGCAAAGTCCAAAACAAAAATATACAATGTTAGGAAGGATAACTTGGAAATGGAAATTAAGAATAAAGTCAGAAGGAAAAGGGCACGGTTCCAAAAATGGAAAATACCTAAGGAGTATGGAAGCTAAGGATGACATTGAAAGCTTCTTCCAATATTTTAACTCCAAAAGAGCTATAAAAGCTGAAATCACTAATCTGCAGGATAGTAAGGGGCTTGTAATTGAAAATGAAATTGATATAGTAGATGAGTTTAATGATTATTTTACACGGGTGTTCACAGTAGAGAACATGAGTAACTTACCACCTTTTATTATGACCAATATATGTATAACTCAGGGTGATGTGGTACAAAGTCTAGCTAAATTCAAAATAAATAAATCGCAAGGCCATGATGGTATCTTACCTAAAGTTTTAAAAGAGATAACCGGTATTATTAGCCAACCTTTAACTTTATTATTTCAGAAATCCTTATCTGCTGGTGTGGTACCTTCTGATTGGAAGCATGCTAATATAATGCCCATATTCAAAATAGGGGATAGAAGTAATCCAGCAAACTACAGGCCAATCAGTTTAACTTGCATAACTGGAAAAGTAATGGAAGCTATAATCCAAGTGAAAATGGTAGATTACCTGGATTAAAATAACATTGTGAGGGATAGCCAACATGGATTTAGGAGAGGTAGATCCTGTTTAACTAACCTACTTCAGTTTTTTTTGAGGAAGCTGCAAGAGAAATTGATTACAAAAAGGACATTGCTGCCTTGGGATTTTTGGTAACCTTTTTAGAGAAAATTGTTTAAAATTATTAAATCAGAACAATTAATTTTTATATACCTAAAAATTTAGGCCGATGTCAATTGACCGACACAAAACCCAAAGATTGTAATTTACTGTAACATTTTTTTTTCTTCTAAAAATTCTCATGTTCACAAGAATGGGTACTACCATACTTTAGTTTTCAAAATAAAATGGTTTCTGTGGATTTTAGTTAGGTTCACATTATTAATTAAAGACTCCATGTTCCACATTTTGCTGGTTACCACAATTATTGAGAGTGACCCCTTTTTCCTTGCTAGATGAATTAATTAGACTTGTATGGCCACACCTTCTTTCTCTGGTTACATGCAGTGGGCGTGACTGTGCTGATGAGGGGACAGTAAAACAGTTTTTTGACTAGTACGCCTGATTGGAGAATAGACCCCTGAGCGCATAGATAGTCTAGCATGTAAGTAGGGGGAATTTTAAAATACAGACTGTTTTAATGCTTGTCAAACACTGTTGTGAAAGAGTTTCCTATGTTATTATGAAAGAGTTTCTTGTGTTATTATTATTGTGTGTATTTTTCTTGCTATTTTCCTCCCTTCCCATTCACTCACAAACCAGAACCAGTATTTACATTCAAGATTATGACTTCCTAACTCATGTTGTTGAAAAAGTATTTAACCCTACCTGTAACTGGAGGAGCTCCTGTGTAAGCTTTGAAACATTATTTTCAGCCTTTATTGCTCGTTTCTGGGAGATGAAAAGAATTAAGATCAAAACACAAAAAAATGTAAGAGATATTTTCATTCTTACATACACATTTCTACAAATTTAAAAAAGTACAATTTGAGGAAAGCTGCATGAAAAAAACAATGTCTCATTCAGATTTGTTTTGTAGTGGTCAACAATGCTTTTGACACACCTAAAAAGCTTCCCTTTGTTTATTCAAAACTAGAAAACATAAAGATACAGTACACTTAAAAACACTACAGCAAAATATTACATACAAACCTTTTTCAAGGATTCAACGAGATTCAAAATGTTTTTCATTTGTAATTGTACTTTGTACTATTGTACTTTTTTCCCACCGCTTCCAGCATCAACAAGACAGCAGTTGTGGTACTTGAGCGTGTCCCGTTTTGTTGGTTTTATTTTATACATAGTGTCTTTTGTGTTTATTTGCATATTATGACAAAGATGCTCTTCTAAACATTAAACACAAACTACAACATAGTCAGTGGGCAAAAACAGAATCATCTTCTGACAGTTTATTGACTTTTCTGTCTGCAGTAGTCCTCATAGCCAAAATTGGACCTCATGCTGATTGCACTGCAGACATGGCAGAGTGCAGAAATACCAATCAAGGTTGATGCAACAACGTGGCCATTCTCAATAAATCCTGCCCTGCAGATCTAAAACTAATAATTCTAAATGGCAGACTGTTTTATCTACCTTGTGACATTGCCTCCATAATCCTTGTTGGTGTTCACATTCCATCACAAGCACAGTGTTGCAGCTGCCTGGTCGATTGCATCGCAGAGATAAGAGAAAAACAGACTCGCAAACAAATTACCTCAGTGACTTTAACTATGCAGATTTCGGCGTAGACCTGCTAAAGTATCACCAACACATACAATACTCTATCAAGGAGGCAAGTACAGTATTATAATCAATATTATACCTGCCATACTGCATAAACTGCAAGTGACTTTGTATCCGGTTGACAATAAAAAGATCAAAACCTATGTATCACAAGCATTTTGGCGGTGTAACTGCAGAGTGACACAGACACACCAGTGCTCATATGCCCATACATGCCCAGACGGCGTAGGCGACTTGAGTAGGTCATGGTGTAAGCTCAATGGAGAAGTATAATGGTTAAATATCATCACAGTAAACCCTGCTGCACATCTGAACTCAAGAAACTTTGTGTCAAAAAAAACAAGCTCACTGGTCTAAAAATACAGAAGATTACAGAGGAACCAAGTTTGTTCTGTTTAAAAGGAATTAATACTAGAATTCCTGGAAAACGAGGCTCTCCTCACCAAGAGCCCCCCCCTTACTCCCCATGCAACCTTCTCTTCATCTTTTGTTTTGCAAATGAATCACAGTCACTCGATCACTCATCCCCCAGCCAGAAGTCACACCCATGCAACTCAGGTCAGCTCCTAATGAGTTTCTTGCAGTGTGGTCTACTGAATCATATAATACATGCTTTGATATACAGTAATTTGAAATTCAACGGAACCCCCATATTTGCTGATTCTGTTACCCAGTTTCAGTTATCCAAAAAGATTTGATATAATAAACATTTTATTTGTGTTATGTGTCTACTATCTACTATCTGTGTAAACTTATGATGAACTAAGAAATGTTTTGTAGACAATACTAAGAGAAAATATTTATATAGGGTATAATAAGAAAATATTAAGCTCAAGTGTAGAATGTGTAAAGACCGCATATGAAGTCGAAATATCAGATGATATAAAAAAAAAAAGACTTGTTTGTATCCATTTTGTATCTCTCGTGCCGGTGTTCTGACAAAACGTCCTACTTTATCAAAACATCCTACCGTAGCGTAAATTTATAGCCATGTCTATCAATCCGTGCTACCTTATCAGAATATACTA
>JAODLD010000046.1:32704144-32717748 GCA_026781065.1 Mormyrops boulengeri | reverse complement strand
CGCAGGCCCACTGTGACATTGTGCCTCTAATAACTACTCGCTGCTTCCTGTCAGTTAACCAGTTTTCGATCCAAGCTACTACAGATCCTAAAATCCCTGCAACCAAGTATCTTAGTAGGTCTCCTAACTATCAGAGGTCTTTTCTTTCTTTGTCTCACGACACCCCCCCCTTTTTACATTCCTCTGTTGGCCCTTATCTGACCTTTGCGGTCCGTTAGCACGTCTTTTTCCTCTACTATTCTGCGTTAAAAGACTGAATTAATGTGTATATTATAAATCCTGGAGAGCAGATCACTGGAATAAGTAACATCAACCATAATATGTAATTTCCAGATGTTTAATTGAAATTAGGATTACAACAAACTAACGGCCACGCCTATCTAGGGTTAAGATGTGCTGTTTCGATGTGAATATGCAGTGTAATGTCTGTACAACTTACCCAAAGTGGCAACAGCTGTTGATTTGCAACAAAAGACACCAATACTGTATACTGATGTGAGTCATTAACAAACACAATGTAAGAAATTGTTAATTAATTAATACAAATGGTATGAGAACCATTTGTGAACCTCCAGGCTGGTATGGCATGCTTGGCGTCAAACTGATGGAAAATCACTCCTGAATTCAAATCTGTGTTTATCATGAAATTGTATGGGTCAAAAGTTACACCCATTTAATGAAAATCATCGGTAAAGTGGCATCAGTCTAGTTGTAAATTCCAAAGGACTGCCACAGACATCCCGCCCACAAACTAGATAGCCAGCCATTGGTTCAGGTGTCGGGTTCCTGGTCATCCCTATTCATGAACTCTAGACCATAAAACCTGGTGCCGCAGAGATCATGCGAGAAGCCCTCCAGAAAACCATCAAGAAATCGCCAGATCACCACGAAGCCCAGTAGAGTAGCCTGTCCTAAAGCCTGCCGGTGAAGCTCTGATACCCAACAGAGAACTGCAACCCCAAGACAAAGTCTTTCTCCTTAAAGCTTCACAAGGAGAGAAAATCCAAGAGACTCCACTCCAACAAACGCTCCAAACGCAGCGCCTTCTTGAGTGCCACCATTCCCTCAGCTCATCACCTCTGCAACCTACTGCCAAAACCCCCTCCAATCTGCAACCAAGTAAACCAACTTCCATTCATTCTAACAACCTAAACTCTTCTGTTTAATCTGCTTTATAACTTTAAGGTTGTGTTTCCACAAAATATGCTTGCTTTGCAGAACAGTATTTCATTTTTAAGGTCACCCATTTAAATCTGGTCACTGCAATTACTTATTACAATCTGTTTGTTTCTATTCTGTTTCTTTCTGTTTGTTGCTTATGTTAAGTGTCTGTCTTATGTTAGTATAGTGTTAGGTAGGAGTAAATGCATGTCTTTTATACCACTTCAGCCTCCGTTCATTGGGTGCTCACAATAGTCATTGCCTCTGTGCGAACTGGCTCATAAGCTCTGAAACCTGAAATATCGCAACACTCTCTCTCAACTGCTGTGAGAAGCCCTTTGCTACCAATCGTTTACATTACCTGGTGACGTAGCTCAGTGGACGAGTATTCTAACCCGGGTTACTAAGCGATACTGATAATTACTGAATCCCATTTAAGTCTCACATTAACAGACTCATTGGGATTCCGCAATTGAGTTTGGAGGATCCAACCATTCGGCATAACAATTAGTTAATAATCATCATCAATTAATAATAATTAAAATTTAATTTATTTCCATACACATGGGTGGAGATATTAAAATTACTTGAGCTAATTTTTCCTAGTCTGTTTTAAAATCTAAAGTCAATATATTAAATAACAGTTTATTCTCACCCCATCAATAAAATAACTGACCAAAAGAAGATCCTTTCCAAATAGTACAAACTAATATCAACCGCAGATGTGATAATTTCCATCCCAATTAAAGCATTGGAAGAAGACTTATCAATTCCAACCAACACTGAATTCTGGACCCAAATGTGCAGGAACAACTTCACAATGACTAACGACACTAAGTTACATCTAATTCAGTACAAGGTAATTCATAGAACTCACGTCACCCAGCATAGGATGTATAAGGTAGGTCTTACAGAGTCTGACATATGCGTACACTGCACGTCAAACACCCAGTATGACTTATCATTCTACCTGGTTCAGCCCTCCTATTCAACATTTTTGGCAAAATGACATTAACAGAATTTATCTTATATTGAACTGTAGTATTCCACTATCTACATCCCTCTGCTTACACAGAGATCTTTCAATAATATATTCAAAACCCATACTTATTGCCAAGAAAACTGTCCTGCTTAATTAGGCCTATTGCGTAATGGTACTTTTGAAATTGATACACATTTATATGCCCTGGTGTGAAGGAAAAGGCTTGTACCGTCATCTGCTGCAGGTTCCTTTCCACAGAGTGCACCATGGTCTCCAAGTCCTGTGCTTCCTTTTCCTCCTGCACCCTTCGTTTATGCAACTCATCCATCACATGGCGAATCCTGTGGAAGTCACATAATTAATATATTTATGTCCAGCAACAGCTGGAGTTCACCTAGTCCAAGATATGCTTCTGTGGATGTTAAGTGCAAGCATATGATCAGGAGTATAATGATATGAATTGTATATCGTGGCAACACTTTCCCCATGCAGCCAGCTCATCACATTCTCATGTTCCTGTACTTCAATCCAATCTACCTGTGATTATCAGCCTCAGACCTTCTCAGCAGCTCTTTCACATGTTTCCTCAGTTGTGCATTCTCTTGTCTCAGCTGAAAACGATCACAAATAAAACTATTGTATGTCAATCTTCATGCATTTTTAAAAAATAAAGTAATACTGGACATACATTCATCTTCCAAATGCTTTGCCAGTACAAAATTGCAGGATAATTTTTGGGACTAAAAACAAATATTTTCACATATATTCTCTCTATAAAACAAGTTGATCCTTTCTCTATTAGAAAGAAAAGACAAGAAAAGAAAAAAGAACAAACTACCTTTTGAAGACCCCAGGTATCCAAGGTCTTGTTCTGGAACAGGGCATCTTCAGTGGGGATCTCCAAGTCCTCTTCATAGTTTTCTGTGCTCTTCCTAGTCTGGCAGTCATCCTGTAAGTACCTTTCATCAAGCCAAGAAGGCTCAGTTTCCTCCCCCTCATCTGTGACCCGAGAGGATAGTGATGAAAAACTACTGCTGTCCAGTCTGAATTCATGTGCAACCTCAATGGCAGAGGGTCGGTAGCTTCCACTCCAGTCCTCCAACTCATTGTCCAGAGACTGGGGAATTGGAGTGGGATCACTGAAGAAGGGCTCTTGGAGGTCAATATCAAAGTTACAGGGAGAGAAGCAGCCCTCTTCTTCCACAAATGTTCCAGCAGAAACCTTCTGCAGACAGAAAAAAACAGCATACTTGAGCCCTCATGTATTATGTATTATAACTGATATCATTATACCCAGGTATGTTAATTGTATAATAGGTTATATAGCTTTTTCCAGTCACTGTTGGCCGTGGGATTTCAAACCCAAACCTTCAAGACACAGACCACTATACCACACAGCTACACAAAATAAATATAAATGAAACCAATTAACAACATGGCTTTTCCAATATTAGTAACACTATAAATAAGACTAAAAAACTACATTATTTAGGATAATACCTTGGAACTGGCTGTATATGGCATAAACACAGTGCCTTGAAAAAGTATTCATTCCCCTTGAACCTTTCCACATTTTGTCACGTTACAACCACAAACTTTAATGTATTTTATTGGAATTTTATGTTTTAGACCAACACAAAGTAGCACATAATTGTGAAGTGGAAAGAAAATCATGTAACATTTTCAAAATTTTTACAAATGAAAATCTGAAAACTGTGGCGTGCGTGCATTTGTATTCAGCCCCCCTGAGTCAATACTTAGTAGAACCTTTTGCTGCAATTACAGCTGCAAGTCTTTTGGGGTATGTCTGTACCAGCTTTGCACATCTAGAGACTGCAACTTTTGCCCATTATTCTTTGCAAAATATCTGAAGCTGTGCGTCTGTGAACAACAATTTTCAAGTCTTGCCACAAATTCTCAGTGGGATTTAGGTCTGGACTTTGACTGGGCCATTCTAACACATGAATATGGTTTGATCTAAACCATTCCATTGTAGCTCTGGCTGTATGTTTAGGGTCGTTGTCCTGCTGGAAGGTGAACCTCCGCCCCAGTCTCAAGTCTTTTGCAGCCTCTAAAAGGTTTTCTTCCAGGATTGCCCTATATTTAGCTCCATCCATCTTCCCATCAACTCTGACCAGCTTCCTGGGCCCTGCTGAAGAAAAGCATCCCCACAGCATGATGCTGCCACCACCATGTTTCACAGTGGGGATGGTGTCTTCAGGGTGATGTGCAGTGTTCGTTTTCCGCCACACATAGCGTTTTGCATTTAGGCCAAAAAGTTCAACTTTGGTGTCATCTGATCAGAGGACCTTCTTCCACATGTTTACTGTGTCCCCTCTACATGGCTTGTGGCAAACTGCAAATGGGACTTCTTATGGCTTTCTTTCAGCAATGTCTTTCTTCTTGCCACTCTTCTATAAAGGCCAGATATGTAGAGTACACAACTAATAGTCCTGTGGACAGATACTGCCACCTGAGCTGTGGATCTCTGCAGCTTCTCAGAGTAACGATGGGGCTCTCGGCTGCTTCATTGATTAGTGCTCTCCTTGCCGAGTCTGTCAGTTTAGGTGGACGGCCATGTCTTGGTAGGTTTGCAGTTGTGCCATACTCTTTCCAGTTTCGGATGATGGATTGAACAGTGCTCTGTGACATGTTCAATGCTTGGGATATTTTTCTTTTATAAAGTCTTTTTCAGGTATTGTTTTCAAATTTTTTTACAAATAAAAAACTCAAGAGTGTGGCATGCATTTGTATTCAGCCCCCATACTGATACCCCTAAATAAAATCTAGTGCAAGCAATTGCCTTCAGAAGTCACCTAATTAGTAAATAGAGTACACCTGTGTGTAATTTATTCTCAGTATAAATACAGCTGTTCTGTGAAGGCCTCAGAGGTTTGTTAGAGAACAATAGTGAACAAACAGCATCAGGAAGACCAAGGAACACACCAGAGAGGTAAGAGATAAAGTTGTGGAGAAGTTGGAAGCAGGCTTAGGTTATAAAAAATGTTTTTTTTTTGTGTGAATTTATCCATCCAACCACCCATCTTCTTTACTGCCCATCAAGTGAATATTCTGGAAGATGGATCGATATTCACTTTACATATAAAAGGTTTATAGTATGTATTCAAAATTATTGTTTATTACAGCCAAAAGGCATTCAACAATGCAGGAACAAAAATCCTAAAATTACATTTAACAGAGGACTTGATCAACCATGTCAGATAAACCATACAAGTATCTGTAACATGCCATGCACTCTTAACAGTAACATAATGTTATAATTTGCAATTAATCATTTGATAGCACATAAGATATCTATAGTCAGAGTGGATTTGGATATGTGTCATAGCTGAAATACCTTCTGAAACAGGCCACTCTTCTTTCCTTCCTCACATCCCATAATGCTTGAAGACTGGTTTTTGTTCCGAATGAATTCTTTGAAGGAAAAAGGATTCATCTCATCTGTACCTCCTCCAAGTTCATCTGAGGCAGACATATATGTGAAAAATAAATTTTAGAAAGTAATCAAATTTAAGTATTTAAATATTTTATATAAATATTAATTTAAATATTTACTGCAATTGTTATTAATTGCTGAGGCTACCACAAACGTTTCAGCAGATATGCTGTAGCCATAATCAGAATCATCATTTTGTTTGTCGTTTGCACTTCAGTGTTGGCTCACGTGTCATTTTATGCTATGCTGATATCTGGCATTGTTAAACAGTAATTGATTTATTTGAAACATAACAAATGAATCTTACAAATGCATCAAAATGGCTTATCACTATATATTCTTGCTTATTCGCGGATATATGTCTCAGTGAACAGACATTAAAATATCAAGTTATTCACACATTTCTTCTTACATGTCTTACCTCTAGTAGAACCTAACTAGTAAGTGAATTCTTGGCAGCAGTATGGTAAGCATAACAAGTCAATACAAAAACATGGAACAAAAATTCAAGATGCTATACAGGAAATCTCATCCCCTGCAGAAATGAATGTTAGGTCCAAGCTACTAACAAAAATTAACATTAAAGCTAATGAAAACTGACCTTTTATTAAACCATTCACTCTGAATCTGAGCAATGTGGACATAAGGAGTTACAGCAGAGTTTTAGAAGCTGAAAATATTAGATGTGTAGAAAATATTAAAATGCAGTTCCAACACTGGCTGCTACTGTCATAATAACCAATTAACAATGCTTCTTCTAATGATTTGAATCTAATCTGCAAATACAAATTCGTAATGGTGACACCCAAGAAAGAAAACTAGATTCCAGATCCAGGAAATGCCCTGTTACACACTGCACATTAAGTACCTTGCAGCGTATTTAAAATGCAGCAGCTGAAATTGTGACCAGGAGCAGAAGGTTTGAACACCACTGGTAACCTACACCTTGATGTCAATATAGTATAATGTCTGAACCGCATGCATATTAATACAACTGATTAAACTTCAAAAATGAATGTGACATATCAAAATTGGGTAACCGCATAAATCATCATGATGGATCATTATCCAGTTACAGCTGACATGCTGTGATGCATTCCTTCCACTGTCAGCTTTATGCATTCATTTTGGCACACATCACCACCAGCTTGCTAAGTAAACACTCCCTGTCCAAAAAAAAAGGCACCACCTGAAATTAAGCAAGCATGTAGGTAAGAGCCTTCCATTGGATAAGTACTACAGTGATTAATATCTTTCAGCTGGCAAGAAGTTATTTAACCCTAAATAATGCAGTGAGTGGCTTCTCATTTCTTAAATAAGTATGCCAGAAGACTGTGGTTGTGGAAGAGATTTTACGCTGTATCAGAAGGGTAAAATTACTGACCTACATCAAGCAAAGAAAACAACTAAGGAGATTGCTGAACTACTAAAATTTGGTAAAGAACTGTCCAATGCATTATTAAAACCTGGAAAGATAGTGGAGAACCATCATCTTCGAGGAAGAAATGTGTTTGGGGAAAAAAATCTTGAATGATCACTTAAACGTTTGGTGAATTACATCATAAAAAAAAACAACAGTTGAATTCACAGAGCCTTATGTCAACAGTGAAAGTAAGAGCATTTCCACACACACAATGCGAAGAGAAAGGTATTGGGACTAAAAAGCTGTGTAGCCTTAAGAAACTCACTTATTGGTGAGGCTAATCGGGGAAGATTTACCCTGTTCCAGAGTGATGGGTGCATCAGGTTAGAAGAGAGGTGATGTCTACTACCTACTGTACTGTGGGGGCAGTGTTATAATCTGGGGTTGCTTCAGTTGGTCAGGTCTAGGTTCAGCAAGTTATGTGCCCAAAGAGTTCAACTGACTGCCTGAATATACTGAATGAACAGGTTCTTCTATCAATGGATTTTTTCTTCCCTGATGACATGGGCATATTCCAAAATTACAATGACAGGATTCATTGGGCTCAAATTGTGAATGAGTGGTTTAGGGAGCATGAGACATCATTTTTACACATGGATTGGTCACCACAGAATCCAGACCTTAACCCCATCAAGAATCTTTGGGATGTGCTGGAGAAGACTTTATGCAGCAATCCGACTCTCCCAATATTTCTACAAGATCTTGTCGAAATATTAATGCAACTCTGGACAGAAATAAGTCTTGTGACATTGCATACTGAAATATTTACACAGTGAATATGTGCCGTAATCAGAGCTAAAGGTGACTTAAGCAAATATTAGTGTCACTTTTTTTGGCCAAACAGTATATGGCACAGGTACCCCCCAAATGTGTGCACTTCATGTTCTCCCTTTCTATGTGTTGGTTTAGCATCTTGCCAAGGGTGTACCATGCATTGTGCCCCATGTTCTCTAAATGAATTGGGGGTGGGGGCGGGGGGGAATGGAATATAATGGAAGCATGCATACTTTCACACATTTCCTATACGCGCTAATTAGTAACCCTATCCTTTATTATCAATATATAAAAGTTGGGCCCAACACTAGCTTACATTAAGGAACTCCTGGCAATATACCAGGGTGGTAGGTAATGGAGTAAAATTTACTCTTATTACTATAACAGAGTAATTCATTTTGTAAATTTGTAAAGCGCTTTTACCTAAATATTAATTTCAGGCATTGTACTCCGTTATTTACGTTCAGTCTGCTATGGAGTTAAAAAAAATATTGGAAAAAGGTCTAAGGGTCACATGACAAAGTATAAATGAGAGTGCGAACATGGGCCACAGCCCACCATCGGCAATAACTTGCATTCAGCTGGCAGCAGGACCATGGAGGGTGTATCTAGCAGACCAAATGAGTCAGACCCACCTGGCACTTCTCCAAAACTGTTTTCAGAACATGCGCCAGAAGATATTCTCTGGCCACATTTAAGGAAGCTTTTTATTTTCAAGTGAAAAAGGGACGTCAGCAGGTAGTGCTGGTTAGTGATGTCATAATTTTTTGGTCTCTGTGGAAAATGATTGATTGGCAATAAGAAAAGGAAGTTACACTACTCAAAAGCAGATTTAAAACAACTTATTCAGGAGATCACCAAAATAAATTGAAATAAATTGCACAGCTCACACAGCAATAACAGCACAGCAGCATTCTGGGGACAATCTTAGACCCCCCAGGGGACTTGTGCAAGCCCAGAGCGCACTCTACAACAGTCAGTACATTTACATGCATGGATAAATCAAGCTACAGTTATAACTGAACTACAACATTTAATTAAACTATTGTCCTTGTCCCATTATACACACACGGGAGGGGAATCAATTTATTGACTGAAGTATGTTTGACTCCACTACAATAGGTGGAGATATGGCTTCTTTCAGCTTATTAGTATTGGGCTTTTTCTGGTTGACCTATTACATCACGGATGTAAAAAACAAGAATTAAATTTATGATAATGGGTGTGTGGACAAATGAAGTGACACAAACGTTAATTTTGATCTGGTCAGATGAACAGATACAACAAGATCAGGATAGTATAAGAAAAAACAAAGCATTTTGTACAATATACTATGAGCACAGCACAGTATTGGAAATTTTTCATATTTGCAATGTGATTTTGTTATAATAAATACTGGAGTATTTATGAAACAAAAAAAGGAGTTCAACATTTCTCATGAATCCTTCTTGGACTGATTTAAACAATGATAAAAATGATTATGGTTGTCGTGGTGAACACATACAAGTGATCATACATAAGCAGAGGATGTAAACTTTAAACTGATTTTTAAACATATCAATTATTACATCCTGTATCTGTGTCTGGTTTGGCTCCTCAACATTGCATTCTAAGGGGAGACTACAGCGTATAGTGCGATGCACGGAGAATATCATTGGCTCTCAGCTCCGCCCACTTGAAGCCCTGTACTCATTGAGGATAAGGAACAGAGCCAAAAAGCAATGTCTGACCCCCTGCATCCAGGCCACTCCCTTTTTCAGCGTCTTCCATCCCAGTGAAAGCGGAGAATAAGAGCCCTGAGCACAAGGACAAACAGTCGCCTTAACAGCTTCTTCCCCCAGGCCATCGGCTTCTAAATAAGGACCCATGAGAAACTCTCATATTCACCACCCACTGTACAAGCTTCATTAATTTATAGAAGTCGTTCGCATCATACTCAAGCTGTTTGCACAATACATCCATCCATTTATCTATTTCTTTGTTTGTATTGTGTACATCCTTCCTCATCATTCCACATCTCCTGTAAAAAAACTTTTTTTTGCCTTATTCTACTTATTTGTCCTTTACTTTTAGATGTTGAGTTGTATGTTTAATTTGCTTATGTCAAGACACGACCTGCACCAAAAAATATCTTGTACTTCTCTGTACTTGGCGAGTAAAAAAAAAAAAAAAAGATTCTGATTCTATTCTGAAGAACACTTTATCAGCATAAACAGAGCAGGAGTGCATATTGAAAAGCTGTCTGATCAGACATTATCTTCTTTTAATATAAATTTAATATTAATACATTTATTCATCATACAGATAAAAATCATTGTAAAAAAGTTGACAAAATGTACCATGAAATGGCGAACAGCAAAATAATGTCTTTCTGAGCCTTAAATTAAAGTGGCTGGATTTTTAAAGACTGACCCTTTCCCAGCGGACTGTAAATAGTCCAGAGTATTTCCCGCCTCACCAAAGTTAAATTAATTGCTATAAGAGAACAAAGTGATAAAATTGTGCGTCATAGAATTAAACTTCTCATACACTAAAATACAGAAAATATTAGAGAGTTGATTTCTAAAGTACAAACAAATTTAGCCAACTTTTATTTAAGAGAATTTACTAATGCTGATGTTTGGCTCAGAGAAGGCTTCTGCTTCAGATACATTTCTGAAGCTTATACACCATAACATTCAGTGATAATGGGACGTTTGAAATACTGAGCTCCATAAATTCATATCGATGAGAAAAATACAAAACCGAAAACCAACAAACTATTAAAAGTATCCATGTACAACTTTCATTTTAACTGAATAGAATTCTCCATAACTATAAATATATAAAAATGAGCACATTACATCATCACGATAAGACCCCGATAAAATTAATACGTTAATAACTACGTCGACATGAGAACAAATTACTGCACTTGTCGCTTCTACCATTCCTTGTTTACTTAAAATGCGGTATCTCCCGCTTCAGGAAGTCCTCATTTTAGTATGGGAAGGAATACATGCTACTGGGGAAAACTAGCTGGTGATGCCAACAATAAGCTATATGGCTGTTTGTACGCAAGATTCATACATCTGTCTATCCATATACTGCTACATAAATGTTATACCTTTTTGCACTTTGCCAGTACAAAACATAGGGCATAACACTTTGTTCAATATTCTTCGTGTTAAATTCTCAAATATAAATTTTCTACTGCAAACATTTAAACTCTGCAACAGTGTTTAATTTCTCGATTACGATTGAGAAGTCATTAACTACAGCTGAACCTGTTATCGTCACTTAAACCAGCAAATAAACTGAAGACAAGGACTAGATTTAAACGTAAATGCCTTACCATTTTCGATAGATTTCGCCGAGTTTGTGCGTTTTGACATAATAGTTGGAATTCTACGATTTCTTAGATTTCGTTTTTTATTCTTAGAATTAAAAAGACGATTAGACCAACTAACCTTAAACATCCAAGTATTTAAATAAGTAAAACAATTCCGTGAAGGCTTCCTTAAAATGCGTTACGCGATAAGGATATCCAAGCCTACTGCTACAATTGGGTGCGGCTACAAATATACCAAATCACCCAGCTAACTACCTAAAGTTCTTCACCATCATTCATATAAAACAAACATCCGCCAAACAGCAATACATAAGAATCACATGACACCAGAAGAATCACTCGTAATTCCGTTTCCGGAAGAACTGTGTGTTGTCATTGCCGTATTATTTTTTTCGATGGTTAGTCACGGCTGCTAAATAAATCTGCGCATAATTGTATTAGCCTGGTTTAAATTAGCACTGGCTCTCACTTAAAGCTGAAGCCGTTTCATTAAAATTGTTGATTAGCACCATGTTCACGTTAATTCAAGCCAAGCTTGTTAAAGCCTTCTTTGTGCACGAGCACAGGGTACTTAAGCAGCCCCGAACATCCAGTTGTATATATAATCAGTGAGAGCGGTGTTCTTTTGGGCAGCGGGGCAAACACTACTTATGCAGCAATAATAAGATTGCAAGTATATAATCACAAGAAGAGGGAAAACTACTATTAATAAGGCAACGGAGATCACATGGCAAAATATAATCAATAGATTAAGTGTGTATGTGTCCAGCTGTTTCAGTGGGTTAGAAGGTGGAGTCTGTGATAATCAGAATTTCTGGTTCGAACCCAGTCTCTCTCTCTCTCCTTACCAAATTAAGAAATGCATTTAACATAAATCGTTAGTAGGGTGCAACGAGATCTCGTGATATTACAACATGACGAGATTTCTCGTCGGAGTGAAAAGCGGTCTCGCGAAGGTGCCGCAAATCAGTTCAGGTAAGCATGTCGGCGTCTGACGAAATTTTTTTTTTTTTAATTGTTTATTATGAAGCATTCCAACCAACAAACAAGCAAATGTTCTCATTGAACACACTTAACAGAAGCTCCAAACAAAATAGAACAAGATACAGACAGGGGTAAATGTACAGAATAGAAAAAGGAGGAAATAATCACAACGGTAAGCTCAAGGCTGAATATGCAACAGCTTTTTGGTTTTTTGATCCATGCAGGGTTTGGAAATAAAGTCCCATTTCTACTTTAAAGTCCTGGATCCCGGGGACCTTCTTTGACCATTTACACTTATGGATAAAAAATTTCCCATATAAAATGAAAAGGTTTAATATAAATTTCCTATTATATTCAATATCAGTCTTTTCATAAAAGAAAAAAACATCCTTCTTTTATAATTATATATATATATATATTTTTTTTTTTACTATAAAACACATTAAACATATGATCAACTTCCAACCAAAAATAATGGACATACAAAAAGATGACAGATAGACTCAACGCTATACTTACAAAAACAACATCGTTCATCAACACCGACTTTGAATCTCTGTAGAACCTGGTTTGGTTATTAAATGGAGAATCTTGAAAGAGACCTCCCTCACTTTATTGGTGACACAAAATCTACTATTATAATTCCAAACAAGTTTCCAATTGACACTACCAAATTCATTAATCCATCTATTTTCTGCTTGGGGTATTAAACGTATCTGGCACATTTTCATAAACAGTTTATTAGAGCATTGCCTATCTTTTATGTTCACCCCGTCAACCAGAACGCTTATGCCATGAAACTCACCGTCAACAGGATCATAGCCCTGCAACAAATTCAATAAACCAGACGGTATGGCCTTAATAATGGTTTCCCATTCTTTTGGAGACGTAAAGGTTACATGTTTCCTTATAAACTCTGTGTATGTGTATAGACTGCTGTTTTCATCAAAAAGCCGATCCACCAAGAGAATATTATTTTAACCAATTTATCCACATATAAACTTTTGTTTTTGTGTCTGATGTCTTTATTGTTCCAAATCAAACATCTATGGGGAGAAAAATTGTGTTTATAGATAATCAACCAGGATAACAATGCTTGTCTATGGAAATTGGACAGCTTGATTGGAATTTTTTTGCACATTATAATTACAAATAAGAAGAAACTCAATCCCACCCAACCTGTTAAAAATTAAATTTGGGATATAAAACCACAACTTGTTTGCATTTTGGATATAATGTTTGATCCACTTAGTCTTCAAAACAGTATTACATGTTCCAAAATCAATCATGTTTAAGCCTCCATCCACAGGGGAATTACATAACACTCCTTTTCTTATGTAATGGTGCTTGTTTTTCCAAACAAAATTGAAAAGACCCTTATCAATATAGTTAATCATCACTTTTGGAACATCCAGCACCATAGCAGAATAAATCAGTCTTGACAAACCTTCACTCTTCGATAATAAGACTCGACCCTTCATCGATAAATCCC
>JAODLD010000046.1:32693708-32704044 GCA_026781065.1 Mormyrops boulengeri | reverse complement strand
GGGGGGGTGCTTGGGAGGGGGTTAACATGGAATGCTGTGTTTTCGGTATGAGGAGGAATGAGTGAAAGTGATACATCTCACTGGAACCTCCGAGGGCACCATCTTGAGATTTTTTTTTTTGTAAGGTGCAAGTCATATCTTAAGCAGATGCCATTTAGATTTTTGTGACTGTTCTCCTGCAAAGCATTCTGGGAATATTGAACCACTGATACTTCAGAACAAGATTGGAAGAATAAAGGGTATATTGATCAAAAAATAATATGTTATGAGTTCTATTCATCTATTTCTAACGTTGTAATATTATACATACTCAGTGGGTAGTGCTGTGGCCTAACACCACCATGTTTGCGTGTTCAGTTCCCGCTCTGGCTTTGTGTTTGGGGCTCACATGTTCTCCGAATGTCCACCTGGGTTTCCCTTGATGCTCCAATTTCCCACCATGCTCCAGAAACATGCAGTTTAGGTTACTTGGTAGCGGTAGCTGTAGCAGTAGGTTACACTTAATGTTTGATTGTGTGAGTGCATGCCTGTGATGGACCAGCGTCCCTTCCAGGGTGTCCCCAAACTCACCATAACCCTGCTAAACATTTATGGATGGATGGATGGATGGATGGATGGATGACAACTTTTATTCTTCTATTTTGGATAAAACTTTATGAGTTTAAGAATGGGTACTTTCCTTCCATCCCTCCATCCATCCATCAACCCATCCATCCATTAATCTTCTAACCACTTATTTGTAGTTGTTTTGATGTGTTGTAGTTGTGGAAAGGATGTAATGTATGAGTTTTTGTGTTAATAGTCATAATCAGTATAAACTCATGGGTAATTTAAATTGTCTTGGATTTGGATTTCCATGACATAAAATCCCCATGGTTTCCTTTGGGGGGGGTGTGATCACTGGCGTAGAAAAGAATGACAATGACTTACTAGAGCTTGTAAGACATCTGGTTTGCTTAAGTTCAGGAGACACGTCGGGGTGCTTATGAAGTGTTAGGATCTTCAAGGTTGAAGGTGAACCTCCCTCACCCTCAGTGTCAGCCCTTTGTCTACAGATCCAGCTCATGACATGGTACTGTAATGTGTTTCCTGGTTGCAGATAATCTGGCAGCCGCTTTAGAGCCACACTGAATTTTGCATCGCCTTTCATCCTTTCCATGTGCAACTCTCCAATGTGTTTGATCCTCTTTCCAAGGTCCTCGTTTCACCTAGCTAAAAATATGACAGATAGCTGTCTCGCTGCCCCGTTCCCTGGGCATCTGATTTCAGCTGGAGGCTCTATTTTTATTCACGTCGTGGTGATAAGACATTCCGCCATTAATTCAATAAGCGACCCAGCTACGCTGTGTCACACATTTTCCTTCTGCTGGCACCGCGCGGCGCTGGAAGACGGTCGCCGGCCCAAGGTTGACTGCTCTTGGCTCCAGCCTCTGCAGCGCATCACAACACATTCGAGTTGTTTCGGCGGAAACGGGAAGGGCTTTGCCGCACATCAAAGCTCGCACACATTCCAGATTGTCAAGAAACACCCAAAGAGTGTTAGGGATACCGCTCACACTTTTTTAACCACATTCCCTGAGGCCCAGTGTTATTATTCATAAAGAATTTAGGGCCAATGGAAAAGTAGAAATGCCCTGTGCTGTGTAGCAACGCAAGTCATGAGATGATTGGTGCTGATGTCAGACGTGACAGGAATGGCTAATCCTACCGTTTTCCCATCACTGATCTTTTCCAAAACTGCATCTGTAGTACCAGTCGATAGCTGTGCTTGTCATCTAACTGACCCAAATTTCAGAATTATCTTGGCCCTGGGTGAAGCTCATGTTTAATTGCTAAACTAATATTCCTCCCAATTCACTCTTAAAAAAAGCTAATCTTAACAAATCCAGGGCATAAAACATTACTTATCTTTAGCTGTTGCTTTAAGTTAAGAAAAATGAGTAAGCAGATACTGCTTGCCAAGTTTTACTTTGCATAAATTTATAAATGGGCTATTTGAATCCTTGCTTTGGTGCTTATATTCATTGTTTGTATAGCACTTGTCAAAGAGTTAAGCGGCATAATGTTTAGCACAGAACTCTGTGAATCTGGTTCAGTCTGAAGTTATCATGGATTTCCAATATGAATTTGAAGATTAATACAATAGGAAGAATTCACTGATTGTATTATGGATATATTACATATATTATAGAATTATAAAAATAATTTTTTATTATGTAAAAAAAAGAATGTAAAAATGCAAGTGAAATTGATTTTCTGATAAAATGCATAAGAATCTGCAAAAAGTATTTATTTTGCCTAAGTACTCATTAGATTTAGTTGCAGATGGAGCCTTTGCTCTCTATATATGTGCGTAAAATAATGACACATTACTATTAAATGACTGATGATTTATTGCTGTGACAGCGGGCATAGAGTCTTAACATGCATTGTGTTTAGTATACTGTTGATGGATTTATGAGGACTGCATGATTTGGATTTGAGTGTCATTAATAAATCCTTCTGAGAAATTGTATAAAAGCTTGTATGCACATGTTATTGAGTATAGACAGATCACAGTTTCCATGAGTTTAATCTAGTTAATTTCATGCAATTATGTAAAAATTTATGAAATTCAATTTTTACAATGGGACTGTCAGTACTTACATTTTTACAAAGCCCCCTTCTCTGTTGGAACTTTTTGTTACCAAATGCAGCGTAGAATAGGTTAAATAGTCAGCTGAATATTTCAGAATTTGGATTTGTACTCCGTGTATGTCAAATTTAGTCCATATTCTGTTAAAACGGAGATTAAAGTCTTTAACCAACTTGTCAAGCATTTCAAAGATGTGAGAGTGTATCTTACGAAAAATTTGTGATAACTTTGTGATAACATTTATAGTCATGAACTAGAGAACGAACAAAATAGTTACGACTGCATTCTGCTATTAGTTTGGCCCACAGCCATTGATGATACACCTTATGTAAACAAAAAAGATATCATTTATTATCATTTATTATCAGTTATTTTGTGCATTTCCGACTCACTGTATAATAACTGGTATTGTTTTGTTCACTTGTTCAGGTGTCTCATTTGCAACACATTAATCATAGTCATTGTGTGGTGAAAAAGTTTTTAATCAGTGTGCTAACTGTATTCTATATCCTAGCAAAATGTCCATGGACTAGAAGGTACTCTTTGCACCAACTTTTAGTCATTTTTGTAGTTGTAGACTGAAGATTGATGAAGGTTCAAGCCATTATGTAGCTGCTTTGAGACCTGGAATACATATATAAATATATATATAATGTACACATTTTATGGTTGTAACAATAATTAGCACTTTAATAACCACCCACATCAATTTTGATGTAAATGAGTCACTGTTTCACGTGACGTATCATGAGGGCGTTCGAGAAGACAGACAGTGAGGAGACCGTGACCGTGGAAAATCGTCTGCCACGAAAACGAGCCGACTCCAACGCGGTAGGTTATGGCAGATGGTCGTATGGAAGGGACGGCTTCCCTCTGATGCCAATAATAATAAATCAGTTACTTGCCCTACCACCTCAGGCAGCGGTTGGGGTTCTGAGTGTGATCAGTCAAGCTTTTCTGGTACTGGGTGTTTACCATCTGCTCTGGTTGGTGGAGCTTGTCCGAGTTGCTGCTGTCACTGCTTGCGATCTTACAGTTTGTCAGAACTGAAAGGGAAGTTCTCAGCAATTGGACGCCCAAAAGCGCGCCAGCTGGGCTGCACCCACTGACTCATTAAGGGCAAGGTTGGCAGGTATCTCGGGAGGTCATTACAAGTTTGAGCAGGACCTCGTCTAGGGCAAAGTTCAGGAGAACAGCCCTAGCTTGGACTCTCAATCGGTTGGGTGACACCCGAGTGCCATTGCGCCGTCTCTTGTTCGAGTCAGGACCAGGGAGTGCGCCCAATAAGCTGAGCCCCACCTGGGTGGTCTCAGTTGTGCATACAGAACACGCCCTTTCCAAGTTGACATTGCTGGGGATCGGGGGAGTGGGAGCCGGGCTCGGGCCTGCTTGGCTAAGATTGAGCTGTGGGACGTGCCTTGTCCGGGAGAGACACCTGACAGCATTCAAACCCCTCCACTCCAGTAAATAGCTTAACACCGCGACACACTGCATAAAGGCAAGCAGAACAGTACCTGCCAATTTTCCCTCTTCGGGCTAAATCTGATCTGCAACAGCAAGCCAGGTTTTGAACGCGGTCCCACTGCTATTGCAGCTGGAAATTCTCCTTGTTCCCCCAACTTCCCTTCTCTCTCCTGACAGCCCATCAGTAGTCACACACCTCCAGTGGTGTGACTCCTTCCAGACTTAGCTGTCGTCTCTTTTTCCTATCACAGCCGCTCACAGGGAACAACTTTTCTTTGTTTATTTTGTCTGGGTAACCAGTTTCGTGGTTCAATACACCCGCCCTGTTACCCATTGACAGGCCCTAGTCCTATTTTTACTTTTACTTTCTTTGATTTGTCACCTCAGTTTCAGGTAGCAGGCCACCCGCCTAGCCCATACCCGTCTGAGAGCAACAGACCTCTAGTGTCACCCTTCAGTTAATCAAGTCACTATGGCCCACAGAGAAAGCCCCCTGGACCAATGGAAAGCCTTAGGCACCTGGCTGGATGTCATGACTGGTGACTTCCTGCCCGGTCACACGGAGCTCATACAGGAAAAAGGCATGGACCAGATTGATGAGGACATTGCTGAACTCATGGCCACGCCACCTACTCAGAAGCCCGGGAGTAAAGAGCTAACCAAAGTACTCGGCTCCCTAGCACATAAGCTTCTAGCCAGATTGATGATGGGTGAAGAAGAAACATCCCGCCTCCAGGAACAGGTGCAAATCCTCAAGCAACAGGATGGAGATACCCAAAGACTACTGGCCGAGAGTCATCAAGATGCTATCCAAGCACAAGATCGCATCGAGAAGTTGGAGCAAGAACTCCAGCAAAAGAGGACCCCATCCCCAGAGGGGGAGGAGTCCATAGACGATGACACACATAAACTCAATGAAGAGCTTCAACAAGCCCTGGAAGAGCTCCGAGTTCAGGCTGATCAACGAGAACACAAAGCCAGAGCCACTCGAGAGGACCTCACAGCCAAACTCAACCAGGTTGAAACCCTGTTGGATAGAGCCCACAAAGAGCTCCAGGAAAGGAACAACCGGATCCAAACCCTGGAGGATCATTGGGGAGAAGCTCAAAGGCAAGTTCGCGAGCTCAGGCACCAGGTGATGGACCTCCGAGAACAGCTCAGCGATGCTAAGAGGAAGCACCAGGCTGATGCTACGGAACTTGACCAGTTGAGCCAAGAACTCGAATGGGCGCGCGCAACGAAGGCAGAATATGAAACGCCGTACAACCCAGCCAGAGAACCAGGGTCCCTTCCTGCAACGCTGCCGCCCCCAAGGCAGTCGTACCCAGCTCCAGTAACTACTCACAGGAAGGACGGACCACCTCACCTATCCAGCAACTTTGAGGAACCAAGCACCTGGAGGGCCCATTTCAAGGAAGACTCCCCAGACGGCACGAGCCTACCAAGACGAGTCCCTCACCACTACAGACTCACCACCAAAGAGCTGGATAAGGTAGCCCGGAACGTGAACAAGTTCACCCCTGATCCTAAGGGCGGCCACGACATACATGCCTATTTACAAGATGTTGACTTCCACCTCCAAAGGCTGGACAATGTGACCCATGAAGATAGACTCTACCTCATCAGGATCACCTCCAGCCTAGAGGTCCGCAGCTTCTTGGATCGACAACCAGATCAAGTCAAGATGGACCCCAAGCTGCTACACGAAGCACTGACTAGAGAATTCTCTGATCCAGAGTCAGAACAAGGTCTTAACACGGCCCTCGACGTCAGACAGGGTAGACAGGAAACGTCCCAAGTCTACTACAACCGCTTACGGCGAGCCTACTTCGGCTCCAAAAATGAACCAGGCATGGAAGAAGATGTAAACTTCAAGATTCTCTTCCTCCGGAATCTTCATCCCACCGTGAATCATCACATTGGGCTCATGGCGTGCCCCCACACCATGACAAGCCAGCGGCTGCGAGACTTGGCAATCAAGGCCTATAACAAGCAACGAGCAGCAACAACAGAGAAACCACCCAAGGCTACCACAGTGCTGAACCTGGTGACGCAAGACCCCAGCCTACCCTTAGAAGGTGGCCACTCTCAACCCCCTGCTCCAACCCGTAACCACGGTTGGAAGGCCACGGGCTCCAGAGAGCGATACCCCAGCTCGCGCCCTCAGCAGGCAAAGACCCAGCCAGATCAGTGGGAGAAACGACGCCACCTTAACAAGGACAAGCCACAAGCACGGGATTCGTGGAACAAGAAGGAAGACCGGCGTCCTAACTCCGGCTCTCCCCCGAGACCGCGAAGAATCCTACCGCGGAACCAGTCCGAGGGAACAAGGAAATCGGAACGGGATGCAAAGCCGGAACCGTCCAAGAAGGAGGAGGAGTCCGCCCTGCTTCAAATGCTGCGCGACTTCTTCGAACAGAATCCCCCCAAGAGTCCCAGGAATTTTCGAGAGAAAGATCCCAAGTGACTAGGACGAGAGGGCCAGCCGTCACCTGAACCCGCGCCTGACCATACCTGTGAATTGCCCGGGCCTTCAACCCCAGGCAACATTCAAACCCCACCGGTCATTCCTATCATAACCAGGGAAGAAGCCCTGCCTCCAATAGAAAAACCTGCAGACTCACACCTAGGTGCCACATCTGATGTCGCTGCCTCCACCACAGAACTCGACCAGGGAGAAGAGCCCTCGCCTGTGCCTGACAGCGTTGTTCTTGTGGTGTGTCGTGATTCGGAACACCAACCCGACGATGGCAACACCTCGCCAATTTCCGTCCAGGCCCCTGCACCGCGATTCCTGGGGGACCTGGTGGAAAGGGGGGTGGCCAAGAAGCTGTATCTATCCCTCACCCTAGAGGAGGTGATCACCTTGGAGGCCCTCATCGACACGGCAGCAGACATCACGCTCATGTCTACCAGCCTCTTCCTACGGGTGCAACACCTAGCTGCTTGGGAGAACAAAACCCTCCAGCCCAAGAAGTGCTCCCTGGACGTGCAGGCTTATTCACCAATAGGCACCAGGATCGAACACGTGATGCCAATCAACTTGTCCATTGGCCCAATGAACGTGATGCACCCCATATACATTTCCCAACTCGAATCCATCCCTCTCCTCATTGGAAAAGACCTCCTGAACCGGTTTGAGCCACTGCTGGACCTGCAGCGCTTAAAAATCTGGGCTCAGGTCCGAGAACCACTGCCCTTGCCGGCATCCAACACCGTCATGGGGGAATGCCAAACCCTGACTGTCTCCCCAGACTTCGCTCCGCACCAAGGAGAAGACTTCCCTCCAGATCAGCGTCTCAACGCAGGAGACCCATACCAGCGACATGACTCCTTCCTGTGCAGCCTGGATCCTACGCCGGGACCCTATCGTCCCAAGGTCAGGGACGGCATTCGGCTCCAAGGCATGGAAGTCATGGACGTGGTGATGACTTTGGGGGTGGAAAAATCTGCCATCAGCCAGAAACTGTACGAGGAACTAAGGCAGAGAGACGTTCCCGTGCCACATGCCAGTAAAGCCTCAAGGTTCCCGCTGAGCACGGACCCGGAGTCCACTGTCTCAGCCACAGGCATCTGTGCCCTGGACCTCATCTGGAACCAGCGATCTCTGAGGCATTACTTCACGATCGTCCCAAGTCTTCCACACTCGGTCCACATTGGTGCGGATCTACTGGTCAGAATGGCCATCCAAGTGGACACGATCAACAACGTCCTTTGGACCTCCCTCCGGGGCCAAACGCTAAACCACTCCCTGGCCTTTTTCCAGCCATCCGCCCAAGCCACGGAATTGGGACTCACCCTGGAGGCCATGCCGCTCCTGGAGGTAACAGGTCGGACAGTGTATGTGCTCGTCAATAACTGCACTGCAGCCGACATCACTGTACCCAGGGCAACCAGGGTAGGATGGCTCATCAGCCAACAGTTCCATGATTTTGACCTGGCACTCCCGGTGATTGGTCAGATCCCCACTAACTTGCTGACAGCCCAGCTAGACAGAGACCGGCTGTTCACAGCACCGACTGGCGCCATCGCCATTACTTCCACCGTACCGGTGACGAAGGAGGCGGTATGCAGAGTTGAACTCACAGATGAGCAACATCTCACAATTTGTGCCATAACCACAGACCCAGAAGCGGTCAAAACCCCAAATCGGTCGATGCCGAAGTCCACAGAGGAAATCAGTGAACCCTACACTGGATTTGAGGCAGAAGTACAGCAAATCCTCAAAGACGCCGACGCTATTGACTGTAATGAAGATCGTCAAAAGCTTCGTCGAGTCATCTATAAGTATAAGGACTTCTTCGCCAAAGACTCTCTGGACTGTGGACTCACGGACATTCACATGGTCCGCATCCCCACTCGACCAGGGGCCCCGCCAACATTCGTGAAGCAGTACAAGATACCCATCGCTTCATACGAGCCTGTGCAGGACATCATCGATGCCATGCTGGAAAAGGGGGTCATCCGACCATGCAACAGCACCTACTCAGCCCCCATCTGGCCAGTTCTCAAACCGAATGGAAAATGGCGCCCCACCATCGACTACAGGAAACTGAACCAGCAAGTGCCTCTGTCCCGTTGGCCCATGACACAGCTGGAACAAGACCTCCCCAGAGTCAGGGGTGCCAGAATCTTTTCCACTATGGATGTGGCCTCAGGATTCTGGACCATCCCAGTGCACCCTGAAGACCAACATAAGTTGGCGTTCACCTTCGCCAACAAACAATTCACCTTCACCAGGTGCCCCTTCGGTTATGCCAACTCGCCGGCTGAGTTCAACATTTTCCTGAACAAGGCACTGCCTGACGCCAGAGCTCGAGGAAACCTCGTCTATGTGGATGACATTCTGGTCCGAAGCACCACAATGGACGCTCATCTGGTTGAACTGGACCATGTTTTAGGACAACTGGCTACAGCGGGTGCCAAAATCGCCCTCCACAAAGGCCAGTGGTGCAAAACCAAGGTAGATTATGTTGGCCTGTTGGTGGGCCCAGACGGTGTTGAGCCCCAGTCCAGCCGCACCCAGGCCATCCAGAACATCAAGGCGCCCTCTAACCTGTCAGAATTGCACAGTTTCCTAGGGGTGTGCAACTACTCCAGACAGTTTGTCGAAAACTATGTGGACGTTGCCAGACCACTGACCACCCTTCTGAAGAAGGATGTCCCATTTCTGTGGACCACAGAACAAGAAGATGCCATGACAGAACTGAAGCGGCTTTTGTGCTCAGCACCCTGCCTGGCTTATCCAAACCCAGACAAGGAGTTCCACTTGGAAGCAGGCTTCTCGAAGGATTGTCTGAGCGCAGGGCTGTATCAAATCTATGACCAAGACAAGCGTGTAGTTGCCTATGCCAGCAAAACCCTTCTGGCACCAGAACGCAAGTATTCGGATTGTGAAAAGGCACTACTCTGCACCGTTTGGGCAATGACGCATTTCTCCAACTACATTGGGGGACAGAAGACCGTCATTGAAACTAACCATCAACCTGTCACGTTCCTCAACAGCCAGCGCATCAGAGATGGGGTGGTCACTAATTCACGCATAGCCACCTGGCTGATGACACTCCAGGGCCGTGACATTGACGTCCGGTATGCCCAAAACCAAAAGCTACCCCTTGGGACAGGACTAGCTAGCTGCCAAAACTGTTCTCAGGATGAACCAGCAGCAATCAGCGTCCCTGACCCACAGATGGTGATGGAGCCATCTCACCATCACTACTTTGATGAGAACGTCTGTAAGGACATGGTTACCGTTTATGTGGACGGGTGTGCTTTCAACCATCAAGGAAACCTGAAAGCCGGGGCAGGTCTCACATGGCTCCGAGACGATCCACTCCCACCACAGCAGTTCAAGTTGGGCCCCCGCACGTCACAGTATGCGGAACTAGCAGCAATTTTGATTGCCTTGGAATTGGCTGCCAAACACGGCATAAAGGATTTGCTGATCTGCACGGACTCCAACTATGCACGACTCAGCTTCCTATGCCATCTCCCTCACTGGCGGCAGAATGGCTTCAAGACATCAGGTAACAAGCCAGTCAAACACCAGGAACTGCTACAGCCGTGTGACGCGCTGATAACGTCGCACGACATGCACATTTACTGGAAAAAGGTCCGTGGTCACTCCAGACTCCCAGGCCTGGACAAGACCTACAATGACCAAACAGATGCGCTCGCCAAAGCTGGAGCGTTGAACGGCGACCCGTGGGAGTTTCAAGCCCCCCCACCCAACCCTGC
>JAODLD010000046.1:32670240-32680686 GCA_026781065.1 Mormyrops boulengeri | reverse complement strand
CACAAACAGGTTGGTTACAATAATTTATTTAACAGACACTTTTGTCCAAAGTCACATACAAGTGAAGATCAGAGAGGAGGGTCGGCCAGAGCCCCTGAAGCATTTGGGGTTAAGGGCCTTGTTCAACGGCAATATGATCACTGTACTGGCTAAGGGATTTGAACCAGAAACATCCTAATCCCGAGCTTAGAGTCCTAACCCACAAAGCCATCAGACTACTTCCTGAAATGACTTATTTGAAGCAGTTTAAATTTAAAGAAGTACAATTATAAAGAGATGCCACTTTACTTTCACAGTGCCCTGTAACCACTCATCAGTCAGTCTGAAAACGAAATTTAACATCTGATATAAATGGGTCATATGACACGTATCACACGACCCCTTACCAGTGCGCTCGCATAGTGTAAAAGCATTTCAGGGGCATCGCTAGACATACAGCAGTACTGGGGCACAGACCTCCATTACTCATACCATAAAATTCTTTTCTTGAATACTAGGCAATTTCTGCTGCCTAACAATTAAGGAACACAAGAAGTGTATCAACAACTTCTCCGAGTTCATCAATTCATGTTTTTGTTCAGTTATAGAGATGAACCAATGGAATGGTCCTTCCTGACTCTGGAAACAGCATTTTTGTTGAAAGTACGGTTCCTAAAGTGCTATATCATGCACTGTTTTACCTGTTGATTGCTACATTTCATTGAGGAATCAGAGAGAAACGAGCAAATTTGCGCAGAGACACCGGGTCTGACTTGTCTAAAGCTTACCTCTTTAACGCTCTTTTGTCATTCATGTTTTCTCAAGCACTCGCCAGGTCCCTGCGCTCATTCATGTCTTGACACCATCACACCTCCAACCCCCCTCCCAAGAAATCCTTGATGGCCGCTTCCTCCAATCACGCCTAAAGTGTCAGCCTAGACACATACTCGGGTTCAGCCACCTCTACTCACATCCGCATCCCAAGCTATACGAGGAGATGCCAGCGGCCCGTCCTGTCGCTGTGTCAGCCAATAACACAGCTGCACCCCCTAACCCATCACAAGTCACTTCAAAGGCTTTCAGAGGTGTCATGTGTCTCTACAGCTTCTCATATGCTTCCTAAGAAAAACACCCTGTTACGATTACAATTCGCTGTGATCTTTACTGTGGGACCCTTACATATAACAGAAGATTAACAAGTATTAATTTTCAAGGCCCTGCGATTTCTTCTCTATCTTTTACTAAGTAGGTGCTGTTTTATTAGGAATTATAAATGCTTGGAACTCTTGATTAAAGTGTGTCATTAAATGTAGCAACATCTGTGAATTTACAATCTTGAGACATCAGAAACTTAGCTGAGAGGCCTAATCTGTCTGAGGGTTCACCCACACAGTCACACACCCCTCCCCCCCCAATTGACCAAAATGATACATATCTGTACATGAGTTGTACATGAGTACAGCGTTTTAATTTCCTTTTCAATTAAAAAGTAAAGCTGTTTTTAAAGTCTCAGACAAATGCTACAGGTAGTCCCCAGGTTACGAACAAAATCTCCTAAGTCTGTCTTTAAGTCAAATTTGTACGTATGTCAGAAAAATAATAATACAGTACATAATAGTAATAACAATCATACAGTAATAATAAGAGTACTTATATACAGTACGGTACCTCGAGCCGATGAACCGCTGAAGCCGCGCAATGTTTTCACAAGTGTCACAAAGCAGTGCCTGTTTTCGTTATTACAAACAATTGTATTTAACCTGAATTTTTAGTATAGGCTTTATGGCAGAACGTTCATAAGTATGTGCTGTCCTTCAGACGTTCCTAACCCGGGGACTGCCTGTGTTTTGTTTCATTGTATGCCTGCATATTTTGAAATGACAATAAAGTTTGCCTACTGTAGTCTGGATGCCCAAGGAAATGCGATTTTAGCGTGGCTGCTTCAGAAAAATCCCACGCCAGGTAGCTCAGGGACTGAGGTCAAATGTTAATTTTTCCAGCAGGAGTGTCTCAGGCGTGGGTAAATCCTCCGCGGTGCTTCTGCACTGTTAACCTTTGATCTGTGTGAGGAAGTGGTTCAGAGATGAGCTCTCTGCAGGGACCATAAAGACTGAGGTCCTCTTTTCTCAGGAAGAGGGGGCCAGGGGGTGGACACTCTTGCCCATTGATGGATCAGTTCAAAATGATTTGCAGCTCCTCCTGTGTCTGTTATGACGGCGTTGAATCAGGCGTTGTGGGATGTGGTCTGGATTTGTGTGATCTCTGGGTTGTGGTGTGCATGTTTGATCATAGTCAGAGGCCATGTGGATGAAGAGTCGGCTATGCCCTTCCCTCTTGACACCTCGCAGCCCTGATAGGTTGAATTTGGGTCCATTGTGTATATATTTGTTTACATCTATTGGAGCATTTGAATATTGTGTGACTACTTGAAGCTGACAGTAAGTATTACTGAGCTAGGAAAGGAATTTCTAGAATGTTAGTACCTAACAATTGTCCTTTGTTTGACTCTGTTGTGTAATTGTACTTTCCATGTTTATGTGTCTATAACCTTGAAATTTTATTTTAGTGCATGTACTGGACCTGCATGCTGTTAACCTGTAAGCTACATTGCGCAACCACGTGCTAAATGAATAATTGTAAATGTAAAACACTCTCTACAGGAAGCCTTCAGATCTAGACAGGAGTTTAGTTCCTGTAGCTCAACAGGTAGAGCATTGTGCTAATGCTGCAAAGGTTGTGGGTTTAAATTCCATGAAGCATGCACATAAGTAACTTGTGTGTGTCATCTATAGGGTTGCCTGAAGTTTACATTGACTTAAGGCTGCTCATTCCTGCTCCTGGAGACCTACCACCCTGCAGATCTTAGGTGCAGCCCTAATTTAATACACCTGACACATACAGTCAGGCCCTTCAGTAGCATCTCAGTGTTAGAGCCAGCTATGATTAAGCTAAGCTGGCTCTATTACTCAGATATTACTGAAGGGCCTGATTATCTGTGCCAGGTGTATTAAATTAGGGCTGCACCTAAGGTCTGCAGGGTGGTAGGTCTCCAGGAGCAGGGATGAGCAGCCTTGACTTAACAGCACCTAATAATAATGACCCCCCAGAATTCCCCAGTTAGCTGGATAACTTAAGTAGGAGGACAGGTAGGTGGCATTCCTATTGGACAATCCTTACATTTGGCTAATGAAAAATCTTGCTTTGTGGAATAGCCCCCCCCCAGGTCAAGAGGGGAACAGAGCTACAAAGCTGAACACCAGCTACTTCCATGCATTGTGAAATCCCTGCAGCAGAAAACCAGTGGGCTGTCTGGCGCACACTGCCACCATCCTGCCCTGGGGGAGTGGGGGGGCTCAACCGCAAGCCAGTTTCTCAGATTAGTTGCTGTACTATAAACAGGAAGTCCCTGGGGGCCGGTCACACATACTTATTTCCTTCTTTTGTTTCTGGGGAACTTTGTGAGCATTTGTGTCACCTATAAATTTTATACAGTGACACCCACCACCCCCCGTTACCCTCCATCTATCCCTTTCCCAGCATCACGGCCATCTCCACCTCCAAGCCCCCCACCTGCTCTACTGGGCACGTTCACCGTGTCTATCTCTCCTGTCTCAGATCCAGTAGCTGTGAAGCAGTTTCACTCTGTCTCAGTGGTGATGTTTCCCACATGTAGTAGTTTCTAAAAGCAGGAGTTCAGCAAAATGGTGTTTATCAAACCACAGATGCAGTTTGACTATGATTTTATTTAGACTGCAGTTAGAGATTTTCAATGGTGCTATTTTTTTCCCTCTGTTGAAAAACACTGTTTAAATGCCATAGCATTTGTGTTTCATTATGTCTTTTACAAACCCTATAGAAATGTTAGCTTTGACAACATTCTTGTTTCCACCTATCCATTTTCTGTAACCACATATCCAATTCAGGGATGTGGGAGGTCCAGAGCCTATGCTCTGGGTCTATGGGCACAAAGCAGGCACCAACCCCCACAGGGCACACTCACACTCCATTCACTCACACCTAGGGACAATCTGACAAGTCTCTTTTTTTGGACTGTGGGGGGAAATCCAGAGTACCTGGAGGAAACCCCATGAACAGAAACACACTGCAGAAATCACTGTAGGTTAAACTCAACACCGCTTTGTAGAGACTCACTCAAGAATCACTCTAATATATGCAGAAAAAAACAGGAATATATCACTAATATATTACTATCTGGCCGATGTTCTATGCAAAGGAACTTAGAACCGATTCTGATATCCGCCTATCTAATGCCAGTTCAGAGAGAGCCTGAGAAGTTTCGCTGTAAGCTCAGGGCACAAGACACTGTACACCCTGGACAGGATGCCAGTCCAGGCCACACACAAAGGGCAGTTTTGAAGACAAGCCATCCACACTGCATGCCTTTGAGCTGAGGGAAGAGACCAGAGGACCTGGAGGACACCTCCATGTTCATGAGGAGAAAATGCCAGCGCGAAGCAGACTGCGCCGGGGCGGGAAGCACCAGGCTTTAAGTTTGGGTGGAAGCGAAAAATATTCAGTTCAGGTTCCTTTAAGCGCCATCTGCACTCTTATTAAGATACTGTTTGCGCATTGATTTTATCGTTATATATTTTTTTATCGCTACACTCCTGTTTATTATGTCCTCTTCTGCACTTCTATGTATTTTCTTGTCTTCTTTTTAATTACATTCTCCCCTCTATTTTGTATGCTTCTATTCTTTCTGTAAAGCACATTGAACGACCTCTGTGTATATAAATACTATATAAGTGCTATATAAATAAACATGCCTTGTCTTGCCTATGCTGATTTAAACAAGAATTAAATACAGTAAGATAACATTTGGTGAATGGGCCAGTCTTAAAGTAAATCAGTCTGCTTCTCCTCTTCTTAAAATATGTATCACACAGGCTTATGGTACCATTGTGCATATCATACCAGTGACATACAAGTTTAAAACCTGTAGACAGAGTGAAAAGTTATCAGTTCTAGTGATCTCAGTAGCCCTAGCATGTCTTTAGTCAACACTAAATGCTATGCTGACATAACCAACTGCCATTCACATACTGAGTGTAACTTTAATAATGGCACAGGACTACATTGCCAGATAAACAGTTGCCAGCCAATATACTGTAAGAGCTTCCACGGTGTTTTTGTTCCTGTGCACAGAGAGACGAGTCACATTTGGAGTGATTTTTGTCTGGCTCTCGCATAAGCCCTTCCTAGTGGGACAAAGCTGCACTTTCACGTCTTCAGGATTAACCTTCTCACATTCTGTCAAGAACCGAGAGTTCAGCCACAGGTTGGGCTGCAGAAGGGGGTGCAGGATGAGCAGGTTTGGGAACAAAGTGGCCTATTCCCACACACGCACCCCCCCGGGGGCCACAGGCAGAGGCGAGCAGGGTACAGTTCGGCTGCTCGTTCTGGATGAGATCCAGGGATTCCCTCCGCGACCCGTGCCATCTCTCGCTGCGCGCCTCCTTCAGTCGCTGCTACGCTCGTCTGGCCCTCACTCTCCAGGCGCTTTGCAGCTTCAATGCTGAAGAAAGTTCTTAAGCGGCCAAAAAGAGGCTGCGTGGAGCGAGCACTCAGTCGGCGATGCGGCTTTGTGCTTGTGATGTAATGCAGCATGACGACATCTACCCTGTTCAAAGTGCTTGTCACTGTTCACACTTCTGGTCCCTGCGGCCCGTGCAGGGTTGCCTACTCTCACACATCTGTAGTGACACTCACACATTCAGACTGTCACGCTCATGTAAGAAATCTTACGGCAAATATATATTATTCCATTATAAACCTAAAATTAGCTACATCAAAAGCGTTGGGGTAGTTTGCAAACCCTACAGACTATTTACAAGGTAATAGAAAAATGAAAATGTATGTGCAGACTGGTCTTGAACTGAAAATCTCACTCCAGTCAGCTGGCCAAAACTGGCAACCCTGCCCATGATGCTTGGGGTACTAGGGCCCTTGCAGAGGGTACATGGAAAGTCAGGCTCAGTTTGACTGAGCTATTGAGGCTTTATGGGAAAATAGTTAATACTCTTTCTTATTATCTTCAAATAGCAATATTTTACTTTTTACCTTACTTTAATTGAATAAGCATACAAAGCAAACAAGCATAACGGAAATAAACAATAGAAAACAGTAGTAATTATTTCTCCATCAGGGTATAAGGCCTTCTAATCTGTTCTATAAAGCACTTTGTTCCTTGCCCCTGCTCTCTTTGTTTTCCTGGATTTTCTCATGTCCCCACGGTTTACACAAACAAGCAAACAGCTATTTAAAGCATTCAGACGAAACCAAATCTCTTCACAGACGGCTCAAGTGTCAGGTCTTGGTCTGACTTGGGCCTGACGGAGTGTGCTGTTAACCGTCTCACTCGGAGGCCCGTTGTCTCTCAGTCTCGCCGCAGTGGGAACCGCGGCCGACACAGGGCAGCCGTAAACCGAACCGTGAGAGAGACAGGAAGGGAAACAAAGGGGCTGTCTAGAGAATAAGCATCTGCTGCGGCATTGTGGGTAAGCTCCCACATACACAGATGCTGAGGCAGCCGGCAATGTAGTTTTTTTTAATGAGCCTTTCCCTCTTCCCTCTGCTATAATGATAACAAAAAGCCTTCAAACTGTCACTGCAAGCAAGACCTAAGTCAACTCAATTAACAGTCAGATATGCCGTTTTTCTGCTGTCGTACAAAGGCCAAAGGAGAACGAGAAAGCCCAAGCCAGACTGGATTTATATATAGATATATTTTCTATTATAATCAGGAGACCAGATTGGAGAGTTCGCTAGTGGTGACTTTCATAAGAGCTGAAATGATTAACTACTGTAGTGTTAATTTCATGGGTCACAATACAAATTCTATCAGATAAAGACACTGGACTTTCATTACGTGAATTATATAGCTTGTTAAAAAGGACTGCAGACTGTAGAGATGAAGCAATTTTGACATTTTGCATGGATTTTCAATGCTACTCAGAATTTGAATAGAGAAACATCTTCTAGATTGAAAAGTCTTTCTCTGCATAAGTACAGGACGTTATGTGGGTGATGCTGTCAAGTGAGGGCTCTGTGGTACCTGTAGCCTACCTCAATCATCCATGAGAACAGGCCTGGATATTACCACTCACTTATTTCTCTTCCCACATCCACACGGAGACTTTAAACTCTTCGTGGGCCTTTGTAATCCGAAAGGTCTATTTGGGCCTACATGGTGCTGTCAGGATGAGGGACTCACTTTCCTTGTTGTTTTGTTCTTATTTGGAGTAGAAAGCGGAAAAGCATGACTATTGGTGGCTGGTTCTCAAGATCCTGCACCTAAAGTACCAGGGTCATGCAAACAAATTACCCGACACATAAAAAAAACTAACTGAAGTTTTCCTAGGGAAGTAGGTTATTATTTCATTGTTTGAAAGCAACAAGTGTGTTTATTGCACCTCTCAAATTCCACAATGCCATTAACCTTTTCAGCCTGCTGTTTATTTGCCTTAAATTTGCATTTCTTTTATCACTCAAAAGCGTTGCACTGGTATTTATTTACAATACAACCCTAATGAAAATCACCAGTTACTGGAATAGAAATCTGTCCTGCCTCTTTGTTTGTCCTGCCATTTATTAGTAGTTATATTTTCTGTTGGTTTTAGAATTCACAACAGCGCTTTTTTTAATTGATCTGTTTTGTTTTAATGTTAATGCACTTCAGAGTTTTGTGGATGGGGGGTCTGGAGTCTATCCCAGGCAGCATAGGGCATAAGGCGGGGGGACACCCTGGGCGGAATGCCAGTCCATTCACGTACAGACACACATTCACATACAATGTGGATTTTAGAGATACCTAATCACCTAACTGGGGAAAACCCGAACCCGAACTCCACACAAGAAAGTTAATGTGAGGTTAATGTGTACCCTCCTGAGGTCCAGCAATTCACCTCTGTCCCCTGTAGAGGACATTATCTCTCATACTGCACATGTCACTCTGTAAATTCCTGTTGTTTCTTAAAGAGGACAGTTAGCGCTTTAAGATGACGTTACACGTCACCTTGCCAACCTCCTCTTCCTGTCAAATCTAAATTTTTAATCAATATGATTTTTTCTCCCCTGGATCACAACAGAATATATTACTATTTAACACAAATGAAAAGTTTAGACATGCCACGTCGCCTACCGAAGAGAGTGATAGTGTCACATCACATGACCTGGCCACCTGACCTAAGCACAGTAGAGATGGTTTTGGAGGAGTTTGAACAGAAAGTGAAGGAAAAGCGGCCAATGAGTGCTCAGCATATGTGAGACCTTCCTTCAGGACAGCTGGGAAAGCATCCCAGGAAGCCACCTCATGATACTGGTGTAGAGGAGACAGTAAGGTCAGCCAGTCCCTGGGCAATTGGGGTTAAGGGTCTTGTTCAAGGGTCCAATGGTGGGATCACTCTGCTAATCACGGGATTTCAACCATCAACCTTCTGAGTACCAACATAGCTTTTATTTTTTTTTAAATTTTGCTCAGTGCATAATTCCAAATGTGTTACTTTATATTTCTGATGTCTTTGTAATTATTCTAAAATGTAAAGAATAGTACAAATAAGCCTTTCAGTGGGTAGGTGTGTCCAAACCTTTAATTGGTACTGTATATACTGTATGCATGTATGTATAAACAAAACTGGTTGTTATTTATAGAATTTTAAAATAAAAATTCCAAAGAAGAGCAAGGAATACATTACCTACTGTGTCCTGGTGACACATCCGGGGTTGGCTGTTTGGTCCCCCTGTGTTTGTGCAGGTGCCCTCCTACAGCACAAGGTGAATTAGTGTCTCTAAGATACTCTTAATCTATGCCTGTGTACGAGTGCGGGCCCTGGGCCTGGCATCCAAACTCTGCCTGACTCCCTGTGCTTCCTGGGACAGAATCCAGGCTCCTACATTGGCCAAGAGGAATACATAAAAGGCTAAATGGAATAGCAAGATGAACCCAAGTAAACACACAAGTAAACACGTATGTATTACATACATGTTTAACCTATAGCATGTGCCATGGCTAAATGTACATTAGCTTAATGTAGAGTTCAATAATATTCTGTTCAGAAGCGGAGTGAAATTCCCTTGAATCAAGACCTAACAGAGGCTGGCAGCTCCAGCAGAGAGTGGGCGCGTGAAAGAGAGATTGAGAGAGAGATTGAGAGAAAGAGAGAGAGAGAGAGAGAGAGAGATGCAACCCTTGCAGCCCTCATTAAGCACTGGACCATAGCCAGCCAGCATAAAAGCTCATACTTTATCAAGGGTCTGTCTGTAATTATCAAAGATAGATTCCTCTTGCCAAGGACAAACTGTTCCTTTGTAATGGGTGTCCAAAATGGGGAGGGAAATGCCGCTGCACGTCCCACAGAACATGTTCAACAAGACTATAGAAACCATTAGTGAGAATATTCACTCAGTTTCTATGTATGCATCATTTTTGGTTGCTTTTATTCCATTGATAAAGGGATGATTATGGACTTTCTTGTAGTATATATACCGTCTGACACAGAGGTTGGTTTGAGGTTGATCGGCAGAGATGCCTCATTTGGGCCAAATGACGGTTCAAATCCTACTGCAGTGTCGCTGCTGCCTGCCAAATGTGTCAAATCAAAGTTTTGGGTCCTCGCTTTGATTTGCTCAGCAGGGATCTGGTTGAATAGGATTCTCGTGGTCCTAGAGAGACAAACTAGCTCCCCTTGTCTGCCTCCCACACTCAGGGGAATCCCGGATTATAGTAGTTAATCTGTGAAAAATGCCTGGATTTTAGTACTCAGTGGGGGAGCTGCGTCCCTACAAACCTTGGGGAACAGACACACCCAGGTGATACAGACCATTTCCATTCATACCATACATTAAAGCAGTTACTGTTGCGAAAGGTAATCTATACCCGTGTTTCCCAGTCCGGTCCTCAAGGATCCACAGACGGTCTATGTTTTTGCTCCCTCCCAGCTCTGTGCCAGACAGTCCATATTTTTGCTGCCCCACCAACTCCTGCCAGATAGTCCACATTTTTGCTGCCTTCCAACTCCTGCCAGATAGTCTACATTGTTGTTCCCTCCCAGCTCCCGGCGAGACTACATTTTTCCTCCCTCCCAGCAAAAATGTGAACTGTCTGGCTGGGAGTTGAGAGGGAGCAAAAATGTGGACTGTCTGTGGGTCCCCAAGGACCAGACTGGAAAACACTGCCATAGGTAATCTATACTATGGGTAAGTAGTTTGTCTCCCTACTGCTGGCTCCCCTCCAGCTGCACAGATGAATACTGGCCTTTTGGCCTCACACTTGTTCCATGCCAGCATGACTGTTTTCTTTGCAGCAGTTGGAGCAGATTGGTGTCCTACAGAGTTAGCCCTTCTGGGCAGCACAGTGCTGTATCTGCTTGAGTTCCTGTAAACATTCATTCCAGGAGGTGCTAGATACCACAGTCATATGCATAAGAACCATAGAAAGAACCATAGAAA
>JAODLD010000046.1:32640837-32654913 GCA_026781065.1 Mormyrops boulengeri | reverse complement strand
GCTAATCGGCACTAGGAATGGTGTAGTGTTGGCGACACATGCACATTCATTTATGCATCTGCCAATGCTCGTAACCTATTAGTTGATCATTTTAAAATATAAAAAGAATAAAGAACCAGCTCACTTACGATTGTGCCAGTGTTATTTTGAAGGGTCATTAACCGGTGACTCAAAGTATTGCATATGAAGCATAAAGTGACAGGGGGAATTAGCTCAAGTGGTAGAGCGCTTGCTTCGCATGCGAGAGGTAGTGGGATCGATACCCACATTCTCCAATTGTTTAGCTTCTGGGCCTAGACAACTCACCAGATAACCCATAATTCACATACGATCAAGCAGGTGATGTCCACCATAGCCACGTTAACGAACGTCCCTTGGTATCAGCAACCCTCAGCTTTCCACAATGATACTAGCCTCAAGGAAAACCCCCAAGAAAAGCTACCGCTATGTATTCAAAATAATGCAGGAGCCATTTCCAGATACACTACCATAACAAAATAAACGCTAATCGGCACTAGGAATGGTGTAGTGTTGGCGACACATGCACATTCATTTATGCATCTGCCAATGCTCGTAACCTATTAGTTGATGTTTTTAAAATGTAAAAACAATAAAGAACCAGCTCACTGACAACTGTGCAGAAGTTATCTTGAAGAGCCATTAACCAGTGACTCAAAGTATTGCATATCAGACACAAGCTAACGTGGGGAATTAGCTCAAATGGTAGAGCGCTCGCTTTGCATGTGAGAGGTAGTGGGATCAATGCCCACATTCTCCAATCATTTAATCACGTTAAAGAACTTCCCTTGGTATCAGCAACCCTCAGCTTTGCACAATGATACTTCATGTGAAACAGCTGGAAGAATCTTTCAATCAAGGAAACAAACCACAGTACAAGATGAACCAATCAATTTAGTCAAGCACATTTAAAGTAGTTTGTAAAACCTGAAGTAGCTCATAGTGTCTTCCCCCCCCCCGACATACATCAGGTGGTGACCCAGTTTCAGGGTGAAGTTTAAATACATCAACATATGGGGGGGACCGCCACTTCAGCTAACACTTTACTTAAAGTTCTCATCAATAATGCATTATAGATAACTTCACAATGCATTACAAAGCATCTTTAATTTTTGTACCGACCATTATCCATGCTTCAGCGCATGCTCCCCAACCTGACCTTACCTGACCTGAGAGTGCCAGCTAAGCAGCTGTTTGTAATGCAAATGTGATGGTTATTAAATGCAAATACTGTGGGCGTGACTCGAAATGTTATGAAGCTTTCACACACCTCAGCCTGTTCGCTGTCAGTAAACACCTACGCCGGCTGTGGGTAGCATTGACTCCTAAGGTCTGCACACTTTTCAGGTTCTCACAGCATTTCACCGCAGGCCAGGAATTCCCTTCATAGGTAAACTGCCGCTTTGTGTATGGAAAAAGCACAACACACCCAAAACTTCTTTACTTTTTTTGCAGCTGGCTTACATGTTAAAAATAAATCAAAACAGTGTTTTGACTAGCAGCAATTTAAGCCACTGTTCACACAACTGAGCGAACGATTAAGAAAGCAGCTGTTTCAACAAACTATATCCAGGTGTATTGAGATAGAGTCCTGACACACAACCATCAACGACCACTCAATCCACCCCCCCTTTGAGATCCACATTTGATTCAGAACGATGGTCTTCAAAGGAACACAACAATACAAGTTGTTTATAGGCCAGTAACGAGAGAAACGCTGACAAGCCTCCCATAACTGACATTAAAAACAGCAAGCCAAGTTCTAACTCTATTATAAAGAGGTGGAATCTCACAAAATTTTGAGTTCCAGTTAACTAAGAAGAATCCATTTTTCTTCTCAAACTTTATGTTTGCTACCATCATTTGGTTGACGTTTCAATAACTCCATGTTTTACTCATGAGTACAAAAAGGTCCTTCTGCATGCTGGAATTCTATAATCCTGTTGTACCCTCTTGTGGTAGTGCAATGTAACTGCCAAGACCAGAAGACCAGTCTCTACTACGTACACCAGCCAGCGGCGGATCCTCTGTGGTGAAGCATGGGGCACATTAGGGAGCTTTTCCACTGCACCAGGTGGTACTTATCGCGTTTGTTTTCAACTGGCATGGAAACCGGTACTGGTGCAGAATGACATCATCACAAAGTGAGGCGGGGTGTTTTGTACTGAATTCAAAAATGGCTGTAGTATTTTATAGGGCTGGGTGATATGTTTTATTAATACAGTGATCCCCCGCCTGTCGCGGAAGTTACGTTCCAGACCCATCAGCGATAGGTGAAAATCCGCGATATAGAAAGACCATATAAATAAACAGTTTTTTACAGTTTAAACATTAAAATACCCCTCCCACACGCTTTAAAACCGATAGGTGAAAATCCACGATATAGAAAGACCATATAATAAACATTTTTTAAATAGTTTAAGCCTTGAAATAAACCTCCCACACGCTTTAAAAACGATATATGAAAGTCCGTGATATAGCGGGGGATCACTGTATTGACATTGCAGGTTATGCATGTGCAGTTCTCATATTGGACCGCAATAGTCAGTTAGGGGTCAGTTTTTCGGGGGTAAAGCGGTCTCAAAAAGATGCTGTCTCATCAAAGAGGCAGCCTCAAAAAGAGGCCTTACGGGGGGAAAAGCGGTCTCAAAAAGATGCTGCCTAAGCACGAAGGCAGCCTCAAAAAGAGGCCTTCCGGGGGAAAAGCGGTCTCAAAAAGATGCTGCCTAAGCACGAAGGCAGCCTCAAAAAGAGGCCTTTCGGGGGAAAAGCGGTCTCAAAAAGATGCTGCCTAAGCACGAAGGCAGCCTCAAAAAGAGGCCTTTCAGGGGGGAAAGCAACCTCAGTAAGAGACCTTCCCATGGATGAACACGAACAGCTGATATGAACAGTGCTTACTGCCATTCGTTTGTGCAGCGTTAACGGTCTCCACGTCCCTAAGCCCATCCAGCTCAGAGGACATTAACCCAACTCTCTTTGACTCAACAATATATTGTTCCACCAACATTAAATTATGTATCTTTCATGTTTCTGTCTCGTTTACACCAACTGCAATTTACTGTGCAGTTTATTACTATTTAATATCACAATTTTACTGGACAAAAAAATCTACTCTTGGGGATCAGTGAAATTTTATCTCACCTTATCGCAGAATCATGGAGGCTGAACAGGATAATTGGGGTCATGTTTTTGCTTTGGATGTTGCTGCTAAACTCAAATTTCTGATGAAATCCTTGGTTTTGTGGGATATACTTCTTTTCCTGTATACTGTGTAAAGTAATGATGGATTTTCAACCAGATGTTATTGAAACACTAATAATTAGCAAGGTCAACAAATTTCATGTTTCTAGCAAAGAGAAATATCCTGTACACGTACTTTTAGATTTAAGCTTAAGAAGGAGAGATAATGTGTGCTTCATTTCAAAGATGAAGGACTATATCTCTGTCTCAGATGAACAAGGCCTGGTGAATTTTAATTTGAAGAGTAGCCCAGCAGACCAGTATTAAAGCGACTTTTGTCGATGCACATTGATCAAAGCTGAAGCACAGGGCATTGAAGAGACCTCGCGTGAACAATGGGGTTGGGGAAGGGAAGGGGAGTGTAGAAGGATTACCGGGCAATCGATGGAGATGCTTGCTCAGCACGATGCTAGCCAGGAGAGAAAGTGAGACTCAATGGCAGCTTTTCTTGAGGAGAAGCAACGGCAGAGACAGAAAAGTAAGAAATGAAAAGTGACGGGACAGATCAAGTGAATGTAGGGACTAGCTCAGGGGTGGGCAAACTTATCCGCAAAGGGCCGGTGTGTGTGCAGGTTTTTGGGGTAACCTTTAGGTCAGATGTTCAAACCCAGGTGTGAGGACTCTTCAGCCAATCAGTCCTCTAATTAGTGACCTAATTAGGGAGTTGCAGCGAAAACCTACATATACACCGGCCCTTTGCGGATAAGATTGCCCCCCCCCCGGACTAGCTAATTCTTATAATGACCCATAATACAGACAGACATGCACAGACCAAGTGTGATCCCTTGATTATCCTTAAAAAAAACATTACTGGAATTTTTTGATTAGGATTTATAAACAAATTTGTTAAAAAAAAATCTGAAAATATAAATGAACCGAGTGTGTATGGTGTAAGGTGTAATGTGTATGGTGTAACTTCTGAAGGACAGAGTCCTCATTTCCAAAGTAAGCATGCTGCCGCTATCCCCTCGGTTGGGCTGCAGAAATTTCTTGGATGGCAGTGCTCAGGGCCATAGGGTCCTGCTTGGATCTTCTAAGCTGCACCAGCACCTTCCTGACAAGTCAGTGCAGGTCGATGTTGACACCTGGAACATTCTGGGGCAGAAGGTTTCAAGGCCTGCTCTGTTGTATCCCAGAAAATAAGTCTAAATACTGTACGGACATCTGGAAAGTTTGAGCTAGGAAATTCTGTCATTGGAATCCATGAAGGTTGTGCTGACAGACAAGGCAGTCATCTGGTATCCTTGGATCCTCAAACCCTCATAAAAGAAAGGCATGTGCACTCCCCCGTGTGGCCATATGTCCAGGAAACACTGGGACTTCATTATGTAATGTTTCTTGCCACCAAACATAGGGTGCTCTACCTCAGTGATTACCAACCTTTTTTTGGACCTTGACCCAATTTTTACCATAGCAGCTGAGTCGCATCCCAAGTATAGGTTTAAATTAAAGCTATGAAGCACGCTGTTCACTCTTACATTTCCAATTCTGCCTCACAGCCCGTTTAGAACTTGGCTGGCGACCGATGGGTTGAGAATCACTGCTTTACCATATCAGCAAAGCTGGGCTTATACACAGGCTACCCAGGCCTGAAGCCAGTTGTAGGGGGGCTCAAATTTTCTTTTCTATTTGTTACAGCAGCATTTTATACTGTAGGTAGGGCCCCCACCTCGCTAAATTCAACCATACGTATAAGATGTATCAGATCATTGGAACAGTGTATGTGTGACGCAATACTTTTCTTCTATAGCTTCACTGAGCTCAGAGTCACAGTGCAGTGCGATACCATGACATAGTAACTGACGGTTAGCCATAAACCCAACAAAAATAGCATTTGGAATTTCGGGTGCAGCAGATTCTCTCACTGTCAAAGGTAAAATCTGACTTGCGATGATCTCTGGCAAAACTAGAGAGCAATTCATGAATGAGATACACCACTTGATATGCCGCTTTACTTTAGCACATTAGCGTAGGTCATGGATCAGTCATGCGGTTCCAAGTAATGTTTCCAAAATACCACAGAATGAATCCAGAACTCACTGAATTCATATTTGTCACCCTTGTTTTTCCCAGCTTTCATCCTGTGAGCTGGCCAGTTTGTCAGAGAGCTGTATTTGGAGAGGATAAAGAGAAGAGGGAGCCAGGTAGTGACGAGAAGGGCAACATGGTCATATTTTGTTATCCAATCTTAAGCATGCTGGCACAAATGCAGCCCCTTACAAATCTATTCGTGACAATTTTATGAGCTCTTCCTCTGCTGGTTCACAAGTAAGAAGGACCAGAACTGTTTCTCTGCAGATCCAAAGGCGGCTATTTACACAGCAAAAGATGGTCCATTAATAAACAGGGTAGAGTGAGGATCTGTGGAAGCCCTTGACCTTTCACTATCAGGAATAATGTTCATATTGCACACCGTGTTCATTTTATCATAGACTGCTTGCTAATCCCAGGGCTTTAGTAAATCCTACTGTATATTGTTTTAGTTTCCAATTTGCGATTGATCCATTGACACAGGGGTGACCATTCTCCCATTCACCTTCCTGTCCTACAACAGAAATTTCAAGTTTTGGGTGCATGCAACAACAACATGTTTTGGGGGTATGTTAAAAAATTTATTGCTCACAAAACAGCAATTAACTGATATAAAGGCAAGACTATACCATTAAAATTCAGGTAACCATCATGTATCGTAAAAGGGGCCTGCAATGTTTTAACCTTGTTAAGGTCCTCTGAGGTTAACTAGTCCCTTCTGTATTGGTACCGACTCATCTCCCAACCAGCACCTAATGAGTAAAGACACCAACAAACACAGGGGGGTTCAAATAACTTGGTCATCTATCTCTTTGCACCAAGGTTTGGATTCCATGGTGCAAAACTAGATTTAATGGGTTTCTGTGAGCTTGACATCCACACTGTACACAGAGCACTTAGAAATATAAACTTAATCCACTAGAAGTCATAATCTTAGTCGTAGCACGTAACGATGTGTGCCACTGGATGTGAGGTGCCCTCATTCGTTAGGAACTGTGGAAACCAAGATCAAACTCCACCCTCAGAGACATTTCAGAAGGCAGCAAATAAAATAAAACTTAAACATAAAATATATATATTTTTAATAGCGACAATTTCCTAAAGACAAAACCATAGGTAAAGAAATACCTCTGAGAAAAAGTAACATGAGACACCATACGTGTGTGCGGACATAGTCAAGCATGCTTTAAGCCCGTTTTAAACTTGAGTGTGACGGACAAAGATGGATACGTAGTGCGTGAGGTTCTGATAGCAAAACGATTTCGTGGCATGTCCTCATTCACAACCCATGATTCTGGTATCACGCCAACTGGCCCCAACATGCCAACGTACAAAATATTCTTCAAGCCTCGAGAAATAAATAAAAGGCAAAGGGGCAGTAGAAATTAACAGAGATCAGGATGCAGTTGTCCAGTGGATGATTGTAATGCGCGTCTTTCAGGCAAGACTTCCTCCTCCAATGAGGCGAGAGAGGGGCGGGGCAGTTGACACAAAAAAAAACCGTGCAGCAGCCAGTTACAAAGCACCAAAGAGGGGCTGGTAGGAGTTCTGATCTACAGTTAACCAATCCAAAGGATAAGAAAAATCCAAGAATGTGCCCCGATTATTCTTGCGGGGACAAGGGGACCATTTTTGGATTTATCTTCTCCCTTCGTATTTGTATCTCTGTTTGTTTAATGTATAATTTTGCATTGCCGCAAAAGCTTTATATAGCACATATTTAATGGGTTCCTTTCTACTCCTAGACACAAAATGTCTACACAGCAAAGACCCACCCCAAACCTTGTCAGTCACTATTTAAGCAACATGCAAACCCAAAGGTTCTGTGAATAGCAACATTATGTCTTAGGGGTCATTCCTCTAGTCTGTGGAGTCTTTACAAGGTGTTCCCTGTGTTCACATCCCCCGAGCATCACAGTGCGATCCAGTCCAGGTGGTCACACTGCGCTCGATCTCTCCTCCAGGGGACCAAGAGCAGCGTGTGCACTACCCCGCCCCCCCCAATCAGTCCCAGTGATTATCGGAAGAGGCGGTAAGTACGTGGCAGGCGCCCATCCTTGCTGGAGAGCGCGGCTTGGATGTGTTCATAGGAGGGCAGCTCTGACAGGTCCCCGAGCGCAGCCACTGCGGGCTTGCTCCGCAGCATCCGGGAGGTCACCCTCTTGATGTCCGCAGCCGTGACGCTGCCTGCACACAGGTGAGAAAGGACAGTGATGTCAGTGAAAAAGAGAGAGAGAGAGAGAGAGAGAGAGAGAGAGAGAGAGAGAGAGAGAGAGAAAAACAGGAGTAGAAAAAATGAGGGAGGAAAGAAAGATGTAGTAGGGGAGAGATAGAGAATCTGTGCAATGTCAATATATGGTCGTGGCCAAAAGTTCTGAGAATGACACATGTATTGGTTTGCCCAGAGTTTGCTGCTTCAGTGTTTGTAGATCTTTATGTCAGATGTTTCTATGGTTTACTGAAGTTTAATTACAAGCATTTCATAAGTGTCCAAGGCTTTTATTGACAAGTAAGTTTACGCAGAGTCAATATTTGCAGTGTTGGCCCTTCTTTTTCCAAGACCTCTGCAATTCACCCTGGCATGCTGTCAATCAACTTCTGGGCCAAATCCTGACTGATGGCAGCCCATTCTTGCATAAACAATGCTTGGAGTTTGTGAGAATTTGTGGGTTTTTGTTTGTCCACCCGCCTCTTGAGGATTGACCATTGTTCTCAATGGGATTAAGGTCTGAGGAGTGTCCTGGCCATGGACCCAAAATGTCGATATTTTTTGTTCCCCGAGCCACTTAATTATCACTTTTGCCTTGCGGCACGGTGCTCCATCATGGTGGGAAAGGCATTGTTCATCACCAAACTGTTCTTGGACGGTTGGGAGAAGTTGCTCTCAGAGGATGTTTTGGTACCATTCTTTATTCATGGCTGTGTTCTTAGGCAGAAGTTATGAGTGAGCCCACTCCCTTGGCTGAGAAGCAACCCCACCCATGAATGGTTTCAGGATGATTTACTGTTGGCATGACACAGGACTGATGGTAGCGCTCACCTTTTCTCTGGACAATCTTTTTTCTGGATGACCCAAACAATTGGAAACGGGATTCAGAGAAAATGACTTTACCCCAGTCCTCAGCAGTCCAATCCCTGCACCTTTAACAAAATATCAGTCTGTCCCTGATGTTTTTCTTGGAGAGAAGCGGCTTCTTTGCTCCCCTTCTTGACACCAGCCCATCCTCCAAAAGTCTTCGCCTCACTGTGCATGCAGATACACTCACACCTGCCTGCTGCCATTCCTGAGCAAGCTCTGCACTGATGGTGCCCCGATCCCGCAACCGAATCAGCTTTAGGAGATGGTCCTGGTGCTTGCTGGAACTTCTTGGGCTCCCTGAAGCCTTCTTCACAACGATTGAACCTTTCTCCTTGAGGCTCTTGATGATCTGATAAATGGTTGATTTAGGTGCAATCTTACTAGCAGCAATATCCTTGCCTGTGAAGCCCTTTTTGTACAAAGCAATAATGGCTGCATGCGTTTCCTTGCAAGTAACCATGGTTGACAGAGGAAGAACAACGATTTCAAGCACCACCTTCCTTTTAAATCATCCAATTTGCTATTCTAACTCAGTCAGTGATCTCCAGCCTTGTCCTCCTAAACACTCTCACCAGTGTTGAGTGAATCACTGAAATGGAAGCAGGTCCTTTTGTGGCAGGGCTGAAATGCAGTGGAAATGGGTTTTTTGGGACTAAGTTCATTTTCATGGTGAACAGAGAGACTTTGCAAATAATTGCAATTCATCTGATCACTCTTCATAACATTCTGGAGTATATGCAAACTATCGTCATAAAAACTGAGGCAGCAGACTTTGTGGAAATCAATACTTGTGTCATTCTCAAAACCTTTGGCCAGGACCAATTTAATGATGTGTATGTAATAACCATTAAGTAAATACACTGTACTACTGCTTACCAGCAGGTGGCCCCATTCCCCTAACAGAACAGAGATTTGCTGCCAAATATTGCCTGTAAACATTCTGGGCATCTGGAAGCACATTGATGACTAAAGGAATGTGATCATCTGGACTCAAAAGATCAGATATTTCTGCTTCAAAGAGAGGCCATTGCTTGTCACAGCTATGTAGAGTCTGATAATCAGCTATATAAATTGTTAATAGACATTGTAAAGGTTTTGACTTGTCTCGCAAATTTTTCTCTCAGGGTATCGATTCCCCGTCGAAGCCCACAGATGGTTTCTCCACACTCCTAGACACCAGAGTGTACAGCAGCGCTCGGTCACATGACATTCACTCACTGATCAGCTGGCAGAGCTCATGTGGCAGCTTCCGCTGGCCCGTGGCGAGCACCTGCCGGCCCACATCCTCGAAAATGACGGGCCGCGACTCCAGGTTCATCATCAGCATGGACTTCAGCTGCGTTTTTGCCCGCTCCAGCTCCATCTGGGCACAGAAAGCCCATGGGTCAGGCCCCGCCCACAGCCCAAGCCCCGCCCAGACCAGCAGCCTTACCTCGCCTGCCACGCTGGACATCTGAATGAACTCCCTGGTTATGATCTCCACCATTTCTCGTACCTTAGGAGAGAAAAACATAATAATGAAGAGCTATGATAAACAATAAAGTAAGCTTTAACAATCAAATGCATTAAGCACTTCAGTATAAAATGTTGCCAAGTAAACTACATAAGATATACATTATAAGCACAGATTACTTCATAATAATTGCGATTTACGTTCCAAATTCCCATTACAGAAGTCAGCCGTCTACTTTAGCTTATTTGCCGCTTAGTTTAGATTGCTGATTCAGGTCTATCACAACTCCTGCCCCACCCATATCCCACAGCACACCTGTCTGGGGTCTGCACTGGCGTGGATGCAAAGCAGGCCACTGTCCTCATAGCTGTGATGGTAGGATGTGGCATTGTACATCCAGTGATGTCTGTAAAGCATCATCGATTACAAGACTCGTGTCCATCCATCCCTCCACTCTCAACCACTCTATAACCAATACCCCGCCCCACCCACTGTTAAAGGACAAATGACATCACCTTCAAGGGTTTTTGGGGGAGGCAAGTTTATTTATACAGCACAATTCTGACACGTGGCAAGTCAAAGTGCTTTAAAACGACACATTAAAATAAGACAAAGCCACGTTTAAGACAAATAAAAGACACCTGGCGATGGCCCAGTCTTCTGCATGGTTAAGAGGAGGACAGCCTACCTGTTGAGCACGTTGAGGTAGAGTCGAGTAAACATGCCCTTCCCGGGACCACCGGCCGAGAAGGAGCCACCACCGCCCATCATCATGTTGAGGACCGCGAAGGGGATGAAGTCATCCTCCTGCCGCATGGGTCAGAAAGGGGGGAGGACCTCGGTTCAGGAGGCAGGACGAGCGGCCGGTGCACAGGGCGGACCCAGAAATGCACACTCACCAGGAAGGAGCAGCTCTCTAGGCCGATCATGATGTGCGTGAGCTCCGGTATGGGCGTTGGGCCCAGGCTCACGTCCGACATATCCTTCTCGGTCTGAAAAGAGCAACCAAAGACTGGCAGGTAAGGAGCAGCTGCTGGTCTGTACAAGAACATTATGGTACAATGTGCAGGTCAGGCTGACCCACCTTCACAATGCCACCCGTGTACTGAGCCACAGAGCGGTCCACGATCTCTGGTGTGCCCACTCCCCACACCGGCGTCATGTCCAGCAGGTACTTCCTGGCGCAGGCGACCAGCTGCTCGTGCTCGATGCCTACGCCGGCCAGGACCATGCGCTCCGGGCAGTAGTAGCTGCGCAGGTAGGTGGTCAGCAGGTCCCGGTCGATCTTCTCCAGGTTCTCGGCAGGACAGAAGCGTGGGAGGCCCACAGTGTTCCCACGAAATGCCGCCTGGGCCGACCACAAGAAGGGAGTAGTACTGACAAAACTGGGTTTTTATATCTGGGTGTGCATGTCCTGTGATGGAGAACCATCCCCTCTGGGGCATCTTCCCACCTTGGGCCCTATGTTGCTTTGGTCTGGTTCCGGGCCAATCCATGAATGCCGTAACCATTTCCCCCCCAATACTTATGCATAATATAAATTTGGGTTAAAATGCAACAGCATTTTTTTGCAATGGTTTTTCATGCCATCCAAAAATACTACTCTTGACAAGGCTCAAATCTATCCATCCATTTTCAATACCCACTTGTCCTACAAAGGGTAACAAGGGTCTGAAGCCTACCCCAGACGCTATGGGCAGAAAACAACCCAGGATGGGGCACCAACCCATTGCATGGCACGTGCACACACATACACACACACGCAATTTGGCATCTCCACTTCAGCATATTTTTAGATGCTGGGGGTATAACAGAAAACCCCACTATGACAAGGGGAGAACAAAAACACCACACATGTAGAGGCGGGGCAGAGACTCGAACCCTGGACCTCAGACGCGTGTAGGCACAGTGATAACCACAACGTCACCCACGACGGTCAAATATGCATTAAAAATGATACAATACTGCAAATCACCACCTGTGACATACAAACTAAGAAATGCCAGGGGTGTAAGATGATCAATCTACTGCTACTGTTCCAATAGCCTATTTAAGAGGTTAAGTGTAAGTTATTTATGATTGGCCAAAACCGAGGAGACCAAGTTCATCAAGGATGTGATTGGAAGCAGCGAAGACCCTGACTGCCAGCAATGACTCACCGCATGGATCATCTCCGTGAGCAAGGGTTCAGGGTCTGGCCTCATGTTAAGATCTTCCAGCTCGAATCGCACGGCCGTCCGGGTCATCTCAATCTCCTCATCTGCAGCACCAACGCAGGACATCAGCACACGCACAGGACAGTACAGCAGAGGACAGGGGCCAGGGGCTCACCCAGGAGACGGGGCTGCAGGACAGCATCTGACAGCAGGCTGACCACCGTGTCCAGGCCCTTGACTTCAGCAGAAACCGCGTACATGGTGGTGTCTCTGTAAGGAAAGACAAAATTCCCTCGAAGCTGTCTAACCCAGAGTGACTGAAACCAATTTGACTGAAGTGCAGGAAATACCTGGATGCCTGACAGTCACAGATTCCTCCATGTTTTTCAAGAGTGAGGAGAATTTCATCTTTGCTGCCATACTGGGCTGTAGACTACAAAAAGGGCACAGCATCACTGGACTGCTCGACAATAAAGGACCAGTAATATTCTTCCAGCACCATATGGCACAGTCACAAATTTTGACTTCACCATTGTAAATAACTTGCTTTTGATAGTGGAATAGAGAACAAAGATACTTACAGAAAAAGCAAGTTTCTCCAGGAAGTGTGCAATTCCACTGGGATACTTTGCTTCATGTCTAGATCCTGAATTTATCAAAACTGAAAGCATACAAGCAGAAAAAATAAGGACCGAATAAAAGAAGACATACAATGGATTATTTTAAAATTCAATTATTCAGCTACATCGAAGTAGTTTATTATAAATGGGAATCATACCGACATACTCCACTTACTTCCTACTGTGCAGAATTGACCGAACTTGTTCTGCGACGCGACTTTAAGGCCGTTTTCCAGTGTAGTGATTTTAGTCTCATATTTTTCGTGCCCGTCTACCGACGCGAACACCGGCTTGGGAATTCCGGGCAGCGGTGCAGACAGGGACACGTTCGGGTAGCCGGTGCTACTGCTGTACCGCCTGTAGGCTGCGATTCCAAACCTTCACGGGAACAAAACGAATTCAAAACCGATCCATACTGAAAATAATTAAAAAGAACGTAACAAATACATATAGCTGGTTTTAGAAGACATCTCTAATCTACTGCCAAACTGGTCAGAAGCATGCATCCACGTGACTATACAGTAGGTGCTGGTTTCAGTATCTAAATCTCAGAGGTGACATGAGAGTATGTATTGGGCTTTATATTACACGGGGTGCAACTTTGATACATAGCGCATGCAACGAATTTACAATTTGGATAACTAGTCATAATTCTTTAAATTTCGGGTATTTTGGTGCCGAAAACAAAATTATAGTATCAAAAATAGTTACGCAATACGTTTACAATTACGCTATCCCATTTCAACAGCATGTGATAATAGGGCAGATAGATTTCACCATACACAAATTAATCCTGAGGAATTTTTACACACATTACGTTTGCAAATAATAAATTATTACCTTCTAACTTGGCCCCAGGTTCTGAACCTTGCCATGTGTGTCGCCATCTTAAAATTAAGAACTGGTCACCTCTGCCCCCTATCGGCCATCCGGAAGCAGTTTCTTAAACACTTCCTCTGTTTCCTGTTACCTAGTAACAGTCTTCTTGACTCGAACTGGTAAAGATAATTACTGAAAGTGTTTCTTACATTCTCACGAATCAGTAAAATTGCTAACAAACATTATCTCAGTAGCGAATGTTCCATTTGCAAGGACATCTTGGCTGCGGCCACGTACAAGTTCTCTTCAAAAGGTGCCGTTACACAGACTGAATTCCAAAAATCATCTGGGTTTCTGGTCATTATGATTTTTGCAATCCATGTTAAAAATAATATATGATCGATCATGCTATATAAAGAGGAAATAACATGGCTGATCAAATATGGCGCTCACAGAAAGTCTTGGGACACTTGTTTAATTCTGTAACAATGTCACAAACTCATTGGTTTCATGAAAGTCCATTGACAAACAATGTTTAACATATCTTCAGCAAGTTTTCTTTTTAAGCACCTTTTTTTTTTTTTTTTTTTTTTTTTTACTTAAAAAATTTGGGGTTTTTTTTTAAAAAAAAGGTGTTAATAATTAAAAAAAAACCAATGA
>JAODLD010000046.1:32615872-32640737 GCA_026781065.1 Mormyrops boulengeri | reverse complement strand
CAGCTAAATTTCAATATTAGTTTAAATACTAGAACTCGTGGCCATAAGTGGAAATTAGTGGGAGAACATTTTAAAATTAACTTGAGGGAGGACTTCTTCACACAGCGTGTAGTTGGAGTATGGAATAGTCTTCCTGCTAGTATAACGCAAGCTAAAACCCTGGGTTCCTTTAAATCTGAGCTAGATAAGATCTTAACAACTTTGAGCTATTAGTTCTCCCCAAATGAGCTTGATGGGCCGAATGGCCTCCTCTCATTTGTAAATTTCTTATGTTCATATGTATGCCTGCTAGGTGGAGTTGGGGGTACTCCACCAAATTGTGAATAATGAAGTCAGACAATTACCACTTCCCAAATCATCACAGTGACAGGTGGACATTCAACAAACTTCTTTAATTCTATGCTACGGGGGCGACGTGGCCAGTTACGGGGCCACCTGTGAGTTCGTCTTAATACATGTAGTTTTCCCAGTGTGTTCAGCTTCAACAGAGCCTTTTGTCTTGGACCTTTTGAGACAATGATCCCATGCACATAAGCAAATGTACAACAGAATGGCTGAAAAAGAAAAGAAAATTCCTCCACAATTATGTGAGAGACTGATAGTCATACAGAAAATGATTACTTCTAGAGGATTGCTTCCAAGTCAAACTTAAGATGGCAGCTTGAGATTTTTGTACTTATGTAACCTACATGGTATTTGGTAATTGATATTTATTTATTATTTGGTTCTGTCTTTACTGGGACGTGTCTCTGTATTTATATGTACAGACATTCTGTTATTTCATTATGTAACTATGTGTGTACTTTTATTTAAGCAATTTTGCCTAGTTGTCTAGTTATATAATTTTTTTTTTTTAGCTTACCTGGCAGTTGCACTTAAAACAAAGTGAAGAAGGCATATTTTTGGTAATATCGCGACAGCTCAGAGCAACATGTGCTCTGCGTCATTACGCTCTGTGGAGGCTGGCGAACTGTGTTACAAGTTGCTGTGAGTGAGTGGGATAGAAAGCTGTGCGTTGCCGCTGACATTTGTGGTGCCTGATTTATAATCTTGCTACCAAAATCTGCCTCCCTTGCCAGAACGAGCCGCCGGCGAAATAACCATGCCGCCATTTTGCCGCTCCCTTCCAGCTGAAGAAAGCCAAGAGCGCCAATCACCTTTTTTTTTTTTTTTTTTTTTTTTTTACTTAACACATTTGGCGTTTTATGTTAATACAAAGGTGTTACTAATTAAAAACTACCCAATGAGACTGCCTGTCAATTTCCTTTTTAACTCAGAGCAGGACTTTTAGAACTATAATTTCAGTTTCAATTTATTGCTACTTGAACTTAATGTTTTACTTAAAACTACTAATTGTAATTGTATTACATATCACATATTACAGCTATAAAAATAGCTTATCAAAATTCAGTTTTTCACTATATGGGTAAAAATTGCAGAGGCAAAAAGATGTGGGTAGAATTACTTTGAATGTGTCTGCTAAACAATCAACTAACCGATTATATCAATTATATTAACTAGCTGTCTAGCCCGTCAGAAATAAACTGTTCCCCCAGTTTAGTTAAAGAAACAAATAGCAATTGTTTTAGATTATGTCCGGTGGTTAAAAAAAACTTGAGAAATAAGCAGTACGCATTTTGATGACGTTGTGGTCACAAAAAAATGACGATTCACATAGCCGTAGAACGTACTTTCTTTTAATGATGTTCATCCGACGTAACTTTTTTTCTTTATTGAGAAAAAAAATTAAGGCGTAAAAAAACAATAATTTTCCGTATATTTATTTCATTGACTATTACATAAGGAACTACATGTGCATAGTTTCACAAAAATGAGGACATAAGAGCAGTTAACAAACCTGGCACCGCGGAGGGATCTCGGGAGAAGGTGATGAGGAGCAGGCGCGTTCCTTCTTTCTCTCTTCCACCGCTGAAAGGTGAAGTACGGCGTGTGTCGTACCGTACTGATTTGTTTAATATACCCATTTCGTAAACGTTGAATAAAGTTTGATCCACCGTGTAAATGTCATATTTCATCTATTTTGTTATCGCTAATCATCTTGTTAGTTTAATTATCTTGTTAAGGTGGTGAAATGCAGTTAGAAGAGTCGTGACATGTGTTTCTGGCCTGTTTGCTAGGCCTCTTCCATATAGCATGTCTGATAACTGCCGAACCACCGTATCGTTTGTAATATAATATCTCGTTTTTGTTGTTTGTTGCGCTAGTGTTGGTGGTTGTTTTATAAAGGAGCCATGAATGCAATTTTATATTCAAATAATTAGTCATAGCTTATTTTATTGAGGCTTTTCCAAGTATCTTCTCGTAGCCGGGCTTCGTTATACAGTATTTGCTTCCGCTTGATTTTATCGAGCTGTTTTCTTTAAGAGAATCCATATTTCCAGTTTTGGAGCGCACGGTGTTGACAATTTAAGTCAGGTTAAAGTTGCAGTGTAATGGTTGAAGCTCGTAAACATATTCATTACAGTGCTTAAATAAACCGAAATAGGTTTTAATATTCTAATAGAGACGCAGCTTTATTTTAAGGTAGTCATGTGCTTTGAAATAATTAGTGGATCTTTCGCATTGTGTTTCAGGGGTGCAAACATGTCTTCTCAGCTGCAGTGGATGGTGATCAGGAACTGCTCCAGCTTCCTCATCAAGAGGAATGGGCAGACCTACAGCACGGTAAGTCCCGGGCATGCTGTCGCTGAAATTCACCTGATGGGCCCGTGCCTCATGTTCAGAGCTTTAATCTTAAATCTCTTATAGAGGTATTTATTTATGTATTTATTTATAAAACGATTTCATGAATGGAGAATTTTTACTTATATTCATGGATTGTATTTTCTTTTTCTTTAATAGGAACCCAACAACCTGAAGGCGAGAAACTCCTTTCGTTTCAATGGACTCGTGCACAGGAAGACTGTAGGAGTGGAGCCAGCTGCTGATGGGAAGGGAGTTGTTGTTGTTCTCAAGAAACGTGCAGGTAAGGAGGTTTTGTCCTGCTGCAGATCTGCTGTGGCATGATAAAGCAGCAGCAACCTCTTCTTACCTGGGTGCCATTTGGGTAGATGGGGTTTGCACTTTTGCTTAGTCTCAGATTAAAGGGAAGATAGTATCCATATCTGCATCTGCAACCTTGCATATTCTCTGTATTTTGATGCTATCAGTTACCCGGTTTGGCCTTAGGAACTTCGGGGCTTTTAGTTCATGTGTCTGTGCAAAATTTGCGTGCATGTTAAGACATAGATGTATTGTCACTGATTGAGCCACAGGAATTGATAGCATTTACTGGTGTGTTTAAAATAATTATAGAGAATATACATATTCTTGTAACCATAGTCACATGGAGGGGGGGGGGGGTAGGTAAACAAAGCAGTTGGCACCAAGCAGCTTTTGCTACAGACTTTCTCTGCGCCTTGTTTCTCAGGCCAGCGCAAACCGGTCTCTTCCTACGAGAGAATCACCATTAACAAGAACTCGCGTGCCACTCTCAGCAGCCTGCGCCACATCATCCGCAAGAACCGTTACAGGAAGGACCTGCGCATGGTACGTGGTATGGGGTCACCTGGGACCGTGGAGGTCCTTGGGAGTAGAATCCTTTCATGCAGGACAACGAAAATTTTAGGCCATGCTTTCTTGAGGTGGATATTGTTTCATCCTCTGCAATAGTCATTTTATATATTCAGTAGTGTCCTTCTCACGCTTATGTCAGAGAGACACCTTATAGTACAAACACACACACACACATACACATATATATATATATATATATGTGTGTGTGTGTGTGTATATAATTAATTATTATGGTGGAAGAACCAGGTATTGATTGTGTTCTGGGGCCCGCAGGCTGCCCTGCGCCGTGCGAGTGCTATCCTGAAGAGCCAGAAGCCTGTGGTCGTCAAGAAGAAGCGTTCCAGGGCCACCAAGTCTGTCTGAGTTTGACAGGAATAGTGACAATAAAGTTTGGATTAACACGCACATGCTGTGGTCCTATTTTTTTTTTTAAAAAGCAATTGTCTGTTTATTGTCTATCTTTATAAGGCTAGAGTGATTTTTTTTTCTCCAGTCACTGTGCAGTTTTCTGTATTGTAGATTTTAAAGATCTGAGTGGGCAAACATAACCGCTTTAATGAGTATACATTGTATTTGAATCTTAAGAACCGTTCTAGTTTCCTTGATTGTAGCATAGCGTTGAATAATTCCCTACAGGAAATCCTGATTTCTGTAGCTACACAGATGTTTGTTAGCTAACGTAAAGATTTTTCTCTTTTCGAAAAATTCTAGTAGTGGTTATGAGTGAAAATGTTATACCAGACTTCTGCAAAGTGTAAATGTATTCTTGCTGAAACCAGTTTAAAAATGTTAGTAGAAATTGACAGACTCAGTCATGCTAGATTCTGTGTAGAAAACATTACTGAGGAAAACTTGGGGTATGGAGCTGTTTAATGGCTTCGCTTAAGGGCCCAACTGACGTAATTAGTGATTCAAAGCCATGACATTCTGAATGTCCCTGACCCGCTGAGCCGCACTCCGCCCCACTGAGGAAATTCCCCCATGATATTTACCGTCGCTGCTGTCTTTAATATCCCTGCTAATGTGCTCTCAGTGAAGCCAGTTGGGAATCCCAGATAGTCAAACTAGATTCAATCTATAAGGCAAAAAGGGAATTGATTGCTGAAAGTACCCTACAAAAATCCCAACAGCTCTGGGCTATAACAGAGAAAGCATTGATGTGTCAATGCTTATGGGTAATGGTCAGTTCTGGATCTCAGTGATCACTGGGATGGGTTTCTGTGGGATATGCGATTTTATATGGAAACACTTCCTGATCTGTAATTAGATATTTTATGCAGACCATGGCTTTGAAGGAGAAGGTCATGCTGATGGTTCAGCTGCTGTTGTTGCTATGTGTGGTGTCCACCTCTCCCAAATCTGGCGTCACGGCTGAGCTTGAGCACACCATCCACGCGCTGAGGGAGGAGAACTCGTACCTGCAGGAGCGGCTGGAAAGCCTGACTGTAGCGCTGCGCCAGCTGCGAAAGCTGCTGTGGGACCACTCCAAAGGTGAGTTCCACCCGGAGAGCGGAGTTACAGAACCGTCCGGGTGGTTCCGTTCGGTCTCCATTGAACGGAGGTGTTTTTATGAAGCACCTCGTCCGATTTGCTATTTTCAGCAGCAACTCTGTTTTTGACAGGATCCACGGTTGATCTTGACAGCAATGAGCCACACTTTTGGGATGACTGGTCTGAATTTGGTGAGTTCGGGGAATTAAAAGAAAACGCCCCAAATCCTTTAGGCAAGTGTTTCTCAACTCAGTCCTTGGGGGCCCCCAGACAGTCCACATATTTGCTCCCTCCCAGTTCCCAACACACCTTCACCAGGTGTTCAATGTTCTTGATTGTTTGATTCGGATGTGTTGGGAGCTGGAAGCAAGGACATAGGTTTGGTTACAGACGGTACAGATGTGTCCCTACCAATATTGTGGGAGTACCATGTGTGTTTAAGGGAGCGGGGAGTGCGGGGCTGAACTGGTCTGTACCATCGTTGAAAGAAAACCTATGCCCTTGGCTGGGAGGGAGCAAAAATGTGGATTGTCTGGGAGTCGCCGAGGACTGGGTTGAGAAATGCTGCTCTAAACATTGGTCTGGTATAAAAAAGGACTTACAGATGCTGCTGAGCTTACGATGGGGTTATGTTCATAAGTTGAAAATATCGTAAGCCGAATGTGATATGAAAGATAAGTAACTATATGTCATGTCGTTAAACACTGTATGAGATGTTTATGCTTGCACTTGCTACAGAGACTGTAAGCGTGGCTGCGTAGATGCTGCCGTCGCCCGGCATCAGTTGAAAGTATCGTGCGGCATATCGCTAGCCTGGGAACAGATCAAAATTAGTTTGGTCTGATGGCTACCATGTGTGGATTGCTATCGCACCATCGTAAAGTAGAAATTTTGTAAGTCGAACCATCGCAAAGTGAGGACTATTTGCATTTGCTACCCTTGTCCGTGAGGTTTTTACCTATTAATGGATCATGGCTGGGGTTGGTCACCACCGCAGGCAAGAGAACGGATGCCTACCAGCTGCTGGAGCAGGCCTTCTGCGGGAAGGAGCTTCGCGGAGCGGCCAGGTGTTCTCCACGGGCCCACGGCGTCCTCCTCCTCTTCTCGCTCTGCTTGGCTCACCTGCTGTGATGCCTGATGCGACTCGTCCTCTTTGCCGTGCTACACAGGCAGAATTCATTCACAAACACCCATCTATAGCATCAGTGGCTCTTACATTCCAAATAATTCAGAACTCAAGTTTTATTCTGGTGAAAATGTAGTAATAGTAACCAGGGTTGGGGCCATTCCGGAATGCATTCCTCAATTCCAGTCCAATTTAGGAAATGGAACTGGATTTGGCATTGGAAAAAAATACTATGGGGAACAGATTTGGAAGTGAATTCGAATTTCAGGGAGATTTAAATTCCAACTCAAGTTCCATTTTCTGATTTGGATTGGAACTGATGACTGCATTCCAGAATGGCCCCACCCTGATAGTAACAACAACAATAACTGTCACTTACTGAGGACAGTGAGGTTACCTTTTTTACTTTGCCTGTTTACATGTCTGAAATATGCAGTGCTGCATCTGCAGTGACTAGCTCATCAATAGAAGGATTCCTTTAAGAATATTCCATGCCAATGCTACACTAAGTGTATGGTGTGGTTTGTAAGAATCAGGCTTACTGTTGCCCTGCACATTATAATTAAAAAGAGAAAAAGCTTATTTTGATTCTCTATTTTGAATTTTGACCTTTGTAAATTTGTAAATGTTTTACTGAAGAAATGTCATAAACTTGCTGCAGGGGGAATAACACTCAAGGGGGATGAGTTGGCAGGTTGAAAAATTAGTTTTTCTAATGAAATACTCCACTTTGTCTTTAAACAGAATGCACCTCAGTGTTCCAATAAATGTAGTATGTTTGTTAAGGCTTTTAAATACAGTGATTGTGTATTTCTGTTAGTGACGTGATAGCCGAAATATATGTGCAAAATCCTACTAGTTTGTAACAAATTGAATAAATGGTTTTAAGTGCTTCTAGATCATGGCCCACATGACAAATAAACTAACAATAAGTCATTTTAATCTTTAAAAATATGCAAAATGATTTTTAGAATGGTTGCATGCTCAGTTTAATAGAAAATAAAATATAATTTGCCATTTCTTTAAGAAGATTGTTGATACAATTACTATACCTAACCATATATATATACAAATCTTTAATTTGGCAAGAGAGCTGCAGCATATTGTGAAATTAGTGTAATAGTAATACTACACTAACTAATCAAGGAGTGTGCAACATTTAAAATGAGGACAAGGTTAGGCTCAGCAATCTGAGATATAAAACAGTGGAAACTATGTTTTTACCTTTTTAGCGATCTGAGTTGCTGAAAATGTTTCTTCTTAACTGTACCTGTACTTGCAGTATCCACCCAATGGAGGGGAATGATATTAACCCTTAACATTTTACATTTAACTTTTACATTGTGGAAGCAGAAGACGACGGATGAAGACAGGTGCTTATAATTATTCATCACCTGTGATACTGTTAACATGGCTGGTCTGGATTTTAATCACAATTGATCTTTCACATTCAGAATATGTTCCTGGCCCATCTGCTCATACATATTTAGAAAAATAAACCATTTTCTAATTCTTTAACAATTATAGAAGTATATGGAGTAATAGATGGAGCGAGTGAATGGGATGGTAAAATGGCATGGTAAAAAAAAAACAATAACTTCTTTAGAAGCCAAACTGAACTGGATAGGAGCCCAAACGGCGGTCATTGCCAGCGGCGAACAGCAGCTGGTCCTCAACTGCAGCTTTTCCTCCAGTGTTGTCATAGTAACGAGTTTGAGCGACCGTACACATGAGAGTGAGTCTTGTGTTTCATCTTGCACTTTCAAAACGGAACGTTCACTTGAATAAAGGTCTGTTTATGCAATGCCTCAATTTGTCTTCACGCGCCGAGTAACTTTGAATATTTTAATGACTGATTATTCTAGTCAAAATCATTTGATTTGTGATCTGTAAAAAAGAGACAAAAATGTATCAATTTGGGAAATACAGTATTCTGAAAATTTTACACGGTTTTGGGAGCAGACCATGAGGTGCTTATTTCAATCTTTTGTTTGGGTAAGCATAATTCATTGAACTTGTCCTGGAGCATTGAAATCAGGAAGGGGAGGAGTTCTTGAAGTTGTTTTTCTGCAGTGTTCAGAGCCAACCGCGGTGAGGGGTTGCACCTAGAACTGCAGGAATATACAAGACCCAATTATTGTTATTTTTCTGTGCACTTCATAGCAATAAGCTGGTAATAGCATTTGTCCTCCTTGGATGCCCTCCTTTTCACGGTTGGCGCCCTGTGCCCCTTCTGTTCCGCCATGCCTCCCCTCTCCTCACTCTCAAGTAAACTCAACTGTTTTTACCCCGACCTGATTTCCGCTGAGTGTGCATCGGGCTCGCATGGATGCCACTTTGTAACCTACAGTCCAAAAGAAGTTAATGCTACGTAAATCTTTACAGTTTTCCAGAACCACTGAGGTAATAGTGACTTTGAAGCCTCAGAAAGCAGTAGGCACAAGGGCTGGGTACCCACACAGGTATACAGTGCAGAGATGGTCATTTACCCAAAATGCTGTTAGGCCTTTTAAAAACCGTCTGCAAACCAGATTCGACTCTCGGCTTTGACAAATCTGTGCATTTGACATTGCAAACTGGCAGCACTGGCAAATTTGGCTTTTGTTCACGTAATTAAGATGGCCTTCACGCGCGAACGTCGGGCCGCTCGTGTGCAAATTTACATTTGATTGTTCTGGATTTCTCTGGCAAAAAAAAAGTCAATTTACATTTGTAAAGACTTGGTGCAGGTAGACTGGAACAAGACTATCCAGCTGTTGATAAAATCTCCACCCTTGAAAGGGCTGAGCAGCGACACTAGACGGCACAATGGCATGTAAATCAGTGCATTGTGTGAAGCCGTTCAGCGAGGCTCCTCTTTATTCCTCCTCTTGTATAAAGACTGGAAATCGCTGCTCTTGATCTAGGAAGGGCAGTGTTTTTCCCCATTTCAGCCACATCCCCAAATACTGCAGTTTCATTGTTACAATTTTCATTCTGTGGCTCATATATAATCAAACTGAAATATTAATAAACCTGAAAATACTTGATTTTCTCTCTCCATCTCTTGGGGAGGGACATGTGTGAAGTGTGTGTTAGATCTGTGGACCTCTGGCAGGCTTTTACATAAGGAAACTGTGCTTGTATCGTTTACCTAATTTCCAGATTTCTTCAATAGTTCCCAGAGATAAAAATAAAAGCCAAATAGCCTGCTACCTTCACATATTCATTAGCTGTGGATATCGTTGGAATTTAAATTCATGGTGCATGTGACTGAACTTGGCAATGGTAATTGAGAATATGTCAAGAGAGGATTCCTGCCTTAAGGTCACGCGTCACTTTCCAGCTTCCATTAGCTTTTCCTACAGTGGAAACAGACACATTAGTGGCTTTGAAGGCACATAGTGCATTAGCCTGTCGGTACTCCTCTATAGATTTCTGGCTGAGGGTCTGATACATCTCTCACTCACATAGCTACCTATCACAGACACCCTCGATAGCATTTAGCTACATGGGCATATTATTAACGGAGGTGTTCTCGTACATAACAGCTTATATCTCATGTCAATTCACAAGAAATAGTCCTATAGTATAACTTCAGTAGGTCTGCGATTATGATCTTTGGGGTTAGGGCATGCCCGTGATTGGATGGTCGGCGGGTCAAATTCTGTTGTTGGTAAAGTGATTGCTAAGTGCTAAATAAATGAAAGGCAGGTAGGTTCAGCCCAGGATCCATAGCTGTTTGGGTCACCCAGTATATGTTTATGAGTCAAAGGCCACAGCAATCTTAAAAATGGCCCCTCTCCAAGTAGGACCATATTTCCTGCATTCGTAATATGAAGTTAAACATAGCCAATCATGCCAGTGTTTGACATAGAGTGATTTTGCTAGGTGTTGCGCGGCTGCCTCATGGTAAGAACGAAAAACAGTGTGTCAGTTGTGTTCACGGTTTTTCAGCATAATTCAATGTTGAAGCACATGTTCAAAAAAGAAACTGATAAATCTGCTGCGCATTTCAGGCCCTCTTTAAAAAAGAAACTGATAAATCTGCTGCGCATTTCAGGCCCTCTTTATGCAGTGATGCTCACTCACTCCAGTAGAGTTTTGGGTAATTACTGCTCTTCACAGTTTGCCTGAATGGGGTGGCATTTCCGAGCCAGGGAGGCGATTTTAATGGCTTGGTCGCTTTCCAGAGCTTGATGAACATGGAGTAGCTGGGTTTTGTTCAAAAATTGCTAACACCTCTAGCCAAACCTACCAATTTCTCCCACAAGCAACCCCAGCCAGCCATCAACTGTTATAAAAAATGTCTAACATTGGAAACTGGGAAATGTATTTCCCATTTTCCCATCAGATGTTCATAATAATAAAATTGATCATTTGGAATTAATTTCAGCAGTACAGTGTCTAGTTACTTCTACCTATATGTGTAGTGAAGCAGTGAGCTATGGAAACAAAGTGTATTTTACATTGCAAAAAGTCTAGACACGGGTTTCAGAGAGAGATGCTTTCCATAGGTACTGTAACGTTTCTGAGTGACTCAGCACAGCTTTATGGCGAGTGGTCCTCAAGCAGTGATGATGGCCTGGCCTGTGGTTCATTCATTTTCCATACCCATTTGAACCGGTGACCTTGTGATTACAAGCACACAGGTTTAGCCCACTGAGCCACACGCTGTCCCCAGTTAGCAACTCACCTTAACATGTTTTTGAAAACTGGAGAACCCACACAGGTAAACTCCACACAGAGCTGGGGAAGAGATCCCCGTCTGCAGAGGCGTGTGACAACAGTGACAACCACTGTGCTGATTTTTTTTGGTTGTTGGTAAGATTTTTACCTACATTACAAGACCAGTTAATTTTTTTTCCTGCCATGAATAATGGACAAAAAAGAACATTTTCCTAGGACAAGTTATGATATGCTTTATGGCGGGTTTTTATGCACTTTAGGGATAATGTTGGTGATTATTTTATAGTTCTCATTATTAGTGTAGTAGAGGAATATTATTTCATTCAGGTATATATGAAGTGTGGAGATATTTTTTGTCAAAATAAGATGGGTTTTTGTCTGTAAAGAGGACATGAGTAGCATCATTATTAGATATTGAAAGTAAAATCAGCATTACCCAATTAGAGTGAACCCACAAAATGAGTAACTGTGATGCAAATTACTCCTGGATTGTTTTACAATAGTCAGGCTGCAAGGCTGCTCTCAAGTCTAGCAACCTTTCGGTCAGAAGTCCAGGTCCTTGATGGGCGACGTGCCTCATAATGGCTTAAATGAGCTGATGCGTCATCGATAATGAGCTACTCAGCGGCCTCCTGACACCGGGCCGGCACGGCCGCCAAAACAAACACGCACCTCCATCTCCCCACCCGCTTCCGCCGCGCCGGCCGGCTCTGGACCCCAAAGGATGAGTCACAGCCTCGAGGGCCGCTTCACAGCCCCTGCGTGGGCTCTCTCTCTCTCCGTCCATTGACCCCCAAGTCTGTCTCCTTCTCAGACAGCAAATTCTGGGTCATCATGTCTGCTGGGTTTTCTCCTATTTCCTTAGTTATTGGACTGACTGGGTGCCATGCTGCTTCTGTTAAACCAGCGTCTACACTGTGGACCAACTCTGTACAATGGTACAGTTCATTTAATTAATTCAATGAATGAATCAATCAATTAAACACACATTTGGAGTGTCACTTTTGTGATCTGCAGAATATTTCAGTATGATGTGACCAAGGTAAAGATACATTAAGTGCGTGTGATATAATGCATATGTGATAATCAGGCTTTGGTATCCATTTGTATGTGCACATAATATATTTTAAATCATTAAACTTAAAGCATTTAAAAAGAAATTATTAAGTGAATGGAAGGTCAGAAATGTAGGGACAAAAAGTGGCAAATAAGAAAAATCCATCCATCCATCCATCCATCCATACTTCTTCCATAACTGCTTATCCAGTATATGATTGCAGGAAACATGAGGCGTGAGACACACTGGATGAAGCATGATGTACTGTATGAGATGCACTGGATGAGGTATGAGGTGGGGGACACACTGGATGAGGCATGATATGTGAGACACATTGGATGAGGTATGAGGCATGAGACACACTGAATGAGGTATGAAGTGTGAGACACACTGGATGAGGCATGAGGCAGGGCACACACTGGATGGGATGGGGGAATGTTCAGTATTCTCTGTTGCAGATGCACATTTCGCCCTGGTTTTCTGTCCAGCAGACATTCACTCGTGCCAAGTTCTGCCTCGGTGCTGACCATTAATATGTCTCTGTACATGTTGATGGAGAGCGCTCAGGACGGCTGTCCCTTTGCAGCTTCGTGGCCGCCCATGCACGCTCACCGCCGCACGCCGGGTCTCATCGGCGGGGGATTACTCGGCTCATTACCGCCGGCCACTTCACCGCCATCAGGACTGCCGGCGCTTCAAAAACAGTGCTGAAGTGGCCGGACCTTAAATGGACATCGCAGGCATGAAAGGGCAGGCGGCCGTGACAGGGGGGTTTGGGCTTGCCCCCCCACTACAAAGCCTGGTCGTCCTTTTCATCTGACCACTATTCAGAAGAAGAAGGGCACTGGGGACGGTGCTGTCACACGGCAGGTGCAGGGGGACCTGCGGAGAGACTGCAGGGCCGTCACCGGGGAGAGGGTGCGATATCAAGGTGAGACCGGCTCCTCGGGACGTGCAGCGAGTCGCGATGTTTACCGTGAAGCAAAACATTTTAGGCTGAAATGCTCACTGTCTGTCGCAAAACAAGCTGCAATGAGTGATACTGCATCTTAGTTATTATGTGTATTGCAAAAACTTATTACTTAGTAAACTTATTACTTATTGTCTCTACTGTAACAAGCTGCCCATTATTCCATTATGCATTTAAGCAGCGGCCACCACTTTGTCAAGATTATTTTGGCTGTACTTGATGATGAAGTATTTCCTGTATGTAATCCAGATTATGTCATTTTGGGGGAGGCGTAAAGACAATTTCCCCATGGGGATCAATAAAATATCAATTATTATTATTATTTATTATTAAAATTCATGGTGGTCACACTGAATGATAAAAATATTCTTGAAGCATTTTTTGCATTCACTGTGCTATGGTTGAACGGATTTTTTTAAAGATACAAATGTAAAGAAATTGCACAAGTGTATAAGATGTTTTGTTTTTTATGGTGAAAATTGTGGCCTGGTGGGAATAAGCTCGTGTTTTATGACGTCCTGCTTTTCCCAGACGTTTTTTTTTTCTGGGCTGACAGCAGTACTGGTGTTTTCCAGCTTGCTGGCTCATTTGCTTAGATGAAGGTACTTTTTCTGAGTGACCACTCCTGCCCACGGGCCACTGCTGGGACAGGCTATCAGGATGCTATCTCTCCTCACCTCTTTGGGCCTCGAGCAGATGCTGGGATGCCTGAGGGCCGCGGTGCTGACCTGCTTCCTCTGGATGCATCTATCGGCGACAGAATTCTGTGAGTTTGTAAGGCTGCAAGCCCTCTACAGCACTGCAGAGCAAAACCATCTCTCTGCATCAAAATCTTTCGTGCATCAGAATCTTTCAGTCAAACCGAAAGGCCAGAACAAGGGTGTTCATACTCCTTAATTTTCAGACTAAAGGTTATTTTTCAGTGTCCTGAAAAGACTACTCTAACTGGTGTCAGTGAAGTTAAACTTGGCGTGTGAATTTCTTCAGTTACAACAAAGAATTTGTGACAGTTTTGAATATTATATATCTGAACTAATATAAACAATACAATAATTTATTTAATAATAATAGAAGCATTACTACTTTCAAGGTATTGCACATAAATGTAATTTCCAGGAATGCATCCAAACACAGCCTAGTGCCTGCAGAGTCCTGTATCTGACAGGTAATTGCAGCCCTGCTGTCCTAATTTGGTCACTTGCTAATTCAGCTAGTTTCAATGTAACAAAAGGCTTTTAAGTCCCCTTCAGAAGCTCCATAGCAACCAGCAGCTTGGGTCTAGGGTCTGTTTGGAGTGTGGAGCTTTGTCCTGGTTGCTGTAGCCCTGCGCTGGACCCCCTGTGGGCTGTTTGGCATGTGGGCTTCCCTCTACCACTCAACTTCTCATCATGTTCTTGTCTTTCTGTCTTGGATACAAATGATCATGAGCAAAACAGTCACATGATTCATCTGCCAAACATAATGCAGGCTCCCTGTGTCGTCGTGGGGTTTGCATGCTCTCCCCGCGTCGTTGTGGAGTCTTTATGATCTCCCCGTGTCGTTGTGGAGTCTTTATGGTCTCCCTGTGTCGTTGTGGGGTTTGCATGCTCTCCCTGTGTCGTTGTGGAGTTTGCATGCTCTCCCCGTGTCATTGTGGGGTTTCCTCCAGCTACTCCAGTTTCCCCCCACTGTCCAAAAACATGCTGAGGTTACCAAAGTTACCAAATTGCCCATAGGTGGGCCTGTGTGAGTGACTGGTGTTTGAGTGACTGGTGTGTCAGTGAATGGTGTGTGAGTGACTGGTGTGTGAGTGACTGGTGTGTGAGTGAATGGTATGTGAGTGTGCTCTGTGACGGGTTGGCATACCATCCTGGGTTGTTTCTGGTGTTGTGCATGTAGGCTCTGGACCCCTTGCAACCCTGAATAGGACAAGAGGTTACAGAAAATGGGTGGATGGATGGATGGATGGATGGAAAATACAGGCCATCTATGCCATATTTATTTCAAGGATGCAGATGAGCTACAACTGGGAGAGTTGGGGGGAGGGGGGCTTACTGGTCAGGCTTGGGTGTTAATAGTCCCCCTGGCACATTTTATTGGGAACTTCCAGCCAGTGATTTTTATCGCCACTGAATAGAGGAAGTACAGATGTTGCACATCATTCCGGGGTCCCAGGGAGCTGCTGTCAATTTGCTGGAGACTCCTGGGCCTTCTAGGAGAGCTGGGGAGTTTGCATTTTATGCTGGAAAAGCAATGGTTTGTATTCTGCTGAGATGGTCCTACTAGAGGCATGACACCAAATGTAGGATGAACCTGGTCTCCACAACAGACAAAAGGGATAAAGCAAATTCATCTGGCATAGCAAAAAGTGCCAAGATGTTGAAATAGTCCAACTTTCTCCTTAGCTTGACAATGTGAAGACACCACAGTAAGAAGCTCTCATATAATGTGCTTCAAAACACTCTATACCTTTAAATATCTGCAGGAACTTCAACTGACTGACAACTGTCAGTCTGTAATTTCTGAGGAAAAGTTTCTTGGCAAAGTTTTCATAGTGGACTCACCAAAGCTTAATGAGACTTGGGAATAACTAAGCAAATCATCTTCGCAACTCATTGATTGTAAAATTGCGACAAGGCTAAGGAATCCCTTTTGTGTAGGTGATATTTAGTGTGATTATCTTAATAGCAGAGTGGAATCTGCAACCACCATTTTTCTGTTTTACAGTCTTACAGGACACATTTGGGCCAAATGCAGTTAAAATATCACTGCGAAGTCATTATTAATAGTTAGACTGTGTGGTTTTAATATGGCAGTGAAACAGAAGCTCAGATCATACAGTATGAACACCTGACACGAGGCTTCATCTCTGTTAGCTTCTCTCCTGCACCTTGATAGTAACTGCCTCCTGTTGGTGGTTTAGTCTTCACAGCTCCACCAGAAGATCTTGTGGGATTGCCAGATGGGCCGCTCGTGCTGCCTTGCCCAGTGTACAACCCTAACCGGAAGGGGGCACAAACGGTGCACTGGGAGCGTGGTTCTGGAAGTTCCCTCCCAGGTCCTGAAAAAAGGATTCACCAGCTGTCCAATGGATCACTTTTCTTTTCCCACCTGTGGGAGGAAGACTTTGGGATCTACTTATGCCAAGTCCAAGATGGTACTGACAGGATCAGAGCTACTGTCAGGGTGAAAAAAGCGGGTATGTGCCACATAAAGTCTGTTCACGCTCACAAAAGCGCACGCAGAAACGTGCTTCTGCACATGCGCTCAGCCAATCACATGCAGACTCCGGCCCACTGATTTGTCCTTCGTGTTTGACCAGGTATGGAGGCTGTCTTCTTCAGCCCCAAGTCGCAACTAGTGCCTGAGGGTGACAGTGTGTTCCTGCAGTGCATCTCGGGGGACAGCTGGCCCCCTGCCCACATCACCTGGGAGAAGGGTGGCTCGCCCGTAACCAAGGGGACTCAGATACAGGTATAGCACCAGTCAGGAGCTTCAGACAGGCATGGATACCCTGGCAGATTCAGGGGGCCCTGCACTTCATAGGGACCCCAAAGCCTACTGTCGGGGGCACCCCCCGACTGCCAAAATCTACTGAGGATGGTCTTTATTTCTTCAGCAGCGGCGCCAAGGTGACATTGAGTCTGGGGCCACATAATATCTGGCCCCTGGCACAAATCCTTCATACAATCATTAATACAACAATCTTAATTTTCTAACATGAGCTTTTTCACTCTTATGTTTTGTCAATTTTTTTTCAGTGGTATGCTCGTTTTATATAATTGTATTTTTCATTAGTAGTTTTCATTTGCAGTTCTATGTTCTTATGAATTGCTTGTGTATGAATGAGCTTGCTCCTGCCTGTACCCCGTGATGGACTAGGGTCCTGTCCAGGGTGTATCCCAGCCGCGTGCCCTAGGCTGACTTGGGATGAGCTCTAGGCCGCTGCATAACCCTGTGCCAGATTAGGAGGATGGATATTTTTGATAATATTTAACTTAATGTGTTATGTATCCTACCTGTGAGTCTATACTTATTATTTGTGTCCATCCATGTGTTGCTGACTATTGGTTTTCATGCATATTCACTGTGTATGTGTGTCTGTGTACATTCGGCTCCAGGGTCAATATGGAGGGGGCAGTCATCTAAAGACAACAGGCACATTATACCTTGCAGATGTATCCAAGGATGATGAGGGGGAATATATCTGTGTTACCCACAATCCTTTGCTAAGTATACGATTGCAGAGTGCTGCGGCAACATTGACGGTGCAAGGTGGGAGAAGTCAGATTTGTGTATATATACATTTATGTAATGATTAATTTATCTTTATTTGCTTATTTTTATGTATCATATATTCATCACAGGGCACCATGCTACACCAAAGATCATCAAAGGTCCAGAAAACATCACTGTTGCTATGGACACAGAAGCATCTCTGCACTGTGCCATCCAGGGCTTTCCCCTACCCATGGTGCACTGGTTCAAGAACAGCATACCCTTGCAGAATGACTCTCGCTGGAGCCTCAGTAACAGCGGTCAGCTCCTTGTCTTCAGGTGCGGAAAAGCGATTGGCATGGTCACTCAATGTGCATTGACTTCGGTTCCCATAATAACTTGATGTGCTTGCTGGATATTTAGCTAGGCTGCCCGCTTTGCAAACTCTCTTTCAGCAAGGTGTCTGAAGAAGATGAGGGCTTCTACCACTGTGAAGCGCGAGGTCTGAAGACCTCAGTGAGGTCACAGCCAGCCTATCTCCAGACAGCAGGTTTGGAGGAAACTGCCCAAGCACACCTGCCCTTTTCCCCACCGCCCGAAAGCACAGACACGTACACAGCAGATACTTCTTTCAGCAAGCAGGAAGCCGCAGACGTCTTGGTCACAAACTGCACCGGTTGTCGCTGTTATCGTTGTGACTCTCTCTGCAGAAATGGAGTGGAGCTTCATGCAGCAGCCCGTTAACACGACGGCACAGGCGGGAGACTCGGTTACGCTCACCTGCACACCTCCACGTAGCAGGCCCCCTGCACGCGTCACCTGGTTTAAAAATGGCCGCCCGCTCACCCACAAGCCGCACTTTAGCCAGCTGCCCAGCGGAGACCTGCTCTTCCACAGGTGCGTCACTGGCTGTTAACCACGGGGGTTGGTGATGGTAAAAACAAAACTCACATCACCAGTGCTTGCATAATATATCTTCATTGTTCTTTTTTGGCATCTTTTGGTGATTTTTTTGGGGGGGGACACAAGCAGTAACAGAGGGGGTGGCATGGTGTTGCAGTGGTTAGAACTGTTGCCTCACACCTCTAAGACCAGGGTTCAAGTCCTTGCCATGTGTGTTTGGATCTTGCATGTTCAGCCTGTGTCATTGTGGGGTTTCCTCCGAATAAACCAGTTTTCCACCATAGTCTGAGAGCAAGTTGAATTGGGGGTTCCAAATTGCCCAGAGGTGTGTATGAATGTGTGATGGGTTGGTGCCCCATCCTGGATTATTCCCTGCCTTGCACCTTTACTTCCGGAATAGGCTCCAGACCCCCACAACCCTGTATATAATGAATGGATATATTTCACGTCTCAAAAAATGTAACAGCAATAGAAAAAAATGTGATTCATTCATTGTATTCCAACCACATATCCTGCTCTTATTTATGAGAAGATTGAGATATATTATTCTGTTCTGCAGTTGCCTCTTTTTACATGCTCATGCTGCACACAGTCTGCTGAGTGATGGTGCTGCTCTCCTCCAGGTTACAGGAGACCGACAGAGGATCCTTCTTCTGCCGAGCATCCAACAGCCTCCTATCCAGAGCTGTGTCCTCCAGGAAGGCTTATCTGAATGTGCAGGGTATGCCTCCTTACTAACACTCGGCTCATTAATACTCGGCTCATTAATACTCGGTTTATTAATACTCGGCTCATTAATACTCGGTTCATTAACACCCAGCTCATTACCACCAGGGTTGCCAACTGTCATGCTTTTGAAAGCATGAGACACTCTATTCTATTCTACTCTATTCTATTATAAAGCTAAAATTAGCTGCATCAAAAGCGTTGGGGTAGTTTGCAAACCTTATAGACTTTTTACAAGACGATAAAACTGTTACATTCATGTAAATGTGTGTGTGTGCAGAATTGTCTTAAACTGAAAATTTCACTCCAGCCACCTGACCAAAGTTGGTGACACTGTAACACTCAGCTCATTAACACTCATCCCTTGCCAGTCCTGGTGCCCCACACTGTGCCCCATGCTGGACACATGCTGGTGCTCCCAACAGTTATTACAGCAGTTTCTGGCGCTGTCATTCCCGAAAGCCTCACCTTCCGTGATGCTGTGGCCCAAGTTGGTGACTACAGTGCTGGGTTCGAGAGTAACACTGCACTGCCACGTGTCCGGATATCCACTGCCCAGGATCACGTGGTCAAAGCAGGGTCGGTCGGTGCAAACGGGTGGGAGAGTCACTCTCGGGTGAGATCATTATCACGTATTCAACATCTGCCTCTATAGTGCATCAAATGCAGTGCACCAAATGCAGTGCACCAGATCCAGCTCTCCATAGTGTACATGTGATGTCATTTGGACCAATGGAGTCTGCAGTTTTAAAGAGCTACATTATGAACAAGTGACCATAGCAATTAAAATCTTATATTGTGACATGTGAATCTGTGGTTTTTGTTAGACTATATCTGGCTTTAATTTGAGCAGCATAGTGATGAGTAGCTATACCCTAAATAGTCCTTCGGATGTCCTTGTGAGACAGACACTAGGGGGCTCCCTGTTTCACCACCTCTTGTGTCTGCAGCATAAGCAATGCCACGCTGTACTTTTCTTCGGTGAAAGCGTATGATGAAGGCTCCTACACGTGTCACGCTACGAACACCGTCGGCCGGGCTCAGGGCACAGCCTCTGTGCGTGTAGCAGGTGTGTAACCAACACCAGACCCCAAAAACATGTTAAAGTGAATTGGAGTCACCAAATTACCCATAGGTGTGAGTGTGCCCTGTAATGGACTGGCACCCCATCCTCAGCTATTCCCTGCCTTCTATTTGGACCCTCTGTGACCCAGAAATGGACAAGTGGGTACAGGAAATGGATGGGTGGATGTTCATGTAACATTTTCATCTGACCACTAGGGGGTGTAATTGCACCCCAGTAAATTCCCATGGGTATAGCCATAGATTGAAAATCATAAGCTTGTAGAGTTTCCATCACCATCCCCTTCACTTCTTCCCTGTCTCCCCATTTAGTCTCCCCAGTCATCATTTCTTTCCCGAGGGAGGTCCGCAGCTCTGTGGGGGTCTCTGTAGTGCTACCATGCCAGGCTGTGGGGAGCTCACCCATCAGGTACACATGGAACCAAGGGCCAGGACAGACCCCTATCTCCTCCTCGTCACGCATCCACGTAGATGGTGAGTGAGCATGGGTGGAGGGACAGTGTGCATGTGGCGCGTGAGCCGATGGTTGGGTACATAACACCTACATCTATCCATGGCCGTGCCTTGTCTGGGTATGCGTGTGATCTCCGTAGAGGACGGGATGCTGAATATCGCCTGGCTAGAGCGGTCTGATGCGGGGGAGTACCACTGCATTGCTGAAAACGTGGCGGGACGGGATCAGAGGACAGCCAACGTAATCGTGCTCGGTGTGTATGAGTTCCATACTCACCCTCCGTAGACTTACCTACAAGCATACGCAGTTCTAGACCCTATGTTATGCCCCTACCCCTTCCGAAAGAACCATTTAGCAATTTGCCCCATATTTTCATACACATTTTGAACCCCCCATCTGACAAATTTTATTATGAAGAATGAGGGACCCCCCACCCCCACATCTATTGGTAGGGGACCCTGGAAGTGGTGCCCCATAGTTTTCCAGGGGGCTGCACCCCGCTTGAGGATCAAGCCCTAGAATTGCCCCTACCTACAAGTCATGGGAAACATGATGATGCACATAAGAGCAATGCAGACAAATTTAGTCATTAATGTATCTGAGCACATTATGAGGAAAAGTCCCTGTGACTCTGACCAAGAAAAGTGGTAGGAAGATGGATAGTTAATTACTTTATGTTCTCACATGCATGCACACATGTTCACCTCAGTACGGACCTGGATTACTGCTAATGATACCCCTCTATTGTTTAAAGCTAAAGAAGATGTCACTGAGAGAGGCAGAGTGTCTACAGTAGGTATTGTCCTCGTTTATTTTCATGTCCATTCTAAACTAATTGTGTCCTTTCATGATTTGTGTCATAGTGCTCAGCAAAATTTTCTTGTTTTCTGCAACTTCCCTTTCCTTTGATCTTAACTTGTCTCTTTTGACTAGATAATGTAGTGCAGGGTCTCCAACTGCAGTCCTGGATAGCTACTGTCCAGTAGGTTTTCGATCCTACCTGGCTTCTCATGAGCCACACCGTTTCTCAGGTAAATACCAAGAACAGGTGTGGCTCATCAGAAGCCAGGTGGGATAGAAAACGTATTGGACAGTAGGTCTCCAGGACTGGAGTTGGAGACCCCTGGTTTAGTGTAAATTGTAACTTTGTAATTTTTACTTGCCAAAAATGTTCTAATTATCTTTAGGCTACCCTCAGCAGGATGGGGTGTACACCCTTCCAGAGTTTGCTCTCTTATCATAAATGTCAGCAGAACATAAATATCAGCACTTCAACTGGCAGGACTTTGGCTGACCGTATGATGGTGAATGAAAGCCTTCCAGAGGTCACAAGTATGTGAAATTAATCCTTTACATTCTGTCAGTGCCGGTCAACCCATTAGGTGCCGGCGGTGAAACTTGTAAGGGCACTACATGGGCTTTGAATGGTATTGCATTCTGTGATGTAGATCAGTTACATTTTTCTCATATATATCAGAATCAGAATCAGAATCCTTTTCATTAGCCAAGTACGTTTCCATACAAGGAATTTGCCTTGGTGGTGCTTTTAGAAGACATTACAAAAATCATACAACAATTAGGAAAGGTATATAAAGAAAAGTAATAAACACTAGATTGGCAATTGGGTAATGTGATAATTATATGGTAATTCATTTTAACAGTAGTAGTAATGATGATAATGATATGATTAAACATGTAATTATGTATGTGTGTGTATGTACATAGTAATAATTGTAGTATAAATATAAAGTAGTTCACCAGTAATTCTGGTCGATATTATACTGCAGGTGACGGTTAATTGAGTGTCCATTCAGAGACGGGTCGGTTATTGAGAGACACTGCCTGAGGGAAGAAGCTCTTGCCGTGTCTTGTGGTCTTGGTTCTGACTGCCCTGAGTCTTCTCCTGGAGGGTAAGGTTATATCTGTAATAACTGCAATCACCAACAGGAGGCATGAAGGCAGCAGGCAGCATCAAGATAAGCAGCTCTTCTGAGCCGTCTGGTTTCCGATCTAGTACGTTTACCCCAGAAGATGTAGAGAGCGTAGGTATGTATGGACGAAAGAATATGCATGTCATTCTTAATTGAGCTACTGGATGGTGCTAATGTATTAAAATACGATCTTCGCAGGTGGTAAAGTTTTCCATCGAAGAGATCATCTTAAATATTTGAGTGAAAAAATTGAAATGTGCTTTCTCAGTTTTCTGATGAAGTGGTTCAGTAATTCCATTCTCCTCTAGGTATTTATGTTCTTCGGATGTTTTTAATTTGTCAAAATGAAACCAGCGTTGCATGTATCTATATAAGGGAAGAGCTGTTCTACACACCAAGAACAATTATACATTAATGCTTATATACTACATCTTAATGACTCCAGTGCGCATTTCATATCTTAGTCATATTAAATGTAAATACCATGATTGATATTATATACTTCCCCGAGTTTCTTTTCTATTTGTAACCTTGCACGAGAATTGCATCAGTTATACATATAGCGTTTAAAATGTTGCACTCTCAGTGCGTTATGTCATTAAAAAAAATTATCATCTCTTTTGACAAGATAGCATAGTGAAAATTGTGACTTTGTGTACAGCTTAACATTACCCCATGTTCTGTTATATGGCTTTGGCAGTTGGGGGTCACACTTTAAATGGGGCAAATCTTAAATATGACTATTAACACCTACATGTTCTCCTCTGAAAAGAGAAAATGACATGAATCTTTATCTTAGGTAATAGAGAGACACATAATGACAAACTTCAAAACTGAAGTAGGTTTAGCTGATAGAATAAAATGACAAAGCACACATATATCAATAATGTGTCATTCTGGCTTCGCTTCTTGAGGTGCTTCTTGGCCTCTTGGGTCACAACAATTAGTATATGCTGTGGGAAATCTCGCTTGCTGCAACCCCTCTTCCCTTTTTAAAGAATTTAGATGAATCAGAACAGAATGGCAAAATATTGACATCTGTGCACTTTAATTGTCATTCATAGAACTTGGTCTCGATCTTATGCGTTCAGTGAAAATCTGCAAATGTCATAACAGAATATTCCCAGAAATTCTGAAGTTCTTACAATTATCTTCTATACTGACAGAAGTCAGACAAGCCCAATTACCTTACACAAGGGTCATATGGTAGGACAGTTTCTGGGCCCTGACATCCACTCTTTTTTCACAAGTGGTTTTACCTGAGTAATTTGCATAACTCTACAGATCAGTGGGATGTAGTATTTTGTTCACATGTAGTTTTACCCAATTGATTTACCTAAACCAGGGATGGCCAATCTTATCCGCAAAGGGCCGGTGTGTGTGCAGGTTTTTGGGGTAACCTTTAGGTCAGCTGTTCAAACTCAGGTGTGAGGACCCTTCAACCAATTAGTCCTCTAATTAGTAACCTAATTAGGCAGTTGCAGCGAAAACCCGCACACACAGTGGCCCTTTCTGGATAAGATTGGCCTAAACCAACAGATTAATGTCTTTGCTCTTTTTTACTAGCATGAAACACTCAGTGGTTTCACACTTAGCACACAGTCAGCATTCTCCCATGCTGTATAGAGATGAGAGATAATTTGTCCTCTTCTCTAAAGAAAAGGAGCCTATTCTGGAGGCTACAGATGTGAGCATATAGATTATATGTAGTTCAAAAATCAATAATAAAGCTTTAACTAGTTGAATAAAATGCTTGATCCTACATTTTCATGTTTAATTTCTCCTTTTATCACCCACAGTAAGGCCTAGGGATATCACTGATCACTCTGCACAAGGTTCTGCACCATCTCCTGGTCCTGCGTGGATACCTGGCATCCTTTCAGAGAGTGCTACAGCACAAGTGACACAGAGGGACAGGCGTGTCCGCGCCACCCCAGTTTTCTCCCCTGGTTCAGAACAAGCCCTTGTGTCTGAAAAGACTGCAAGTCAAATGACTCTAGGGCTGTCTGAACTGGGTAGAGGCCATTTGGTACCAGGCCTGCCCCCTTCCTTTCATCTTCAGCCAGCTGACCTTCAAACTCCTTCCTCTGAGGTGTACTCTCCACCTGCCTTTTTTCACTCAAAGTCAACTAAGAATCAAACTACTCCCACTTACCTCTACTCTTCACCCACTTTCTTTCATTCAGCGCTCCCTGATAATCAATCCTCTCCCTCTTACCAATACTCTCCACCCACCACTTTTCAATCTCATTCAACCGAGAATCAAACTCCTCCCCCTGACTTATATTCTCCACCCACCACCGTTCTATCCCTTTCAACCGAGAATCAAACTCCTCCCCCTGAGTTATATTCTCCACCCACCACCTTTCAATCCCTTTCAATCGAGAATAAAACTCCTCCCCCTGACTTGTATTCTCCACCCACCACCTTTCAATCCCTTTCAATCGAGAATCAAACTCCTCCCCCTTACTTATATTCTCCACCCACCACCTTTCAATCCCTTTCAACAGAGAATCAAACTCCTCCCCCTGACTTATATTCTCCACCCACCACCTTTCAATCCCTTTCAATAGAGAATCAAACTCCTCCCCCTGACTTATATTCTCCACCCATCACCTTTCAATCCCTTTCAACCGAGAATCAAACTCCTCCCCCTGACTTATATTCTCCACCCACCACCTTT
>JAODLD010000046.1:32533981-32546805 GCA_026781065.1 Mormyrops boulengeri | reverse complement strand
TTTTTATCAGCGAGTTCCCTTGCCTGCAAGTTTTCTTTTACGTATACTGCAACACCACCTCCCTTCTTGCCTATCCGGTCCCTGCCTTGTTAGATAATGACATTATAGGAAGGTTAGGATAGTGGTTAAGATTAATGGAAATGTTTCTACAACAGTAACAGAATATTCTAAGAAGCTCTTTCTTGAAACCTGTTCCATTCTAAAGAAACATCCTCAACACATTCAGGTGATGTAATTTTTAAGATATTATTTCACAGAAAATGTCCATCTTTATAGATTGTTCCATGGAGTACTAATAATTTTTGATTTTCAAATTTCAGTTGCTATAAATTGTTTTTTTCTTTTGTTGTCTTAATTTGCTTTGGTCATAACAAAAACTATTTTTTAATAGATATTTTATACATTCGCAGTGTCGTTCATTGTTTCTTCTTTGGCGAGTTACCATTACTTAGGAAATATTGCAATATAACACTTCTCTAATACTACACATAAATTACTCCCCATCACAATGCAGCCAAAATTACCTGCAGGATTCCAAAGTTTTGATGCAGACAATGTAACTTATGGCTGTATATACGAATATTGGGAATTTCATTAAAATCATGTACTGCTAAAACACAACGGAATTCCCAAATACCTTGCTTACAATATGTAATTTGGTTTAAAAATTGTTTTTGGGGCAACTGAAATTATCATCCTAATTGACCTGTGGATCAACTGGTTTATTTTAGAAACAGAACCTGTACCAGTGATTATGCTACCAATTTCATTGCAAGCAGTCCAAGCAGTTTCATAGCTACCACAGTATCGATGCCTTTTAAAAAGACATGCTTAAAGTCTAAGAGATTTCAGACAGCAGTGGTCTTCCTTCCACACACATCTATTTTCTGTACTCACTTGTCCTATACAGAGTTGCGGGGGTCTGGATCCCAGAATCTACAGGCACAAGGCAGTGATCAACTCTCAATGGGCGCCAACCCATTGCAGGACATGCACACATTCACACTGTGCGCAGTTTGGCAGCTCTAATTCACCTTAGCATGTTCTTTTACCTAGAGGAAACCCCACAATGACATGGGAGAACATCCAAATTTCACAGAGACGGAGTTTTTGCGGAGAATTTAACCCCAGGCCCAGAGGTATGAGGCAAAAATGCTAACCACCGTGTTATCATGTCCACTGAAGCTGTAGGGGGGGGGGGGCACTAGATATCTGAAGTTGTTTTTTATTTAATTTGAATACTTTTTAATTAACATCTATCTATGATCGTTTTATACAATGAGTCAAACGTATTCTTCTAACTTAGTAAACTAAAGTAGTTTGTGAAGCGTTAGCATAATACCCTTTCACAAACGTGTGAAAATTAATTGCAACTATATATAAATAATTTCATTTGAGAAATATAGGCGTAGTTTGCTTCGCAAGATAGTGGGCTACTACCTGTTAAAGTACGCCATCCCTCAATCCGATTCTTTAGCCTTCTGGCTCGCTAGCTAGTCCTGACTTGTAATAGCTATTTAACATTGCTAAAGGAGAGCTCTGTGACATGACTGTGAGCTGAAAGTGTTTACCACCAATATCACAGATTATAGGGACTGTTAGCAAAACTGAACAACCGAATTCCATTTGTCATCGACAGTTCAAGATGCAGAGGAAAAAAGTCAATATTGTTGACAAAAACGACAGAAATCCCCAGTCCTGTCAAATTACAGAAAATTGTGTCATTATTTTCTCTTTTTCTGGGGGGGGGGGGAGAGGATTCCCCTACTCAAATTGTGCCCCCTCAGAATATTAGCTTGCATGACGCCCTTGCCTGCCACCAAACAACATCTTGTGGCTTATCCTAAAAATAACTAGCTGAAAAAATAAAAACTGTTGATTTCAAATGCAGAGAGGTAGTATACTTTTCACTTCTATATTAAAACATTTCACATTTTGTGGTATATGTAATGTCGGTCTGCGATGGGCTGGCCCCCCATCCTGGGTTGTTCCCCGCCTCGTGCCCATAGTTTCCGGGATAGGCTCCGGACTCCCCGCGACCCACTGGGATAAGCGGTTTGGACAATGGATGGATGTAATGCCGGTGTGACAAATATTGATTTATTAATTATATAATGATGGCATACTAATAAGGGCAGTAAAGAAAACAAAATTTTACTCGCAACAATAATATGAATATGAACAATTCTAAAAAAAATCAATAATACTAAATGACCAATACTAACTGTAACGATTGTAGGAGGATGACGTACAGTAGGGAAACCATGCTTTTGTGGCTAAGTTTCAGTAGAGCCAACATGGCGGACATAAGCGCACAGTCTCCTAGTAGTAATCTGATCCGACATGGGGGCGGGTATATCCGCCTTGCGCAGGCGCTGTAGCTTGACCTTCCTCTCGCGGCCTTGTACGCCGGGACGAAGTTTCGTCCTCTTGTGTAACGGGGACCTTGACTATATTTCATTTTATCAACTTATTTGAGTTGTATTTTTCTTTTGTTGTACAGGGGGATAAATAATTAGCGCCATGCCGGGTACGGTAGAGCTACCCACTCTACAGGAGCTTAATGTTGAAGAGGTATGTGTGACTAGTTAGCCAGCGCCGTATTAGCTAACAAGCTCCATTTAGTCGTTTTGCGTAGTCCTGTCATTATCTAAGCTTCGGGAAAAGAGCATCAGGCGTAGAATAATTCTTATTGTTAACGACACGACTAGCCAGATTTATGGACTGTATCAACGGGTTTAATATCGAGTTTGATGTATGTCCCTGTATTTGCATGTGAACCCTGACTAGCTGGCTGAAAGCGATATATTTATCATCCAAATATGTGCTTATTCAACATTTTATACGCAGCGATGGTATTTGATTGTGGAATATGTGTTAATTTTGCGAGCTGCCACCAGAACCAAATTCCTGCACCTTATGTACTTGTGGAGGGTGATCTTGAAAGCCTAATGAAAACATTGTGTCGAGAGTAATACGATCACTTTCATGTTATACTTCGCTGAACTACACTGGTTCAAGTCTGTGTTCTACAAAGATTTGCGTCTTAAAAGCAGATACAGCATGGAAAGTAAGACTTGACAAGGCATGGAGACAGCCTGGGTCCTACAATGTCACTTAAGTTACATGCTGAAATGTATTTATACCTTGGGTACCCAGGCAGGAAAAATTCTACTTAAGGAAATTATCTGCAGTGAATTGCACCTGTTCCTCATCTGCATCTCTGCATGTGTTTAGAACGGGCCAGGGGGGCATGTCCGTCAAGTTTGCTTTACTCCATTGTTTGTCTGCATGGGATATGTTAACCATACCTCATTCAAAGTGGACTTTTAAATGAAAATCGGCAGGTCAAACCTTGCATGCTCGAATGCACAGAAATATCATGTGATATTGGCTGATTGGGATTAAGTCTTGAGATACCAACTGTGTGCAGTTACCGTCCTCGCTCTGGGACACAACAGCTAGTGTTGTTCCTTGAGTAACACTAGGTGAGATCCTTCATTAGGTACCCAGGTTGAGTCTGTACACTTTTGCATTATAGAAAAATATTTGTAAATGTGAATGTTTTGTGGAATTGCACATGGTTACATTTTGAATAACAGAAGAGTTTTTGGAGAGTGGTGGCCAGGTGACTATAGATTAGACATAGGGATGTTAACAGTTGTGCATATATGTGCATTCATTTGACTCATGGTCCTCTGTGTGCAACAGGTGAATGTTTCATCAGCGGTGCTGAAGGCAGCTGCCCACCACTACGGCTCTCAGTGTGACAAATCCAACAAGGAGTTCATGCTGTGCCGCTGGGAGGAGAAAGATCCTAGGAAGTGTCTGGAGGAAGGCAGGAAGGTCAACGAGTGTGCACTGCAGTTTTTCAGGTACTCAACATGCCAGTGCAGAAGGACTTGTGCTCCTTGTTAGTGTTGTACTTTTTTAGTCTTTCATTTGCTAGTAGTGTAATGGATTGTGGTTGATCCATGATTCATACGATATCCCCCCACGGTTTGGCAGGCATGTGAACCACATATTAATTGCAAAGTTTAACTTAATAGTGTGAAATACAATTTTACTGTAGAAGTTACTTTTTTAAAGTAGTAATTGCCTTAATTTCAGTGCTACAGAAGTTAATAGAGGACATTCACATTCATTCAGTGCTTGAAATTCATTTCTCACAAAGGGGGAGAATTCCTCCCTTATGTAGAACATGGGAGGAATTATAGATTTTCATCTGGAATGTAATAATAAAAAAAAAAACTGCATGGATTCAATAGCATTACCCATGGCATTTTTTGTGGCATCTGCTCCCCTCTGTCTCTTGAGAAATGCGGTTTGTGTGTTTAATTACCACTTTTGTTTTCCAGAGATGATGCTATTTTATGATCTCAAGAAAATAACCCGTGACTTGGAGAAAACAACCTTTGACTATGTTGAAATCACAAGAAAAATAAGTTGTGTGTACTTGACATATGACAGAAAAACATAATGGTGGATGTTCTCTATGGACTAACACATAACGTGGAAAAGAAACAGATCAGTTTTGTGCTCATGTGAATGGGCCCTGTGAAGTTCCTTGCTTTAGGCATTTACACATAACAAATGGAAAGTAAAGTTATATCCATCCATCCATCCGCTTGTGAATCCAATCCTTGACTTAAAACCTCGATACGATCTGAGCCATGACTTTTCTGGTCCATTGCACCCCTGTCATTTACTTGTAAAGCTGTCTTGGTATCGTTTGCCAGACGTCATCAATTCATCAACAGCCATTAAGTTCCTTTCTCACTACAAGTTAAGTAAGTTCAAACTCACTACAAGTCAGCAACTGATCGGAACAAAGTCAGAATGCATCAATAAATGCACACTAATCACTAAACGGTAATAGTAATTAAATGAATCTATGAATCAAATGAGCCCTAACATGAGTATGAGGTTATTTGACTTCCTTTCCTGTCCAAGGCCCACAATCCCCATGCAAGTTGACTGGTGGTTGTGCTGGTGAGATTGCAGCTGTTGTTAATGTATATTCTGTGTGAATTAGAATATAGATATATAGTATAGAATACTATATATCAGCAACATTATGTCAATATGGTTGTGGAGGAGCCGTACTGCTCTCTGTCTCCCAGGCAGATAAAGGCGAACTGTGCGGAGTCCTTCACAGAGTACTGGACCTGCCTGGACTACTCCAACCTTACCGAGCTTCGCCGCTGTCGCCAGCAGCAGTACGAGTTTGACAGCTGCGTCCTGGAGAAGCTTGGCTGGGAGCGACCCGGCTTGGGTGACTTGTCCAAGGTGAGATCTTATAGGTCAGGGTAGGGAGCTAACAGGTGCTTTCAGGTGTTCCCAGTTTCATACTCATTTAATTGTTTGTCTAATTAAAAAATATACACCCCTCCATATTGCTTTTCAGGTGACTAAGGTGCGGACCAGCCGGCCTCTACCTGAAAATCCCTACCACTCAAATCCTCGACCCGAGCCCAACCCGGTCATCGAGGGTGATCTCCAGCCCTCCAAGTATGGCAGTCGTCTATTCTTCTGGAACTGGTGATGTGGCATCAGCCGTGGAGCTCTCCACCCAAACATGGGGCGCTGGTGCGGATCAGTGAGGACTTTCCTGTTGTACCATATAGTGCTCTCCTGTCACCTGCGTAGCCAGGTTAATAAAAAGAAAAACCTCTAAGTGTGTGATGGATTAAAGTTGTAATTTAAACTATTGTGGGGATGATTTAATGGACTCATTTTACATGGAAATGATAATTTCTCAGAAGCCGCCTTTCAGGTTATGTTCTTTATTCAGTAGTATGATGCAGTACAGACATGTGCACATGGGCTAGACTCTGATGAGACCTTAGGATAGAGAAAACACCTCCTTTTTCCAGAAACCAATGAGCATGAAACTCAGTTGTTCAATAGCCAATGATCATACAAATTGTCTTATAAGCAACTGAAATTCCAAGTCAATTTGAAGTAAAAACCATGGTTTCAAGAGAAGGAACTACGGAATGATGGAGAAGATCTGATGCAAACTGGTTTCATGGTAGCAGTGGCCATTGCTGCACACAAGATGCACCGTACAGCTTATGTAAGAGTGTTTCCAAATTAATGGAACCGCTGTCAGTTATGTATTATTTTTTATGAATTATTATTTTTCAAACCCTTGGCTTAAATTGCTGCTCTGCGTTTTCTTTTTTTAGTGTAGCTTTGGTCTTGTGCTTTTATTTGATGTCATGTTGAAAGGTGGATTTTTGCACTACAGTTGGCCCATGTTTCACATCTAAAAAAAGCCTTAATGTGTTCAGTCTCTGGCAAGAAGCAGTTTTTCTGTGTCCGCCATGCTTGAGGATAAGCTTGGTTTTGACTACGTGACTGTTCAATGACCAAAAGTTCTTTTGTAAATATACCAGAATTCATATCTCAATTTGCATGAAAAACTCATAATGCCATAAATTTTGATTTCACAAGCTTGTGGCCTTGTTAAAATCTGCAGAACTAAGATTCATTTGTTTTCTGCGTGATGAGTCGATGGAATAATTCTGAAACACCCGTCATCGTCTGGTTTTCTCAAACGCAGCTCTGTTCTTCAGAGACCCTGGGACAAGCCTTTCCGGCAGCATGCACTTCGGCAGGTTTTTGGCCAGGTGCACTGAGGTTGTTCAATGCGCAGGGAGCACTGGACTCTTCAAAAGCTGTGTAGAGCATGTTCATGATCCAGTAGACACTCAAAGGCTCGATACAGCAAAGCATAGCCGGGTAAGGTCAGCTTGTATCGGGAGACCTCCATAAAAGAACGGCTGAAATGTGAGCACATGTCAGGCTTTGGTTCAAAGTGAAGATGAGATGGGTCCAATCAGAGCCAGAGTTTCTAAACAATGGCACACAGAAACCTATTGTTAGCTTTGAGATGTTTCCAGAGGACAACTCCTTGCAAACACATATCTATGACTATGGAACGTGTAATGAAATATTTCTTGCTATGGATGTACTGAAATGAAAAAAAAAATCAGATGTGTGCACTGATATGTTACATGCTGGTTTATCTCAGTTTGGGTACTACAATAGGTCAGTAGATGACCTGAACAGCCCTAATTCACCAAACCCAGTTACTGTCCTATACGCCTTTTTTTTTAACCATAAATGACCTCATTTGCTTGTTTCTTTGTTGGCATCATGACAGACATTTCTGAAGCAACCTGGAGAGCTTACAATGCTACTCTTTCACCAGTTTTTGTAGCTGGGTGTTGACTTAAACATTTCATCAGGTTGCTCCAGATCCACTCGCTGGGCTTTGACATTTGGACACAGGTCCTGATTATTAGGCATCCAGGTGCCACGCTTTTTGGATTCCTCTGTTCAATCCCATCAATGCAGGACCATGATAAGGGACACACAGTGTCTAGCTCTTTTTATCAACCATATGTTTCTACTATAATACCACCATAATCTATTAATAATCGATGCTGCGGGTCTCAACGCCTCCTACTTACACCAAGGTCCTATGGTTAGGACATCGCTCACAGTAAACCCAATTCGGCGAGAACACAGAGAAGCCTTTGCCCTGAATTCTAGTGCAGTACCGTTTGTAGAGGATGAATCAATCTAGTTGAAAAGAGCCAGATATTTCTTCTTTCACTGACCAGATGTATGGCCAAGCATCTGGTCACAAAGGGCTATACAAGGAGTTAAAACTAAGGAATGTCTTTTGAGAAAATAAAATCAGTGATTCAGTTCATTCAATCACCTGTTCTGGTGTCTTTTACATGGTGAATATGTAAAATTACACAGAATTACAAATATGAAATTATGGATTTTGTGGAAATATTTATCCCTTTCATATCTTCATGCAAAGGATAATTGTGTAATGTTGTTCCTTCTGTGTTTAATAGTTTTGCACATTCTGTGCCCCTGACGTGTTTTCATAAACTATCACAGCTGTATTACACACACAGTCAAAGCTAACCTTTTTTTAAATTCAGTGTAACATTTACACCAGCGATATGTCGTTTTTTTTTTATCCAAAAAGACATGCAATCTGGCCACATATTGGACTCTGACAGGTCAGATGTATTGCTGTTCTCCAGAGGATGACAGCAGATCCCTTTAACGGCTTCCCGATAAGCCCCTACTGATAACAAGCACGCTGCCTGTTTCTCGCCACGGAGCACTGGACAAGTGCTTCACCTGGAATGACTTTCAGAATATCTTTGATTAAAAATAATAGTTTTCAAGCTATGCTCTCCTGTGTGGAGTTAAGTAAGAGTAGTAAAATTTAGTTTAGTTTATGAATTGCTCCAATGGACTGGCATCCCTTCCGAGGTGTCCCTTGCTTTATGTCTTGTGCTTCCTGGGATCAGAAACTGGATCTTCTTGATCCTGCGCTGGATGAGCAACTGTGGAATGAATGAATAACCATAGGCATTACTACTACAGACACATCGCTAAGCTGTATATGTCGGGCATCTGTGAGGCAAAGCTAAAATAACTTTGCATAGGCAAGTAAACAGCTCAGGATTTTTGTTTTCCTGGGGTGTCTGATGTATTGTGGGACATGTTTCTCGATAGTGCCAAAGTGTTCTGCACTCTGCCCATGAATGGTAGGGAGCCATGCGTGGATGGGCGCGAGGGAAGACGGGAGTCGCCTGACCCTCTCACACATGTCAGCAATTTGGCCACTTTGTATGTTTTGGATATGGAAAAGCATTTCAAAGAAAATAGCAAAAGGGGAGTCCTTTTTGCGTCTGGCAGCTGTGCCTTGCGGCAAATTGCTTTCAGCTGGTGCTGTACAGGTCAGGTTTGCTCCAGTAATATCAACTGATACGTTAGGGTCATGAAAATGATGATGTAAACATAAATGGAACAAGCGAATGCAGTGAAAGGTTCCTATCTTGGTACTTGGTTGCCTGGTACTGTAAAGATAAGTCTTTTGGTGTGCAGTCCTGCTCTGTGTTTCATGGAGACACTCATCTGGATGAGATTTCCTCTTTGTGGTGAGGCTGGGCATGTTTCTGCAAGGTCCTACCTTGTTTCCAGCAATCTGTGGTGTAAAGCTGAGAAATTGAATTTTGTGAGTTTTAAGCTGCAAGAAGGGATTGTGAGTCCCTATTTGCATGTGATTGGGTGGTAAATGTCTGTCAAAGGTATGGTGCTTTTCAACAGCCTTATTTATGTATAAATCCCCTCAGACTTTTCCCAAACCTTCTATCCTGGTGAAAGTTGCAGCAGTAATAGGGCAAATATAGCTGAATCTCCTTTTTCTCCAGCAAGTCCTCCTTGGAGGATTCCAAGACTCTCCTAGACCAATGAAGGAATGCCATCCATTCACTGACATCCTATAATAACTATATAATTTAACCATTAACTTTCCAAAGTTCATGAGCTTGTCATGGCAAGGGGCCCCTGGAGTTCAAATACCTGTAAATAATTCCTGATTGGGTCTCCAGTGGCGAACAGGTCTTAGGTGAAACACATTTTGGAAGGGGGAACAACCAGAGCTGACCCACATAACTGGGTCAAAGACAAGGGGCCTGTATCACAAAGCAGGATTTCTAAATGGACTTTATCTTCGTTCACTTACCTGCAATCCCTTAAATCCAACAAAGTATCTGTCTATCCAAAGAAATCCTGCTTCATGATACAGGCCCAAGTCTTCATGGGCTCTTACTTTGCTGGCTTCTGCAGATCGTGATACTAATAATACTACTGATAATTAAATATAAGTAAGTTCAAGATATATAAACAAAACATGCAAGACAATAAATACAAAATCTGCAGATCACGGAAAAAAATCAAATATAAATATAATTGCATAAAATAACAAATGCAAATCCGTCCGTCCATGCTCCATACTTGCTCATCTGGTACAAGGTTGCAGTGAACCTGGAGCTGATGCCAGTGAGTATGTGGAACACAGCTGGAACACACTGGAAAGGATGCCAGTGAATATTTAAGCAGGGCGAGCCTCATACACTGAGGTTACCTTATAGACTGAACACCTGTTAGGTCAAAGAAATCTTTACTTACAACATATACATCTCAAGAGACATAGCTGTGAAAAGTTTTTAAATCACACCAAGTGATTTAGCACTGAGATTATTACATTTTTGGATATGTTGACATGCTTCTACGAGGGCTACAATGCATGAAGGTCAAAGCCCTGTACATTTATCACTAACTTTCAATTCTTGAAATACTAACATGACTTGTCCATTATCAATATGGTGTGAAGACCTTCAATTTAAAGGTCTTGAACAGATGAATTTACTGGTATTCCATTATAAATGTCAGCCTTTGATTCATTCTGCACAGGAACTATGTCTACGTCTATATCTATGTCTATGTCTATATCTATGTCTATGTCTCTTTGTTAAAACGTTGTCATGATAGATTCAAGAGGTTTATTTGTCATGTACACAGTTGTACATGATAAGAAAATAACAAAATATAGAAAAATAACAATATAAAATAAAAAAATATATGAAATGTTCAGCTGTATATAATCTATGCATAAGTGATAGGTAACAGTGATTGTGCTGTGTAATATAAGTGCAGTGTGCAAGAGACCTGAGATATGTACCAACAATTTGGATAGTATGAAAGCAATACTCGTAGGATTATGGGCACTCGTACACAGTGTGCACAGAGTGATGTCAGTGTCAGTGTCCAGTGGAAGACCTAGGGGCATTGAGACTTATGACCTGGGGAAAAAGCTCCTTAACCTTTCAGTTCTGGCCATAAGGCTGCAGAACCGTTTGCCTGAGTTCAGCAGGCAAAACAGTGAGTTATTGGGGTGGGAGGGGTCCTTGGAGATTGTTGTTGCTCTGGTCTTACAGCGGCTGGTGTAAATGTTTCGCAGGGAGGGCGAGGCAGATCTGGTGCAGCACTCAGCTGCTCTAAACACCCTCTGCAGGGCTTTCCGGTCCTGGACAGAGCAGTTCCCGAACCACAATGTAGTGATGATAGTGTTGTTTCTGTTGCTGTGATTGCTGCATGTTGTGAAAATGTGGCCACCCACCTCTCTAAACACTGTTGTCCCCATCTATTTTCTGTGGGTCACTGTATATTGACTTGGCCTCTAGTTTAATGTCGATTCTGACTGGTGATTTGTCAACACATTTCATACAGCCCCGGGAATATCCAAATATGGCATCATGTCCTTCTTTGGGCACTGCAGAGATTTTTATGACACTTGTTGGGGTTTAGTTGTCAGGTTGGGTTGTGGTCTTGGTCTGGACATTTATGAAGAGCTCTTAGACATCTTTGTGGTTATGTAGATATGAAGCAACAGTCTATCCCACAATGCATTGCGAAATGATCACACACTACAAGAAAGCACACATTCAGTACATAAACACTTCCTGAAATCTAATGATATAAGGTAGATATTCTGCAAGCTATTATTTTTCTCTAGATGAAATGTCTCGCATGAATGTAGCAAATAACCGATCACACATGAGTGCAATACTCCATATTTCTTGGGTTTTGGAATAACAGGCAGATAAAGCGGCCCTCTGATACCCTGATTGCTTCCGTCGAAGGGCTGATTAGGAGTGAGACAGGAGAGAAACATTAAACTGGCCCAGACATTAAAGCTGATCTTTTTCACCATAAAAGGCCTGGACACAGGCCACATACTACACTTTGGACGCTCCATCCCACAGTAATAACAGAAAAATAGTGAAGGTGGTGCCAGCATGGTGCTCACTGTAGTGAGAATTGGATGTTGGCTGGTTGTGAAAGGATGAAGCAATACTTAATGTTAAAATAGGTTTATTTTGGAGCTTCTAGCATTTGTCCAGCCCTCCATGCCATGCTTTCTGTAACTGCAACTGGAGTATTACTGCAACTGGAGTATTACACTATGACACTAACCAGTCCTCTGCTCACGGACTTTAATGAAATCAGAAAGCAAATCCCAAGTTACTGTCAAGACAAATATAATTTATGTTACATTTAGGCCATTGATGGGCACTGTGCTGAGTATTTTTATACTTTTATATAAGGAAATTTATTAAAAATTGAAATGCTTGTAATACATTTCACAAGAAATGTATCATAATTTAAAAGTAGAACATTCAAATATTTCTAGAAGAATGGTCTGTTATGTTAGTATCGTGTTGTTCTCTGCAGAAGCTCAAACCGCTGCCATAGTAACGTTCCCTTTGCCAATCTGAGTTTTCATAAAGCCATTGTGTGTTCAGATACATGTCAAATTGAGTAGGTCAAAGACAATACAAGATTAGCACATCCACTCTTTGCTGTTTATAAAGAAAGTGCTTTGTAGTAGTACTTGAGATACACTGTTAAATCATTTGCATCTGTGATCATAATTTATGAACATCAATGTTTCTAGAAAGAAATAAATGCACATCCATCCATCCATCCATCCATCCATCCATCTTCTAACTGCCTACTCTGGTTAGAATTGTGGGGAAGCTTGGAGTCTCTTCCAGGCAGCATAGCGCACAAGCAGACAGGATTCCAGTCCTTTACAGAAAAATAAACATTCAACTCAGTGCAATCAAATATATAGAAGGAACCTTGATTATTAGCTTAACATTGTCCCAAAAATACTACAAAACACTTAAAAATAACAGATAGACAGTGCAGTACTTTAAAATGAACATGGGACAATTAAATCAACAGTTATTCTTTCAAAAACTTTGCAAGTGATACACCCTCAACGCCCTGGCTGCGCCTAGAAATACTGCCCATAAAAACTATGAACAGAATCGGTGACAAAGAGCAGCCCTCACAGGAAACGAGTCCGACTTATTGCTGACCATGCGGACCAAGCTCTGACACCGGTCATACAGGGACCGAACAGCCCTTAT
>JAODLD010000046.1:32510762-32533881 GCA_026781065.1 Mormyrops boulengeri | reverse complement strand
GACACGCTGGAGGGACTATGTTTCTCGGCTGGCCTGGGAACGCCTCGGGATTCCCCCGGAGGAGCTGGGTGAAGTGGTCGGGGAGAGGGCAGTCTGGGTTTCCCTGCTGCCCCCGCGACCCGACCTCGGATAAGCGGAGGATGATGGATGGATGGATGGATTTATGATATTATAAAACATGGCTGTAAGAGCTGACGCGGCAGAAGTGGAGACATCATGCCTGGAATTTTATCTTTTGTGTCACTGGAGGTGGTTACCAATCACGGAAATCCTATAAAACTTGTATTATGAGCAATGATGATGTGGGAGCTCTTATAACATGAATCGCATTGCATTATACAGTAATAACTATGTAACTCAACCTTCTATAAGAAATAATGTGGATTCCCTCTGCATGTGTGATGTAGATGTTCACGCTGTATGTTCTTCTGTTACAGTACTTCAAATCCTACACTATCCGATAAAATCTTTAAATGTTAGATGTTTCAAAAACAAAAAAATGACATGTAGCTGGGAAATGGGAATTGAATTATGGTATAATCTGTTTGCAATTTTTATCACAGATCTGTTTGTATATTGGAAAGCTTCCCTTTGCTAACCTTAGAAGCCAGTCAAACCAAAACGTAGATCTGGAGCAGATACAAACCTACTGGTTGGGTAAGACTGTGATTTACTTCCATAAATCTGCCTTTAACACCGAACAGCTTACATACCTTTTCAATATTCCTATGTATGTGCTGTGTGTTTGGAGCAAATGAAGTGAGCACTTCTTTGCATTTCATATCTATTTACACAAAATCCACTCAACAGAAAACAAACTGATGTCAGAGAATTTATCTGTAGTCAATAAAGTAAAACATTTCCTGTTGCTGTTTTATGAGCATGTTAAGCTTTTAGTGGGTTTGATGAAACATACTCTATAATTCAATTTGCAGCACAGTCGGCTGTATTCATTTCAGTCATTGTTGGAAGCTTTGCCAAGCTTTCATTCGGTCAGCAGCCTGTCAATCATTTGTGGTATTAAAAAAAACGCCTTTTGCTCTTATACAAGGCAAGTTTACATCTATGGTAAATGCCAGTCACTTTTCTTCTACTTATTCCTTTGTATTTTTTTCTGTGTCTAAATATACCCACAGAAATAAAGCCAAATGCTTTTCTGCAAAGTGACATCAATGTGTATTTTAGGTGAATAAAATGGTGATGCTTTATTAGTCCCCATGGGGAAATTCCCTTTGGCCAACCTATGCTTCATGACACAGAGAGGTTAGAGCAAGCCTGGGGGAGGGGCAGACACCGCACAGGGTCAGCCAGCACACGGTGCCCCTGAGGCTGGGAATGGACAAGTGACAATTCTATTGAGGCTGGTGTCACGCTCCGGCGTGCGGCGAGCAAAAGGAGCAGGCGATCCAGCCAGAGATGAAGGTAAACGGGGACTTTATTTGTACAAGGCAGACAGGGGTCACGCAGGAGACTTACAATACACTAAAATGACAGATCTGGGGAAGACTGACTAGAACGCGGACTAAATACACAGGGTAATGAGCAGGAAACGGAAAACAGCAGGTAAACGGGAGGATTCCACACGGGGTTAACGAGGAGGTGTGGTCCACAGGAGGGCGATCAGGGCTGGGCGTGACAGCTGGGGCTCAAACTAGTGACCTTCTGATGACAGGCGCTGAAGCTTGACATACTGAGCCGCACCCTAAAGTGCAGCCAGAAGCCAGGCAAAGAGCCTCATCCAGTAATAAGTCAGTGTAGTAAGTATTGCTCAGTGTTGCTCAGTTATGTAAAGAAATGGAAAGTCTGCTCTGGTGTGGAAGTACCATGCATTGTATAAATAAAGTACTTCAGTGAAAATATACTGCACTAATTACTCTTAGAAGTTACAACTAGAATAAAACCATCAAAAACAAAAGGGGATACTTCAGGTAACTAAAACCGAAGCATTTTACTCTTGACATGAAAGTTTAAAGGGTTGTAGGTGCCAATCAGGAAATGCAGTCCATGTGGGTGGTTTCACCAAACATATAGCAAGCAAACTTGTTGCTTGGATTCCAGCCTGCAGCTGTAAAGTCCACCTCAAACTCAGGCTTTCTGCAATAAGCCAATAATTGCTGGCTATGTTGGTGACATCATCATCATATGAAATGCATGCATTAATCTTCCAACCACCTATGCAGTACAAGGTTGCGTGTGTCGGTGGGGGGGGCGGGGGGTGCTATCCAGGAAGTGCAGTTAATAAGTGGGATAATACCCCAGATGCGATGCCAGTCCATTGCTCCATTGCAGGGAATACACACAAACACACTGAGGCATTATGGGCATGCATTTTTATGGCCAATGATGTCGGTTCACCCAGCTGCATGACTATACACTGGTGCACCCCCGGTGAAACCTGCACAATATCAGTAGAACATGCATGTAGTAAGCAGTGTCAGGATTCGAATCCCCAACTGCATAGATGTGAAGCGTCAGTACTACTCACCGCATCACTGCATCACTGTGACACCCGTTCTGGTGATGCTGCCCTCATAATGCTATGGTCTAATGAGCATGGCATCCATTGTTGCAAAAACTGTAAAGTCGTTAGCAGTTTGCCAAGCCCAACAAGTGGCAGATGGAAACGATTGCTGTAACATCATTGTATTTTACTGTAATGCTCATATGTTACCAACTTGCCTGTAGGTGTGAATGTGTGTGTGTGTGTGTGTGTGTGTGTGTGTGCATGTGATGTGTTGGTGCCCCATCCTGGATAATACCCTGCCATGTGATTGTAACTTCTGGGACAGGCTCCAGACCCTCACGACCATGCATAAGAAAAGCTGGTATGGAAAACGGATGGATGAATTCAATACCCATATGTGGTATCGTTTTACTATTCACTGGTTTGACAGCTGGAAACTTAGGGATTTAAAAATAATAATTTTAACGTGGAACAACAGCGCCCCCCGCTGCTGAATTACATGCTGCTTTATTCATCAATTTATTATCCTGTACTTTTAATAGTTTTCCAATTTTCTCCATTTGTCCTTCACGTACTTCTAACAATTTACCGACTTAACAGTAGGGTGAGTGGGCCTAATGTGAAAATGGGAGACCTGGCAAAATAGGACAGTTAAACTTCGTAGTTAATATTTGTGATTAGTAATGCTTTATTTTCTCTTCCATAAAGTGTTTCTAGGGGCATTAATGTATTTAGAATGGTATCAAGCTGGGATTCAAGACAATGAGATGATTTTCTCAGAAAGCAAATTTTCAGAAAGCGTCCCATTTTAACAATATTCACCCCTAATTAAGATGAAAAAAAAAATCAGCAAGCAAGTGACAAGTTTCACACCAGAAATGAGTGCAAAGCAAAGACTGTTATCTATAAGGTATATCTACAATGTTTCCCTTGGAGAATCAGACTGCAAATGAAAACAGACCAGGCATAAAAATTAAACAGTAAACGTTCATTTTATGTGTTCATGTCAAATATTGGTGAAAATTTTATTTTTTAATAAAGCCTTCTGTTTGAGTGTTTGATTAACCGTCATGCTTTTTAGCAATCATCTGGCCCACAGTTCACATTAGCCAGCTAAAAATACTGCACAGTCAACCGTGTCAGACATTGGGTGATATATAGACGTTAAAGGTAAGCAGCTGGTTGAAGTACTGTCTTTCAAATCTGACAAGAGAAGCCTGCTGTGTGGAGACAAATTTATGAGGCCATGGAGTAATCATTATTGAGGAACTGACACCTTTGATATAGATCGGCCACAGAGATAAAACTGTCATTGCTAGATTATCTTGGATCCTCTCTTTGTGCGAGCTGTACTAGGGCGGCATGCTGACAACAGACTACAACAAAAAAGGCAGATAATAAGCGCATTTAAGAAGGTGTTTTGCAGATTGTCGTTTGCTTGGCGAACAATGCCGAGAGTGTCGGGAGGCTTGGCAGGTAGAGCTACCGCCTGCCCCCCCGGCATTTGGGGCTTTGCCTGGTCTTTCTCTTCCTTTGGGTGCCTTCCAGCTATCAACTATTTAGGTCAGGGGTGTCAGACTCCAGTCCTCGAGGACCAGAGCCCTGAACATTTTTGGGTTTACCATCATTTAACACACCTGAATCAACTCCTTGTGTTAATTATCACACAGCTCTTAAGCTAAATCATTTGTCAGAGAAAGAGCTAAGCTACACAGGGCTCCGGCCCCCCAGGAATGGAGTTTGACACCCATGATTTAGGTACTGGAACTTTTGCTACTGGTACTCGACCAAAAGTCAATTGAAAATGTAAAGTACTGAAAGTACCATACCAAAACTATGGTGCCTGGTATTGTTCGAACTATTGAAATCGTTCCTTCTGCAGAAGCTTTGCTATTTAGCTTTGCTGATGCTGCAACATGCATTTTTAGGCACAGTTTAGGGTGTACTATAATAATGTGGAAATATTTGCTCAGAACTCAGGACAAGACAAATGCTATTTAATTGTTGTTTATGTCAATAACATAAATATATCTATGGGTATATATACATATCTATTGATATATCTATATTGAGAGAGTCTTTGTAGTTAATTTTCTTCTCTGGGTTATTATCTTAATTGTTCCATTTGTAAGTTGTGTGCAGCAGTTGGGAAAAATAATGTCACAGGAAAAGGTACGTCGGGTTTGTTGTAAGTAAATGACAACTGCGAAAGTATCTACATAGAGTTATATCAGGCCGAATGTCTATTAGCAGTATAGCACTATAAAATTAGCTAAAAAAGAGGTCTGAGAATCAGAACTTTGATATGTTCTTTAAGTTCCAGATGCCAAATAGCTGGTGCCTGAAGTTTGCAAAAAACAAAAAACAAAACTAAATTATTGTCAAAGGGAACAGAGCCAATAAATTTTAAATATGCCAAACAGAGACAAACTGTTTTGGCAAAGAGGAGCAGAATCGCACCAGCATCTCTGTCATTCAGCTTTAACAAAAAAAAATGTGTGTTAAGAACGTCACAAAGCTAGACTTTATGGTAGGGTTGTCATTTAGCTTGGGTTGAAGGTCAATGGACACAGACACATAACTTGGTGTAAGGAGGGCAAATTCTAGACCCCTGAGCAATGGAAAAGTTATATGGTCTCACAAGTCATCGTTCATCCTTTGTCTACCTCCAGACAGGTTTACCTTTGGAGAAAGCTGAATGATGCCTTTAGCCTGCAATGTCTGTCACTATGGACAGCCATCTCATAGGAGGCATTAGGTCCAATGGTAGCTGGGTCATATAAGGCCCAAAGAATATACACCAATTGGTCATAACATTAAAACCCCCTGCCTAATATTGCGTATGTCCTCCTTTTGCAGCCAAAACAGTTCTTACCTGTTGAGGCATGGACTACACAAGACCTCTCAAGGTGTCCTGTGGTATCTGGCACCAAGACATTAGCAGCAGATCCTCTAAGTCCTGTAAGTTGTGAGCTGGGGCCTCCATGGGTTGGACTTGTTTGTCCAGCACATTCCAAAGATGCTCGATCAGATTGAGATCTAAGGAATTTTGAAACCAAGTGGACACCTTGAATTCTATTTTCATGTTCCTCAAACCATTCATGGACTATTTTTGCAGTGTGGCAGGGCACATTGTCCTGCTCAAAGAAGCTACTGCCAACAGGGAATACTGTTGCCATGAAGGGGTGTATTTGGTCTGAATGTTTAGGTGGTGGTATGTGTCAAACTAACATCCACACGAATGCCAAGACCCAAAGTTTCCCAGGAGAACATCGCCCAGAGCATCACACTGCCTCCGCCAGCTTGCCTTTCTCCCATACTGCATCCTGGTGCCATCTCTTCCCCAGGTAAATGATGCATATGCACCCAGCTATGCACATGATGTAGACCAGGCCACCTCCTTCCATTGCTCCATGGTCCAGTTCTGATGTTCACCTGCCCATTGTAAACGTGTGACGGTGGACAGGGGTCAGCACGTGCACTGTGACCAGTCTTCGGCTACACAGCCCCTTACACAGCAAGCTAAAATGCACCGTGTCTTCTGACTCCTTTCTCCTTTTTTTTTCACCAATTTGTTCCACAGCAGTTCTTCTGCGGGATTGGATCAGATGGGCTGGCCTTCACTCCCCACACACATGAATGAGCCTTGGGCACCCATGACCCCTTTGCCAGTTCACTGGTTGGCCTTCCTTGGACCACCTTGGTAGGTACTGACCACTGCTTACCAGGAACACTGGTACTGATTGAAGTTGCTTTGAAGGCAACGGGTGCCCCTACTCCTTATTGAACCTTTGGTGTTAGTGTCTTGATAGGCATTTGAGTTATTTTGTCTATCCCCAGTTTCTAAACATAAAATAAAATAGAACTGAATAGAACAGAATATATAGAACAGCTATAGAAATCTGACATAAGCTGTGGATGGACTGAATGCAGATGCATTCGAAGCTTTTTATCCACTATGTGGTGCTGCGCTATGAAATCCAGCTTAACCCTGAGAGCAAGAGAATGAAGCATAGAAAATATTGCACCTCTCAATAATTGAGTGTCATATCACTTCTACAGTCTGCACCGCCTCTGGTGTCTGATACTGTACCCCAGTGCTAAGAGGACGTAGCAGATATTTTGCTAAAATGCACACGTAAGACTGCTAACTGTGCTGAGAATGTGCATGCTGTGAACCTGACGGTTTATGAAATACATGCCATTAAGTCAGTGACAAGTAATTACTGATAATTACTGATCTCCCCTAAAGCAGGCATATGTTTTTTTTGGAAATATCAAAACAAAGAGCCTGACTTTTGTTGAGGGAAGATTCCTGTGTCAGGCTGCTTGATCTATTTCCCATCCTGCATCTTTATTACAAGCAAATTAGCTAAACATTGAATGTCGTCTCTTTTTACAACAAATACATTCGGTATAATTAATAGATCTACAAAAACATTATTTTCTTACCAAACCCGTCTGCCTATTCAGTCTGCTAATTTGCGGCATGTCCACACAGGATTTGAACTGCTTCTTTTACATTCTGCATGCACATTTTTGTTCCTCAGCTATTATTTTGTGACTGTCTGGAGTAAGACTTCGTCACAGTTGAGGTCTCATGATCCGGGTGGGAGCTCAATGTGATGGTGAAGTGGACTTATGGATGGATAAGCAGGCAAGTGTAAGCAGTGTTGCGGTGATATATGTGGACATTGCTATTTAGCATCCAGCAGAAGAAGTTTGGTGCAGCTTTACTTGAGGAAGGCTGATCCTAGAACAGGGGTGGGCCTTGAAGCTTCTAAGACAGGGGTGGGCAATCTTATCCAGAAAGGGCCGTTGTGAACGCAGGTTTTCGCTGCAACTCCCTAATTAGGTCACTAATTAGAGGACTGATTGGCTGAAGAGTCCTCACACCTGGGTTTGAACAGCTGACCTAAAGGTTATCCCAAAAACCTGCATACACACTGGCCCTTTGCGGATAAGATTGGCCACCCCTGTCTTAGAAGTTTCAAGGACCTGGCAAGAGGCAGTTGGGCACCAATGCATGTCCTAACCACAACCACCTCCATCAGAATACATTCTGTGATGGTGGCCTCCTTCATCATTGTTACTTCTACTTTCCAGCAATCTCAGGGCCACTGTTGAGCAGGGGAAATGGCTCACATTCTCGCCATTGTTTGCCCGGACAATAGTGTGGCCTGTGAAGGGACCTAACCAAGTTTTCCCTGCAGCTTCTCCCCGCCCACTTCCAAAGCAGGTTGTAAAACTGGAAATGGTGACTCTACCACCTACTGAAAAGAGCTGAAACATGACATGGCCGCAGTGGGGCTGCTCATAGCTGTAAGTAGGAGTAGTGTCCTCCAGGGGGAGCTATATTACACTGTGATAAATCTGCTAGTTAACTTCAGCACCTCTGATAATCAGACATGTCTTTTGAAATGTTCTATAAAAACATCATTCATCTTTTTTATTTGTAAACAGCTTATACCCAGTTTTATTTCTTTATGTTAACAGATGTTTTTACATTTTTGAGAAAGCAGAGTCAGACAATTCCTGGGGCGATTTAGGATTTAAGGGCCCAATAGTTCGGGCCCCAGGATTTAAACCAACAACCTTCTGATCACAGGCACCTTATCCAAACCCACTGAGCCACAAACCGCCCTACAACTAAACCCCAAATTCCATCTAGCAAAACATCATATAATCTTTGCATTTCTATGAAGGCAAATATTATATAAAACAGCAAAATTTTGAAGTGAAAAATAACATATCAAATTTGCACCTAATCACAGCCCAAGATGCGGTCAGTTTCTTCAGGACCCGACTATCCTGCTTTGCAGAAGCTTAATCACTATTCGGTTTAAATTGAGACGTATAATTAATTCATAACCCCCCCTTCAAGCTACAAGATTAGCCTGAAGGAAAATGTAAAAAGAACATGTAAAATAGCTAATTACACAGTAGTAAGAAGTTAATTTGACTGTTCTCATGCTACAATAAGCACTTGGGAGTGTGTTGACGGAACATTAGCTAGAAAAAGTTAATGCACCTCTGGTGTGTTTTCTTGGCCCAGCTATTATCAAAAAGGGAGGGAAACTGGGATGACCTGTCAGATAGAAACAAAGCTGCGCAGCAGAAATGGGTACCTGCTGTTGCGTTAATTACAGGTGTTTCTAATGAAGAGACTTTGAATGTGATTGGACCACATATTTCAATGGGGAGGAATTTCAGAATTCCTTTCAGACCACTGAACTTACCATTGAAGGGAACATTTACCTGCCTGGCAGGATTGCAACATGCCACACCTAAACAATTTTCTCTGCTTGTAACATTCTCAGTAGATTAATGCTTTGCAGTCTTTGAAATACATGATACACAAGTAACTGCTGACTCTCTACCCTAACCTGTTTAAGTGATGTTTTCCATCACATAACAAACATGGGTGTTAATCTGTACAAACATTTCTCCTTTAATTATTTTTTAGTCTGTGTACTCACGTTCTGCTGCGGACTATTTATACGTTTTCTTTGAAATTATCTTTTGTTAAAAGAAAAGTATTTGCAGAGATCACGCCAACATGTGCACCACCCCATCAAACTAAACAGAGCACACTTAAGACTCCAGAACATTTCACAAAGAACTCTCAGCTTAATTCCAAGGTATAAATACAAGGACAACAAAGGACACAGGCACACAGTCTGTATAAATTACACTTTCTGGACCACAAACATGAAACTGATTATGTTTTTTTCCTCATCTGAGTGCCAGATCTCAAAATTCATCTAATAGTCATCAGAAAATCATTACATGGGTGTGAAGGGTATTTTGCCTGAAGCTCAGGCGTACGAGACAGCGCCTTAAGTGAAGACTGCGTGAGGAAGCAAGCCATAATTTCACACTTGACTTGAGTTCTGTGGTTCCATAAAGATCCTGGGAAGCACCTGACGTCTAACGACATATCTATCCTCATTTTCTACAAGGCTAATTATTATTATCATTATCATAATTATAGAAAATCTTCATGCTGAACGTTTCATTGTCATGTAATCTTGGGTGGGACGCAAGTTACGTTTTTCCCAAGAACCCTCTAACAAGTAATCAAACAGTTCAGATCATGTTACCAATGTAAACCACATATTTATTCTCTTTCAGAATTTGCACTCAAAGGTATGTGTGTTTCCTTTGGGTTTCAACAGCAAACATAGGAATAGGATCATCTTCAGGAGTACCTAAGTACCTAATGGTATTAGGCAAATAAATTAGGCATTCATCACTTTAAATAAGAAAACCAAGAGTGATATTAATATGTAAAAGAACTACATTAAAGAGATAATAATAATAATAATGGTAATAATATAGCCGACTATAGAAGATTTTGTATGTGTCAGTTGTAGGTTACTAAGATAATTACCCAGTCCCAGAAACAAACAAGTTTCAGGTCATTTATTATCTTGATAATAATAATAATAATAATAATAATAATAATAATAATAATAATACTTTTTTGATCCCCACTGGGGGTTATTATTATTATTTGAGTAGCAAACCAAAGGTTATATGCTGATTAGTCTTTATGTCTCCCCCCAACTTACTCTTACTGTAGGTAATAAATTTTTGTATTATATAATTATGCTTATATAATAGTTATATTAAAAAAGCTCAACTTCTTTGCTCAGAATATTGAATACTGCTGATACCATGTGTTTCTGCTTATATACATGCGGCAGGCGAGCTTTTCAGCGTCAAGCAGGCATCCAGCTCTGGGGTATTTCACAAGGTCAGCTGGGTATCTACTTAACATAATGAAACATAATGTTTATTAATATTAATAAAGCAATCGGGGGGAGATGTAAGAAAGGTAGAGAGAGTACCTGCGTCTTGACATCTGCGTGCTGCACCTGGGATGCTGAAGCCAGAACGCCTGTTAAACCGAAACACACACCTCAGACAGTCTGAGGCCAGTGGCCAGAGGAGAGACCAGACGTTGTTTGGTTTACGTGGAAATTGAAAGCGTGGCCACTGTGGAAAGTGCTCTGCATTTCACCATTGTACTCTTTCTGAACCGAGTCAAAGCCACTTTTTGACAAAAAAATGTTTTATAAAACACAAAGGAGAATTTAAAAGAGCAAATGCATTTTATTGCTATAAGAATGAAATATGTTTAATAGAAGCTCAATTATTTATCAGAAATCACAGGAGACCGACATTACTTTTATTATTTAAGTGTCAGACATGTATAACCTAAACTTGTCAGAAAGGATTATAGTAAAATGGTTTTAGTGCGACAGATACAAATTCAGTAAGTCATCACTCGACAAAATTTTGCCCACTAGGGGCAGGACTCACAGATGTATTACTATAGAGTTATATCACAAAAACAAATATTGATTTCCTGCATAAAATGGGAGGGACTCTGTATAACTACATAAAACTTGCTAAACAAGTCATCTGAAAACACAATAATTTCCATCATACGTCAGCTGTTTACGGTATCATACCTCCACCCAGTCTCTACCTTATTCCCCGGTTTATGATGTCATAATAGCAGCAGCCTTGTCAAATGGCACTAGCAGCCCTCAAGTTACACAAAGCATCCCTCAAACTTTACAGCTTCCCCAGGAAGCAGCAATATAACACATTGGCCAGCAGAAACTAGCAGGAAACTAGTAGACCCAACGCACTCATGCTCACGTGATACTGAGGACCAGCAGCTAAAGCAACAGGTTATCAATTTACCCAAAAACATGCCAGAAAAAATACAAGCCTGCAGTTCTGCTTTGTGACATCAGTCTTACGGCATTCACACGAATGAGAAGTGGAGACAAAAACAGTTGTGTAAAATGCTAAATATGTTTGTGTTAATATAAAAGTATTCCTGTAGCCCCAGCCGCACGCTCACTGAGGAAAACCCCCATACAACGTCAATGACTAAAAAAACGCCGGCCTTTCTTTATTAGCATAGCTGAATTTTTCCATCTCCCCTAGGGCTGTGGGACAGGTGTCAGGTTTCCTCGACCTGCATGGCAGGGGGGTAGGATGTCTTTTTGTTTAGCTCCACCCCCCATCCAATTACATGGCCACGCCCCTCAGTTTTGGCCTCACCCTCTCAGCTGACTTAAAAGGGTCACCTGTGTCGCAGGATCAGAACGCAGTGTCCGTCAGGGACTCTCCCTCTGCATTGTCACTCCTCAGTGTAAGTATTCTATCCCGTCCTTCTCGGTTTCTCTTCCCATCAGGACTTTGGGTGTTGGAGCTTTGCTTATTGTTCTTGACTTGCTCAGGTGCTGCCTCATCATTGGCCCGTCATCCTGGCCAATTGAAGGCATTGTTTTTACATCCGGCTTCCGTCACATGACGCACAAATTACTTGATTTTATACAAAACGTGTTATTAATTTTATTGCTCCAATTTCATGATACTGCAAGGTTTGTGGAATTATTTCGTTAAGAATCAAAAGCTGTGAGTCACTTGTGGTTCTTCCAGGGAGTACAGTAGAGCTTATGCCAAAAGATGAACAGATGAATTCTTTTCTCTGGGCTGATGAACTCAGTCACTGATAGAAGTTTATCTTTTGACATGTTAAGGCATTTTAGCATGTTGTACTGACAGTGTGACACCACAAATTCTGTGTGTGACTGACACCTCAGGCGTTGTGGCGTTGTAAATAGTTTAATTTATTACAACAGAATTCATGCGGGGCTTAATGACATTTACACAATATCACTAATTTCCGCAATTAGTAACAGTTTCACTGTGGTGATAGATACTACATTTTAAATGTAATTTTGTTTATTTCTCTGATAAAAGTATTTTAATCATACCAATGGAAGTAAGGGTTGATAGAATTTCCTCTTATAATCCCTTGTTTTCTACCTTCCTCTACAGAGAACACCATGTCGTCCATGTCCGTTATGAGCTTCTCTAGCAGCAGACAGCCCTCCATATCCAGCCTGTCTCTGTGGGATGCTGGACGCGCCCGCTCCAGGGCTTCCGGCGCTGCTTCCGCCTCTGTCGGTAACATCTCCATGTCCCGCTCCCTGTCTGTGGGCAACGGCCTCAACTCCCTGGGAAGTCTGTCCCTCAATGGCATGGGTGCCATGGGCAACGACAAGGAGACCATGCAGGGTCTTAACGACCGTCTTGCTAAGTACTTGAATAAGGTGCGCTCCCTGGAGAGGTCCAATACCGAGCTGGAGCAGAAGATCAAACAGCTGATGATGGAACGAGCTCCCAAGGGACGTGACATCGAGGCCATGATGGTTGAGGCGAGAGCACTTTCAAACGAGGTCAGTGCCCATTTTGCAATTTGGCACATTCACCCATGTGTTGAAAACATACCGGGATACCAGCATTCCATAGGCCCTGCAGAGAGCTGCGTAGCGTAATCTGTGTCTCATGAACCATGAGAAGTGGTGTGTTGAACTCTTACCTTTTACCACCCGGTGTAGAAATGTTTATAGTTAAATCAGAGCCCATAATGGAATCTGACTTTCCCCATAACATTTGACAAATGAAAGTCAGTGTTGACCATAAACAGAAGTATGCTAATGCTAGGCGTTCCCCTCCCACCATTGTTGGCCAGGTGAAAAACAAAACCATGGCGAATGCGCGCATTTTGCTGGAGATTGACAACGCCAAGCTGGCTGCAGATGACTTCAGAATCAAGTGAGTCTCAATAGGGTGTGGCGTACATATTTGCTCACTTGAGGGTCTTACTGAGATGCCATAAGATTTTGATTTTGACATTGCAATTGTTTTGTTCATATTGCATTTCATAGAAAAGGGTGACATGAGTTATGATGGCTGAAACGGAACAAAAGTGATTTTTTGGATGCCTTGTTCACAAAAGAATTGGATGGATCAAGCAGTCAGAACAGACCAATGATATCTTCTCTGTATCGCACCACACACAACGTGCCACACAGCTGTTTATTCAAGTATCAATAGGGATCCTTATATCATTTTTCCTTTAAATTCACCTAATTCAAAGTAGACATTCAAGTCCTGCTAGTGTAACAAAGACATGCTTAGCTCTGTAAGCTTTCCAACAAAGAGATTTAACGTTTTAAGCTTTTAATAAATTGCCAAAGGGTGAACAGTTCTCTGTCATAATTACCGTGGTAACTGATAAAACAATGATATGACGTTGATACTGAATGTTGAATACTGAAAAGTTCTTATAAAGTGTTTAACAGTAACGTTTATAAATTTGCAGTACCTAAAAATCGCTACCTTTCAGTAGAGAGCCTTTGGAGTCACATATGGAGGAGGATGGAGGAGGATCTATGATTATTATGACTACTATTATTATTATTATTTAAAATTACTTCTGGTAAAATATTAAATTAAATGAAACCCCTTATGTTTCACTTTGTCAAACTGCATTAAATATAAATTGCTAATGATATTTTAAATAGCAAACAAACAAACAAAAACAAATAAAACTGAAAAGCAGATAGCTTTCATTTTAATAAACGGTGGAAGACATATAATTCATAAAAGGGCAAGTCTCAATGCCTTAAAATAATACTTCACCGTGGAGGTTGTTTGCTGTTTGGTTAACAAAACAAGACAAATCTGTCATCGCACTACAATGACATGGTGTTGCATTTAGAAAATTAACCACTGATTATAAATAAGAGAATGGAATTACAGAAAATTACCAATAGGAGAAATGAGAAATTCACTTTCTTGTCGCTCTTTTTTTTTTGCCTCTGACTGGGTTAAACCAGAAGCTACATTCCATGCTAGTTGCAGATTTTTTTATTTTTACAGCCACATTTCTCCTGTCAGTACCTTCCTGTTTAACAAAATCCACAAATGTGTTTGAGTGTTGAGTGTGAGCTTTGCTTGGCCTTAATGGTACAGATTAAATGGTGTTTTGTCTATAGCCTTTCGTTATAGCACATTACATTGTTAGCTTAGTATATTCTTTACAGGGCGTACCCAGACTGCAGCCCTGGGGCCTTGGCTAAGAAGGGGCCGCAAAAATGGAAAATGCCCTCCCAGTTTACAAACTTTCAGTGCTGCCACTGCCCTCTCATGGCGTGGGGGGTGGGTGCCTAGGGGTCTCTGTCTAAGTTGATGTGTCTCTGATACTAGAGGCGTTTGTGTGCATGTGTGTGTACGTAGATGGGAGGCTGAGGCTGCCCTTTGCCAGTCGGTGGAGAGAGACTGCGTGGCGCTGAGGAAAGCAAAGTCAGACCACGAGCAGATCATTGCTATGCTAAAGGGAGACCTGGACAACCTCAGGGAGGAGCTGTTCTTCATGAAGAAGAACCACGATGAGGTAAGGAGACCAGAATTCCCGGGTTGTTGTCCCAGGAAATTCCTGTTCTCCTTTGACGCGTAGAGGCTGGAGGTGCATGGAGCCCAGGATGTGTTTGATTAGCTGGGTGGGGTAGAAACACACCCCGGAAGTTAATAGCCATGCTGGTCTTTCTTGGAAAGAACATCAATTATGAATGATGAGTTCCCAGAAATGCTCCCTTGCTCATGACGGCATGATTTAACCTCCTAGCCCTCATATTCTCCCGTTTTAGGAAATGGCTGCCCTGAAGGCCCGTCTGTCTGGCGGAAACGTGAACGTAGAGGTGGAATCGGCTCAGGGGCCCGACCTTGGGGCCATCATGTCTGAGCTGAGGATCCAGTATGAAGGAATAATCCGGAAGAATAAGGAGGAGGCGGAGCTTTGGTTCAAGAAGAAGGTCAGTGGGTCACCTCCGGCGTGGGTCGGCGCGCGTGAATGTTACTCTTGGTTTAAGACTCGTTTTTGTTTGTTTACCTCCGTGCAGCTAGAGCCGGTGCAGAGCGAACTGAAGGGGAACAACGAGGCCCTGATGGCCTCCAAGAACGAGCTCACTGAAAGACGGCGCTATCTGCAGGGCCTGGAGGTGGAGCTGGACAGCTTGCGGAAGCAGGTGAAGCCCTGATAGGTCCCGCCCATCCGGCTATTTTTACTCTCCCTACACAGCTGTCCATCTCACCTGGTCTACTTGCCGTTGCTTCTAACATGACACAATGTCGAAGAACCTTGGCATCTAGTATATCTAGAAATTTGATGATTCAGAAAATATTCTGGAATCTACAAGAACAAAGGCATCTATGTGAAATTTGCAAAAAATTTATGAAACTCGCCACTACACCCCTATAATCATTTCTTCGGTTTTATTATTGTACACCTGGCTGCAGTTTCTGATTACCGATACTCGTATTATATGACAGACATTGATGGCTTGGTATGGTATTCTCCTGATTATTCCACAGTTGTTATTTTATGCAAACAAATCATGAGAAGAATAGCTAGCTCGCTAGGAGAGCCGCAAATGCAGCCGATCTGTAATAAAATATCTTCCTGTAACGCTGCTACAGTATGTCCTGTACAGCTGCCAGCAAGAATTAGGAAGCTTGCAAATATCTCTTTCAAGGCAGACAAAAAAAAGCACCGAAAGATCAAATTAAATTTTACGATGCGGAAAGAGTATCAGAGGACTATTGATTCTAGCAGAGTTTGATGGCTTTATTTGACTCTTCTCAATAGGGTATCGTGTTTGTCTGGGCGGAATCCAATACCTTTCTCACACTCGAGAAAATGAACGTAGCTCCATTGGGAGCTTCGCTACTATCCAGTTAACCTTAATTACCTCAGTGAATTATAACTGCATATGTGGAACAATTTAGCACTTCCTTGGATGAAAGCATCTGCTAAACAATAAATAAGGTGTTTTTTTTTTTTGGCCATTTTCATCGTAACCACCTCTCTAGATTTGTCACCGAGCTGAATGCTGTCAGGTCAGATGTAGCTCGGTCTTTTGATGCTCATTTGTCCCTTTTGTTGTCTTCAGAGAGCAGAGATATATTATTCAATTCTGGTGCTTTGGCCTGTCCTGACAATGCCAAGGACATATCTGTGTCACTGTTGATGGCACAGGAAGACACCTTTCTACAGCTCATTGTTTCTGCACATGGCAACGGCTGCATTGGTTTAGGAGATATCAGAGCTATTTGAATGTCGTCTGTCAGTTCACTATGGTAAACAAGACTGTGGCTGCTGAGATGGTCACGAATGCAGGAATTTCACCATGGCTGTGCATCTCTTTCAGCTGGCTGTCCTCGAGGGGAACCTGGGTGAGACCAACCATAAATATTCCTTGGAGATGGAGCGACTGCAGGCTGTCCTCTTGCAGCTGGAGGATGAACTGTCCCAGCTGCGGCTTGACATGCAGCGTAACAAGGCAGAGTACGAGCAGCTGTTACGCGTCAAGCAGAACCTGGAGCTGGAGATCGCCACCTACAGGAGGCTGCTGGAAGGCGAGGAGATAAAGTAAGTAAAATGGATGCAAATACGTATCTCATATGTGGATTACCCTTTTTTTTGCCAAAAGTAAATTTCTAAGTAACCGCCTATGTCTAAAACCCGAGACCTGTTGCATTAAAAGATAAATATTCATTCACTTTATTACATGGTTTTAGAATTTTTCTCATTTTAAAAATGTGGATATTTTGCATTTCATACTGAAACCCCGGTTTCATATTAACAATGCGGGGGTAGAGGGGGAGGTGGGTTACTGTTCCATGTTATGTACACTGAATTTGTGGGAATTGTTAAAATCATGCACAAATCACGAGATTCCACCACGAATGTCAGGCCATGTACTGTGGAAAAATTACCTCAGCTCAGGGTCCACTGTGACGCCCCTGTCACTCTCCTCACCCTGTCTTTCTCACAAACATCCTAACTTTCCAGTACCACAAACACAACATACATAAACGTGACTAGAAGATCGATATAAGTAAATATAGGGGATTTATTAAATCTATTCTTAGCCATAAATGGGATTTTCTGTCAGCAATGTGTAACAACAAAACAATTCTGAGTTTCTGGTAACTAATTAACTTACTTTATGCTGTTTTTCAAATAAATGCCAGGCCGTGTTTTTTGACGGACCTCTTAGTCATTCTTATGCCCTGACAGCAAACACGGTGGGATGAGAATCGTGACCGATGTAAATGCTATGTACTGCTGCGTTAGCAGTGCTACCATTTGAGCTATGCTGTTAACTAACCAAGCTAGTCACGGTCGGCACAACCAAATAACAAGATAATCTTTCTGAAAATCGATAAACAAAAGACGATTAAATTCCGCTGTTTCACGTAATCTCTTATTGATTAACTGTTGGTTATGACACGAGGTCTTAAATGAGTTAGGTTCACATACAAAGTCATGCTGTGTTTCCCGCTCACCGCTCACTACGTCTGTTATCTCTTTGCTCACAGGTCTGGAAGTAAAGTCAGTCAGGTGACTCAGGTGACTCAAGTGACAGCACATATCCCACCTAAGTAAGTTGCAATTATGCAGGGTAGGTGTAGGGGTGTCAGAAAAAAACTTTAAATTATGCGATGAGATATATTTATAGTATGTGTTTTTTGTAAACCAAGCATCATGTTGTGTATATAATATTACTGAGGGGGATAGCCCCCCAACCCTCAACATTGGCTGAAACCAGTAACTTCCTCAAGCAAATATGTATGGGCAGCAACCACAAGCATAGGTCTGTTATCTGTACATGATAGATTCTTCTAGGGTCCTCAGAGGAAGTCAGACTCAAAGCCATTGTGTTTCATTTTTCAGGGTCAAGGAGACACCTCCACCGCCACCACCTGCCCCCAAGAGTAAGTACATTTGTTTCTTTTATAATCATGGAACAAAGGAATGTACCTGAGGTTCTTGGTGCTGCGGCTAGTAGGAATGATTGACATGGAACACTGTCATATTGCCAAGGATCTCCAGTCATGTCATCCACTGAAAGAAGGATGCATTTTAGAATCCATGCTCAGCACTGTCTGTCTTCAAGCTTATTGTCATGAAAAAAAATAACTTCTAGCTAATTCTGTCACTTTTTCAGACACTCATTTCAATTTATCGACATTGTAATGTTGCTGTTGCTCAGATTAGTGCCTCGGGAGTCTGTGTCTGTGGTTATGAAGATATAAATTTAATATAAATATTTCCAGAGGAATCACACCACCTTTTCTTAGCTTCTTGCCTGGGCCATATTTTCACTGTTACATGCTATATTTGCAGAGGAAATTAGGACCAGGAAGATTGTGAAGGTGATCACCCAGACCATGGTTGATGGCAAAGTGGTGGAAGAATCCAGCGAAGTGGAGAACGTCGAAGAATCGAAAAACTGAAAGGGACTGGGCTCCTTATTGCCCATGTCAGTTTGGAACATTACATCCCATTCTCTTCCCAGTTTCATACTTCCTTGTGGAGAGCATTATAAAGAATGGGTACTCTACAGTTCTGGGCTATGCTTGGCTCAGACCTATGGCCCTTTCTGGCTCTCTCCAGGAATTTCTCTTACACTAACACCCTGACCCTGTGACTGCCTCCTGCCTTGGTTTAAAGTGACTAAATACATATGAGGTTATATGACACTTTTCTCCATCTCTGTGTACTTTCAACTTGTTAATTGTGTTAATCGGCTGAAATCCATAATAAATCTACATAAGTCTTCATTCAGTCTCTAATTGTCTTCATTACACCGTCAGGCTTGTATTCCCATTTCAGATTCTCATAGAGGAAACTGGAAGTGCTTAAAATACTTTCTACTGAGGAATAAAAAGAACTGAGGTTTATGTTTTCACTGAGATGAGAAAGCTGGCAGATACGTAAAACAAGCACAGTGTGAGGCCGCGTGACAGGCCTTCATTAAAGTCTTCAACCTTTAGTAAAACTGGTGCCTTTTCACAAGTGTGGAATGGTCAGATCATGATCATGAACTGGTTACACAACAAACCTATCATACTTAACGTTAATGACTACCGGTCTCATATATCAACCCACCCCATAAAAGATCAAAACTTCAGCGAGTGCATTATACAGTTATGAAGATCATCAAGCGTATTATACAGTTGTTATGTTTTAGCTTCTCATGTAACAATAATGAATGTAAATCTCTTGTTCAGATGCATTCTAGGTATTTAAACTGTTCAGTGATATACTGACCTGTGTATCACTTTAAAGAAAGTCAAATAAAGGATAAATAACAGTAGGAGTGTTTGTGGAACATAAGGATTTGTTAATTTTGCAGCCAGGACATAATGACATGGATACAAACATGTTGTGGATATGTTTATGTTTATGTAAATATTACGAAACTGAACTACAGAAAATGGGGCTGATCAGATGAGAACTCGCTTCCAACACCTGAAAACTGACTTCATCCTCCCCTGAAATAAACAGAAATACCTTTACAGGGTATGTTTACAGTTTCAACACTTAGTAACCTGAGTGTGTGGAACAAAGAAATGAACTAAGTCATCAGAATGTGCCTGCGACCGTAGCCCTGAGACATAAGAGCCTATATGAGGCTGGGTGTGCACGCCGTTTATGCCTTGTGACTGGGGTAAACATGAATAGTACAAACTTAATCAGAAACCCCATTTTTCCCCTCAGATGAGATTGCCCAGAAAAGAAAAATCCCTTCTCATCCTTTGTAGATAAATCAGTAGCGTGGGAAACACACCAACTCTTTTCTCTAATATTAGGAAGCGGTCCTGTGAACACAGTGACCCTGCGCTCACAGTGTCTTTGACCACCAAAGTGAGTGGCTCAGCTTTCTCGGTAACATGGTCGATGGTGGGCGTGAACGGCTGTAGATAAGGACCCGAAACTCCCCAAACCCCTGAAAGCCAAAAAGATCGTGTATGTTTGCACCTCTGAAAGAGGTAATCTTTCAGGGGGCCAGACAGTTGCGTGGAAGAGAATGCCACAAGGGAAAACGATATCACCTTGGAAGTAGCTGAATGGCATGTCGAGTGTCACCTGATGACTCCATTTGGGGGCGGCTTTACTCTTTAGCACAAATACGATTCCCACAGCTTCCAAATAATTCCTGTAAACCTGGCCATCATATTTTAAAACTGATGAGCAAATAAAATGACCTCGCGATGACTCTTGTTACATAAGCAGAATAGCAGGAGAGAGTTCACACAGGTATTGTCATAAAATTTATTAAAAACACAGGCCACTTAACCAGGGTTGAGGTTTTTTTTTTGAGAAACAATTATTGAGATGTTAGTCTCCTAACACTTAATTGATAAATCATTCAAAAGGCACAATTGAACATTTTTTGATTTATTAAAAGATTTTACTTAACCTGCATCATATTCTATGCTATAACTCAATACAGCCTGGCATTCAGATACAGCCTCTCCCCAGGTTCTGATGAGGTTATATTCCGACAAACCTATTGTAAGGTGAAAATATCGTAAAGCGAAAATGCATCTTAATACACGACACCTAACCTAACAAACATCATAGCCTAGTCTAGCCTACCTTAAACATGCTTAGAACACTTGCATTAGCCTACAGTTGGGCAAAATCATTAACACAAAGCCTAATTTATAAAAAAAAAAGTGTTGTATATCATGAAATTTATTGAATAATGTACTGAAAGTGAAAAACATTTACCCTTCGTAAAGTCGAAATATCGCGATAGGGACCATCGTGACCCAGGGACTGTCTGTACATTCACACTGACCATCTCGGCAGCATAATGACATACGCTATGTGGTAATATGAACTGAGCAACTGAAAATGAATGAGACATGTGGGTGTGTGCATTCACTTGGCTGTGAATGTGGTCCGACATGTTTACGCGCAGAGGAACAGACCAGACCCAGACTGAGCTGCCAGCCTCATTTCAGGGTAATTATATTTTTGTTTCCTTCCACAGCTTGAAAGTGGATTTACGACTAACATGCAGTTCATAGTTGTCAATCCTTTTTTAATTACTGAGAATATCTTTCATATGAAGAGATTGGGTTACTGACTTTGAAAATCCCGCAAAGTAACTTGCATCACTGACACTACACTCTGCCTGTTTTCTGGTGGGCGTTTCTCGTCTGTTTATCAGCTGGTCTTCTGAGGAATTTGATACCACCATCTTTCTCAGTAAAGTCAGAAGCAGATAAAAGGAAATGCAGACAAAACTCCTGGTGCCTGATATGGGTGAATCATTATGCAACACAGTGAGGTTTATGCTAAATGCTAACGAACTCAACATCCATCATCATTATGCAATACTCTGAAGTCTTTGCTAGATGTTAGCTAACTCAATGTCCATCATTCAGCCAATCCGATATTCACTACAGGACCGTATGGGGCCTGGAGCCCATCGCAAGCAGCATAGACACAAGGCTGGGGAACACCCTGGATTGGATACCAAAAGCAAAACTCGTTATTAGAATTCTAATTACACATTTAGTTGTATTCAAGCTTATTAGAATAAAGCAGGAAAAAAATAACACCACGATGTTTCGCCGATACAAAACTCAAGCAAGATAATCCCACACAGGGGTGTCAAACTCCAGTCCTGGGGGGCTGGAGCCCTGTGTAGCTTAGTTCTTTCTCTGTTCCACTACAAATGATTCAGCTCAAGAGCTGTGTGGTGATTAGCACGAGGCTCCGGCCCTCCAGGACTGGAGTTTGACACCCATGATCCAACCCAATATCCTGACCTGGACTCAGGCTAGTCAGAAATCTAGGATAAGTGAAAAAAATAACTTCTCAACAGCAACAAAGAAGGTAATCCCAGTAACAGTACTGGCCCTGTAGTCAGACCAAATCACATCATCTCGTAGGCATCCTGTCACAACGATGCAATGATGTCTGCGAGAAAGAGGGAAAGACGTGCCAGATTGAATGACCTCAGAGGCGTTGCACGCTAATGACCTTTGTAAACACTTAAGTCAAAAAAATTTACTTGATAATACAAAACCAGATATAGAGGCTGGTAACATTTGTTTGGGATAATGATGTGTTTTCACTGTGAAAGCATGTCAGGATAAGTGTACGCCTGTCTGCAATGTGATCAACTCTATACATGGCTAAGTGCTAAACAAAGAAAACATATAATTAAAAAAAAACAGTTAAACATGTTTCATCTAGCCTCAGGGCGGAGAGCACCTCCAACTCTTTCCAGAGAATGTTCTTAAATAATGGTGTCTTCACCCCACAGCTAAAGCATTGAAATTGTGACAATTTGTGTGTGTGTGTTTGTGTGTGTGTGTGTGTGAGCGTTGTTCTGGTAAGCATAAATTTGTCTTTTAATCACAAAACGAATCATACTTTAAGCTTCTCAAAACCATTGTATGGGCGTTAATAGATTTGGCAGCACACTGCCTTGTTCTGGGAAAACATGTGATTGGTCTTAATGGCATTATAAACAGTTTCTGAAAACCATTCGTTTTTGGAATGCGACTTTTAATTTCCCCTTTTGATTTTGTAATAATGTGATTATTCCAGGAGGCCCATAAAGAGAGCCTGGCCTGTTGGTGATCATCACGGAAATCTAGCCAATGTATTAAAGTCAAAAGGTGATTTTTTTCCCATGAAAGCACACAATATGTCACAACAATTTTATTTTCATAGAGCAAATGCAGTTCTACCTATTCTGGGCTGCCTGAACCGAATGTGTTTCTTTAGTCTTCGTTTTCACTTTACGTGTAACGTTTCATGTGATTATCCATCTGGCTTCTACCTTCTTATGCTGTTCAGAGTTATGGTGGTGATGGTGGTGCTGGGGGGGGGGGGGGGACAAAACAAAAAGCAGAGGAAGATGGTGGAGAAAACACACATGGGGGGGAAACAAGAACAAAACACCC
>JAODLD010000046.1:32491430-32505013 GCA_026781065.1 Mormyrops boulengeri | reverse complement strand
TCTTTCCCTGTTCCACCACAAATGATTCAGCTCAACAGCTATGTGGTAATTAGCACAAGAAGTTGAATCAGGTGTCTCAAACGAGGGGAAACTCAAAAATGTGCAGGGCTTTGGCCCCCCAGGACTGGAGTCTGACACCTGTGCTCTACAGAGACATCTACTGTTGGACAGAAGAAGAAGGAATGAAACCTGCAGGAGGAACAGTGTGTCATTCTTCCACCATCTCTATGAAATTGCTTGATGGAGCCAACAGCACACGGACCGATACATCACACATAGCATGAGGTGTTAGCTTTCATACCGCCCAGCTTCATTGCGCTGGAAAGCATCTCCCCCTGGTGGTCTCCTAACAACTAGCAAAAGATTTCTACTCCATGCAGAAAGACAGTGTTAAAATCACACTAACCAAAGTCAATCTACCTTGGTGGTGTATTTTCCTTCATGCTGAAGTCAATATCCATTTAATAATAATAATAATAAAATAAATAATAATAATAATAATAAAAAACTCAAAAATTCAATGTCAAAGTTTACATTATGTTTATTTAAACATCTCATATTGTGGTTAGCACTGTTGCCTCACACCTCAAGGGATCAGGCTTCGAGTCTCTGCCATGGCTCCATGTGTGTGGAGTTTGCATGTTCTCCCTGTTTCGTCATGGAGTTTCCTCCAGGTACTCCAAAACGTGCTGAGGTTGGTCTGTGGATGTGGCTTGTGATTGGTTGGTGCCCCATCCCTACCTTTTTGTCCATAGGCTCCAGATTCCCCACAACCCTGAATAGGACAAAATTTTACAGAAGATGGATGTCATCATTTGATAAGAGCAAGCATCTATTGGGACTTGGTGCTAGGAATCACAGGATTCCACTCACCATGCAGACTGGTGGAAGGTAACTAAACTGGGGGCGCTTTATGTACACTGAATTGCCAAGAGTTGATTTACTTATAAGTAAAAAAATAGCAATTCCACGACATGCAAAATTAACATTGACGTTATCCATCTTCATTCTCTTTGAAAAGATGCATAGTAAGTGAATAGATTTTCATGAAGGCTTGTTATTCTTGTGTAATTGTGTTGTTCACATTGTCTTTGAAGCATGCACTTCAACACTGCATTGACTTTTATATAGTATACTTACAATCAGACACAGCTTTTCAAACTGAGACATGGAATACCATCCCACTGCAACTTTTACCCCTTTACAGAAACAAACACCATTACAAAGGAATACCAGATTAATCCAGTTTACACGTTGAAGAACACATGGTAAACTGTGCTTTTATAGAGCTGCAATCAAAATTATTAGAGCTGCAAGAAAGTCTGGTGATGTGAATAATATTTGATGAAAATATATCAACTAAGGCCTTAGTATACAAAGAATACAGATCTGAGTAATTCTGAGAACATAGTTGAGTTTACTAAAACAATTCAAATTCTGTCCACAAACATCCAATGTAAAATAATTCAGTCCCCAATGTCAGTATTTTGTGTATGCGCTCACAAGTTTCTGACGCCTCTCTGTTGGAATCTTAGCCCATTCTGCATGTGCAAATGCTTTCCACTCGCTGATATCCTTTGGTTTCTGTGTTGTCACTGCATTCTTTAAATCCCACTAAATACTTTCAATGGGATTTAAATCCTGAAGACTGGGAAAGGAAATTACAGGACCAACCCCTGAAGAAGCTGTTTTAATCAATCCAGTTAACACCAAGTTTCATTTTTTGCACTGAAGGCATCACATTCTTTTCCAGAATTGTTTGGTATTTCAATCAATCCATGATGCCAGTCACACAGCCAAAACTTACAGTCCTAGCAATCTTCTCTGTTGTTTTAATAACCTGGTGGAGGTACAGGTGATCTGAGGTGTTGCAGAACCCAGACCAGGCCATAATGTGGTTTGTGAGGACACTCTCAATGTTGCCTCAAAAGAAGATGGACAGGATGGGTGGTCTCAGTCTCTCCTGGATCAAGAGCTACAGTGTTTTTGCTGGGAAGATGCATGCTGGTACCAGAAGGAATCCTCAGTGAGGTGCTCATGCGGAAATGTAAAGTTTCAGCACCGCTGACAGCCAAACCACTGATGCATAGGAGGTTATGCGCTGCCTGGGTTCTTCTGAAGCTCTCGTCATTTCTTTGTTTTGTCAACACTGAGAAGCAGACTGTTGGTCTTGCACCACTCCACCAGCTCTCTCACCTCCGGCAGACCTGTTTCCATCACTTTTGAAGCCAATTATAATGGTGTCATCTGCATACTTTATGATGTGATTCAGTCAGATGTCAGGAGTGTGAACAGTAGGGGGCTGATGTGGTTCTCTTGGGGAGTTCTTTTGCTCAGACTGATTTGAGCAGAGATTACGTCCCCTATCTTGACAGTCTGTGATCCAACCACTAAATAATATTTTCAGTTCGAGCTAGAACAACTTTTAAGTTGTTTATAACTGTACTGAATGTTGAGCTGAACTCGAGTGTTGTCCAGTTGTCCAGATGTGTCAGTGTGGTGCGTAAGGCTGCAGACTGGTTGGAGTGGTATGCAAATTGGTATGGATCGAAGAAGGTAGGGAGGTTTACTTTAATATGTCCCATGACCAGCCACATAAATAAACACTTCATTACGACATAAGGTGAGGCAACCTTTTAACGTGCTTCTTGAGTAAGAATAGAGTGTGGCGAGATGTCCGACCATGAAAGCCTTACTTGTTTAATATTCTTAGAGTTTTCACTGATACATTTGTTCTAGACTTTATCAGGTCATCTTTCAGGTCTTTAGCATTAACAGAGTAATCTTCCGGTTTCCTTCTTAAAAGTTTTATTCCACTATGTGCAATTTTGCACTTTCCTTTCCACTAAGGGAGGTTTGCTGTTGTACAAAGAGTTACATGTAAAAAAAAGAGTGGGCCAAGATTTCTGCAGAATGATGTGAGAGACTGATAAACTCCTACAGGAAATGTTTACTTCAAGTTATAGTTGCTAAAGGTGGTGCTTCACATTACTGAATTATGAGGTGTACCCGGTTTTTCCTACAATTTAAAATTTTGTGTGATTATTCATATTTAGAAACTATGTATAGTACTGGATTATATACTATTATATAAATAATATTAAACTATTTGCAGTACTGTGCAAAAGTCTTATTTAGGCAGTCCAAGGAAATGTTTAAAGCTATTTATCTGTGTAGTACGGGTATAGGCCTATGTGCTCAAAACAATAAATACAATGTTACAATTTAATTAAGAATAACACAACAAAAGGAACAAGAATTTCCCCTGTTCTCCAAAAACGCACTGGTACCTCTGTGACTTTAGGAGAGGTTTTGAAATGAAAAACTATATATATATACGTCTTCTCTAGTGGAACTCCCACAATGGCTGTGCCTAGATCCGGCTCTGGGTGTGGCCTATTGTCTTTTTCCCCATGACTGTATGATGCGGCCAGTTACGCGTTTGGGAACTTTAAGCGTCTTGTAAATCTCTGTCGCCATACCCTTTATTGGTGTAATGCCGTCTTTTCTTCACGTCCTCATGACATTGAGTTTCATGACAGCTCAGCTTAAACACATGGTTGGGTGGGATTTATATATTCATTAGAGTTGTAGTAGATTACGTGTCAGTATGGCGTTGCCCAACACTTAATTGTTTAAACAGAGTTTCATTGCCGTGCAAACTATTATGTGATTAAAAACAGCAGTCCTGAATGGGAGTTGAATAAGTATCATATAGCTGTATTAGAAATATATCTTGTTACTCAGCAATACTAAGTTATATATTTTCATTACTGATTCGAATGTGATAGCTGATACACATTAACTTTTTAAACAATCTATGTCTTCAGAAAAGCTTAGACTTGTAAATCATTCTTCGGATGGTTTGCAAATTTTGATAGCAACTGTACGCACGTACGCACATTTTCTGATCTCCTAGAAAAAATGTCATGTTATTTATTTTTCTTCTTACTTTATCTGCCCCATCTCTGGATAACACTGCCACGGAAGACGTATCACCAGCTATCATCTGAAAGAGAAAATATAGTGTATGGTTTTGAACACAAATTAACCCCTTTGTTGTCGCGGAATATGACTAATTTTATAAAGTTTAACAAATAAAATAGCGTGAGGAAAAAAGGAATGTGTATCCACATATGTTTTTTTTTTGGAGGACTAAACCTTGAATGATACATCTTTTTTTAAAATAAAATATTCAGTGCACGAATTGAGATGTACGCCTTTAAACACCCCTATATCTAGATTGTTCCCGTTTCTGGCTCCTCCTCTTTGGTATTCTTCCGGAGATCTGCCATTTTCGGGACTCACAATCTGGATCCGTAGGTATCCCAGACCCGTGTTTCTGGAGCTTTCCCAGGAGAGCTAAAAATAAAAAAAGGCATCACTCTCGGAAGCTGTTCCGTTCATGCGAGAGCACGTTTGCCACCAGGATCGTGTGGTTTTGACTGTAAGCGTGGCCCGATGCTGCTGGCCAGCGAGCCGCTTTGACGTGAACATTATTGTAGAGCCTGAAGTACCGGGATCACGGAGTCACGCCGCCGATACATGAGCGGCATCCGTATAGATTATCATCATCATCATCATCATCAAGCCTCCAGTCTACCTTCGGTTACCTTTATATAGGCGGCAATGCGCTTGATTAAACCGATCTAAACTAGTATGATAATGCGGCGCGTTCAATGCGCGTCTGCCTGCCCCGCCGCCGGTTCAGCGCCGGGTGGGGAAGCCTGGGGGATTACACGATTTGTCAGACAAACACTGTCGCGGTTAAACCGCAGCCAGCCGCACTGAAGTCCAGTTCATTGCAAAGCAACAGTTAGACAAATGTGCATTTAAAGCGCAGGTTTCTGGGTTCCTCAACGAGGCGAGTGAAAGTAATACACCATTATATCCATTAGTTTTACTAATCTGTAGGCAGCCGAATATGTCCAAATAAGCTTTTGTGTTCATTTCAACTTCTGTGTACGTCAGTTAAGGATGATAATTGAATGGAATGACCTAATATGGGAGTGCATGATTGTATTGTCTTAAAATACATGTTTTGTTGCCTCTTTGTAAATTCCTAAAGAAATATAAAATGAGATTTGCGTTCATGACCGCAATCTGGATAGACAGCTTTTTCCGGCTGACAAATTTCACACACGTGCTGCCTTGTCTGGTCCCACAGGCCCGCTGAACCATGGCCCAGAGCCCGGTTATCCTGCAGTTTTGCTTCTCCACCTTCGGGGATACCATGCTGCAGAAGATGAACGCGCTTCGTCGCCAGAGCCGGTTCTGCGACGTGACGGTCCGCATCAATGAGCTGGAGGTGCCGGGCCACAAGGTGGTGTTCGCCGCCGGCTCGCCCTTCCTCCGCGACCAGTTCTTTCTGCAGGACTCACGGGAGGTGCAGATCTCCATGCTGCAGAAGGCAGAGGTGGGCCGCCGTCTGCTGTTGTCCTGCTACACCGGCACGCTGGAGTTCCCCGAGCTGGAGCTGGTCAACTACCTGACGGTGGCCAGCTTCCTGCAGATGGGTCACGTCGTGGAGCGGTGCACTGAGGCCCTAAACAAATTCATCAAGCCCCGCGAGGCTCCGGAGGAGCACGCCGTTACACAGGATGGCCGGCGGGGCCTGGCGGCGGCTGAGGCGGAGAAGAAGGAGGAAGAGGAGGAGGAGGTGGATGATGATGACGATGATGATGATGATGATGACGATGACGAGGATGTGATAATCCAGCCATGTTCACCGCCCTCGAGGCAGACCCGGGATCGGAGCGAGGGCGAAGAGAGCCCCATCACCATCGTGAAGGTGGAGTCTGTGTGCGACCGTGTGACGGACATGCCCAGCAGCCTACAGGGTCGCTTCCCTGCCTCTGGCTCCGCCCCTCCACTCCACACGCCTGAACCTCAACACTCGCTCATTAACTCCACTGTTGACACGCGGGCGGGCGAGATTGCAGCACCACCCCTGCAGGGCTACGCCCTGAGCCCCGCTGGCGGTTCGGCAGGGAAGGGCTCCCTGGGAGGGCACCTGCGCAGTGTAGACAAGGGCCTGCAGTGGTACCACCAGTGCCCCAAATGTGCCCGCGTTTTCCGTCAGCTGGAGAACTACGCCAACCACCTGAAGATGCACAAGCTCTTCATGTGCCTGCTCTGTGGCAAAACTTTCACCCAGAAGGGCAACTTGCACCGGCACATGCGTGTCCACGCCGGCATCAAGCCCTTCCAGTGCAAGATCTGTGGCAAGACCTTCACCCAAAAGTGCTCACTGCTGGACCACCTCAACCTGCACAGCGGTGACAAGCCCCACCGCTGCAACTACTGTGACATGGTGTTCGCCCACAAGCCAGTCTTGCGCAAGCACCTCAAGCAGATCCACGGCAAGAACAGCTTCGACAACGCTCACGAGCGCAGCCTCCAGGAAGGTTCCAGCGACTTTGAGTATGGCCGGCTCCAGGACTGTGGCTCTGACAGCAAGCCCCTGCTCATGGAGGACCCCCTGTAGCGTTGAGGTCGCCCACCCTTCACCTGTCTCCGCAGCCTGCTGGTGCTGTTTAACGTTACTGTGTCGATACTGGCTCGGAGACCGACATGTCCAGGCACTGGAATGCAAAGCAGATGCAAGCAGCTGGCTGGACCATGCCAAAGGCTGTTTATCAACCCAAACACTGTGTCCATCTAAAGAACATAAGAAATTTTCAAACGAGAGGAGGCCATTCTTCCCAATGAGCCTCAACAGTTTTTTTTTAAAAAGTTGCTTATTTATCATTTCTTATTTCTTTTATTAAATCGTAGATCTAATTTAAAACTCTGAGAAGGTAATATCACATCATTGCTTGTTTAAAGGTACAAGGTGTAGAAGAAAAACACGTTATAGAAAGAGATGCTGATCTGAGGTCAGAAGTGCTTGTGAATGCCCAGCCTTTTGCCTATGAGATGGTTACCTTCTGCAGTGCATGTGCTGGTCCCTAGGAGCCATCCCAGTCCCGCAGCGTGTCCAGACAGGCACTGGATTATCTGTGACATTGGTGGGTGGAAGCAGATCTTGAGAGAATTCTGATTTCTGATGTGAACCAGATAGAAAACATCCATCCATACATCCGCCCTCTAACCATTTATCTAGTAGGTCAGGGAGTGAAAACATTTATTTTTACAATCAATTCATGGGCTGCTATTGAATCGTCAGGTTTGGAACATTATGACACATGGACATGTGCCGGGGGATCTGACATTATGTGTCCACATGACCCTCACGCTCATTCTGCACGTAGGTGATGTGACGACCAGGTGACCTTCTGTGTGACACCCCCTGATGGCTCTTACAGGACTTATGGTACATCATTGGTGTCCTGTTTTTATATAGGCAACATCTGCGCTTCTCCATATTAATTTGTATGCATTTATGGACTGTAGAATCATGTATCTTTTACGGTCTTTCCGTTTTAATGTTAAAGTGACAGAACCACCAAGGAATGCGATGGTAACACACGGTTAATTTCATCTGATGGGTATAAATGGCGTATGAGACTCAGCGCAATGTTAAGTTGCATTTTGATAAGGTAGTGTGCAGTTAAAATGTATTTTACTGTAATATTATGCTAACTAATAAATGCTGCAATACTGCAGTTGAAAACTGGGACTCAGGAAAAAAACTACTCAGACACAGTGTCCATGTGTGATTAAGCTACTCACTGCATTCTCAGTTAAGGAGGGTACATGTCATCATTGGTATTTTTGAAATATTTTACTTATTATAATCATTTTAGAAATGGTTTTGTACAATTAGGTGAGGTGTTGACTCTATGTGTGTTAGTGTGTGCCCTGTGTCATGGGCTCACTGCGACCCTCTGCTGCAGTGTTTCTCAGGTGAGTCCTAAGGGACACCCAGACAGTGCATATTTTAGCTCCCTCCCAACTCTCAGCCAATAAAAAAGCACTTGAATGCCTGGTACAGGTGTGTGGGGAGCTGGGAGGGAGTAAAAATGTGGATTGTCTGGGGGTGTCTGAGTACTGAGTAGAGAAACATTAATTGTTCTACTGGATAATATGAATGGAAGCATGGATGGATAAGTAATAGCTTAACTGGAAAGGGTCTTCCAGGGTGGGGATTATCTGTCATAAATTCCTAGAATTATCTGCTGCCTGCCTCTCTCTCTCTCTCTCTCTCTCTTTCTTTCTCTCTCTCTTTCTTTCTCTCTCTCTCTCTCTCTCGCAGTCTGGAAAATGGGTGGATGGATGATTGGATTTTTATAATTTTTTTTTAATCGCTGATGCATGTAGAAGGGTTAGGCCATATGCTTGCGCACTTATGATTCAATGGCCGGGTTAGCTCTTTATGGGGCTGGTCAGCCACGCCTGGTTAATATTTGTGTTTGTGAGGTTTGACCGAGGGGGGGCTCTGCTTTTTGGTTTGATGCCACACGCCTTGCTTTGTGAGCTGTGTGCGTGACCCTCCATGTCACTATACCAGGTGCCTCTGCTTTTATCTGCCTTGCAGTTTTTATTGGGATCGGGAGTAGACTGACAGAACTATGTTCGTGAGCATGACTGCAAGGTATATTTTAAATGTCCCCTTTTTAATAGATATTTTTTTTGTGACCTCACCTTCTGCTTTTGTACTGAGACGCCACCCTTGGCACTGCCACGCCTATTGTAATTGACGTTAGGTGGCATTCTATGAAAAAAAAAAAACTAGATATGGGCATGAGGTCATAAGAGTAACAGCTGGTAAATGGAAAATGCTCACTGAAATTCGTGTGCCCTTTTTTTCTGGTGTGGGGGGAAAACGTTAAGCACCAGGAGACACTGAAGAGTTTATTTTAGAAAATTAACATTTTAACATAGATGAGGACAGAGTTGGACATATTTACCACTGGGTGAAGACTGGGGCCTTTTGAGAATAGCATCTGAAAACCAAATTTTAAACTGAAACCGGAAACGACTCCCATGGACAATGCAAAGCTGTGTCTTTGAGCTTCTCCTTATTTGACTTCCCCTACTGCTCCTTCTGCTGCTCCTCCTGCTGCTCCCTTCATGGTGGGGGCAGCTGCCTGGGGACTCACCAATCAGAGGGCCTGCTAGCACTGATGTTCGGCCTACTGTCACCCCAAAATGTGTATTTTTGTATGTTTCAAGCTAAATGCTTTAAAATTATGAGAAATGATGAAAACTATTGTACACAGGAATAAAATATCCATCATTTGTGACATTTAATCAGTATTTTTCCTTTAGTGGCTTTAAGTAACTCTGGGTTGCTAAGCGGGCGATAAGTCTTTGTGTGTTGATGTGTGTAGAAAAGGGACTTTGGATTTGTCTGAGAAGCGTGTAGCGAGTGGTCTATGAATGAGGACCAGCACTCAGTGGAATATGTCTTTCTGATCAAATCACATCTGTATGATGCCTGAGACATGAGGCAGAGTGGCTTGGTGTCCAAATCATTTGTGGAACAATTTGTTGGATGATGAGAAACCACCCCTAGTCTTAAGTGCCACAGGATGCCTTGGCACCCTTAAACATCCCTGAGTGCCTCATCTGACCCACTGTACCCCCTTCTTGCCTGGCAAAGTGTGGCAGGAGGCTGCTCTGCATGCTTTGTGACTGCCGGGGTGGAGATCAGGCCTCTGTTTGGGAGCTGCTCTGCAGAACAAGGTATAAACAAACGCGATGACAGATGATGACTGATGAAAGCCGCTACTATTTTTGGAAAAGTCTTAATTATCAATCTTGGAAAAGAAACTAGCATGAGTCAATGTTGGAGTAAAAAAAAAACTAGATTAAATTTTGCAGTAATTGCAACCAGATGGACAAGATCATAGGTTCTACCAGTCATCAGAGACAGGAGGATCATGTGGATGCACCTCCATGTAATATCACTGGAGAAATATTTTGACTAGCTGGGTTAAAGCTAACATTTGATTGTTTTTTCTTAAACATCTGATGCATCTAAAATGATTGAGAAAATTCAAACTCTCAGACATGGAACTAAGTGAAATCAGTGAGAAGGTACTGGTTTTTAAAAATATATGCATCAATCCATTTTCTGTAACCGCTTGTCCTCTTCTGGGTTGTGGGGGGGGCTGGAGCCTATCCCAGCGGCTATGGGTGCAAGGCAGGGTAAATCCCAGGACATGGTGCTAACCCATCACAGGGAACAGTCACCCACCATTCACACCTATGGGCAGTTTGGCGACTCCAATTAGCTTCAGCACGGTTTTAGACTGTGGGGCGAAACCGGAGTACTCAGAGGAAACCCCATGATGATGCAGGGAGAACATGCCATGGTACAGACTCGACTCCTGGTCTGAGAACTCTGAGACCACCGTACCACCCCAAATTATGTTATGAAATTAAAAATGCTGGTAAAGTATCCATTAATACAGTGTAGGCAGCGTAATTGTTCTTTAACGCTGTGTCCCGTGCATATGTATCAACAGCCTTACGATCTGCTAATAGCAACTAAATTTGCATTAAGCTGCCGGCTTAGGAACCTGTCATCCATTTAATACTGTTATTTAATGGACAATGTTGATATATAAAAATCAATTTATACGCAATACCTAAGAGTTGTATAAAGAAATGTAGGAAATACCAATTTTTGGACTTCAGAATTCATAGAGTAAAATACGGAAAATCAATGCACTACGCAGTGAAATTCTCACGCAGAAGAAATACTGGCTTTCCAGCATATTGTCTCCAGCAGGTGGTGCTGTTACTCAGTCAAGCGTCTTTTACGGCTGATAAAGGGTTGATGTAGACCAGGGGTCACCAACCTTTTTTTGAAACTGAGCTACTTCACGGGTACTAAGCCATACAAAGGGCTACCAGTTTGAAACGCCCTCCTAAACTTCATGTATAATAAGCATGTTTTAAATGCTTTTTAAAAAAAATATTGACATTTTCAAATCTATATAAATACAAATGTGATTAAAGAAGAATGGCAACAGGATAACATTAAACTTTTGGCCCTGCTCATTGGTGAGTTGTGCTATTTTTAGAACAGGTCCACGGGTAACTCATGTGGTCCTTGGGGGCATCCTGGTGCCCGCAGGCACCATGTTGGTGACCCCTGATGTAGACAGTCCCAGGACGTGTATTTGGTAAAAGAGGTAATTCACTATACATGAAGCCACATGAACTGACTGTTACCCAAGGGAGGAATGAGGTCAGCTCCCACTTTACCATCACCAGTATAGATGCTTTAAGTCAGATATGCGAAAAGGATAGTTGATTACCACTAAATTCAGATTTGTACCTGTGCAGACCAGTGTTTCCCCGTGCAAACTGTCACATCATGGGATCGGCGTGGCATGGTGTTGCAGTGGCTAGCCCTGTTGCCTCACACCTCTGGGACTAGGGTTCAAGTCTCCACCTGGGTTCCGTGTGTGTGGAGTTTGCATGTTCGCATCATGGCATTTTCTCTGGTTTTCCCCCACAGTCCAAAAACATGCTAACATTGCAGTTTTCAAATTGTGTGTTGGTGTGTATGGTGCGATTGGTTGTCGCCCGGTCCTGGGTCACTGAAGGCGGTGAGTTTCGTTAGTGTTACGACAGGAACGATCTCTGCCTCAGATAATTGCTGTGATTGTTCATATTCATATCACTTTTAACTGAAGGTTCCCAGTAGTTTTAACAGCCATCGATTAAATTAATGTCTATTGAATTTGCCTTCAAGAAGATGATTAAATAAGATTTAGTTCTGTTTTCTAGATGCCTGACACCCCATTGAGTCATTCCCTATCCTTAATCTGGTGAATATTTTATTTTCTTTTGTTTGTGTTTCCTCTGATATCCCGTCTGGGTGTTCCCATGCCTCGTACCCTGTGGAACCTGGGATAGGCTTCTGGGCCACCCATTGTAACCCTGCAATGTATCAGCTTGTTAGACGAAGAAGTAAGGGAATTCTCACTGGGGCAGCCAAATCACATGGTTATGTTTTCCACTCCCATCCCCCCTTCCCCACTGCTAAAACCAATTTTCATGATAATTCGTGATTATTTTTTATTTACGTGCAAGCTTTCAAGAACGGATACGGTTACGATCTTCTGGACACTGAGACTCTGCTGCCACCTTGTGAGTGAAGAGCACACTGCGCGGACCTGGTACTAGAAGCTAGATATTTTCAAGAATTTTACAATATTGTTGATTGCAACGCAGGTCCTTAAGAATCATCACCACGCAGTGATACCAGACGCCCATTGTTTGGCATTGTTGCAAAACTACTATTACATTGATTTTTTTGTTGTTTACACCCTGGCTTTTATGAAAAGGAACTATTGCATCTTACAATATCTCAATATTTTGATTATAAAAATGTTTCATTTTTCTAGCCCAAGCTAGGATCTGAGTCAACGGCCTTCTTTCTACAAATCTCTGGCCGTCACAGTGGATCCTCAGCTCATCGTAGCTTTTGCATCTGAGATTGTTACCATAGTGACCTGTCCTCACAATGCCAAGGCTGGAGATTCAGCCATCGCCCAAAAGCTGCACAGAATGCATTCAGGCCACTGCCAAATCCCCCATCCTTTTATAAAGGCTCCACTGTGGAAAGCCTTCATTATTTCTTAATGGTTTAATTGAGCTCAGATTGAGTTAATTCACCCAAAGGAGCGATAGCAGCACCATGCACTAAGGCAGCAGGAACATCCTTCCTTTTCATATTCACTGGGTGGGTTTGCTGGAGGCAAAGCAAGGAACTTATTAACCCTCCAGAAATTAAAGAATGAGCTTGTATAGCTACTTTAAATCTAGTTCTAAAGTTAGTATATGTGCACTTATGTTTTTTACCTTATTCTTTTTCCACTTTAAATATGTTACTTTATCTTCTTTAATGTCTTTCGTAGTAATAAATTCTAGGCCCCCTAACAAAAAGTTGCATTGGATCTCGCAGAGGTGGTTTAAGGCCGTACATTTTGCTGACAAGACCCCCTGAATCTGACAGCGAATCCATATCCCTCCAGTGCCCCTGCTTTTATGTGAAGCACTTTCAATTCTATTGTGTATGAATGTGTGACCCTTGCTTTGCCTGGTGTGTGTGTGTGTAGCGTGTGCGGATCTGTGTATGTCTGTGTATATGTGTGTGAGGATCTCTAGGTCTGTATGTATCTGTATGTGTGTGTACGTATGTGTGGATATGGGTGTCTGTGTGTCTTTGTGTGTAGTGTGTGTGGATTTGTGTGTGTCTGTGTATATATGTGTGAGGATCTGTGTGTGGTGTCTTGACAGGTTTATAACATCCACCTCAGCCCCTCATATATCACTAGATGCAAACATTGGAGTGTGTCTATATGTGTGTATGCGTGTGTGGATCTGTGTCTGCCTGTGTGTGTGTGTGTGTGCGGACCTGTGTGTGTGTGCGGACCTGTGTCTGCCTGTGTGTGTGTGTATGCATGTGCAGATCTGTGTCTGCCTGTGTGTGTATGTGTGTGTGTGTGGATCTGTGTCTGCCTGTGTGTGTATGTGTGTATGCGTGTGTGTGTATGCGTGTGCGGACCTGTGTTTGCCTGTGTGTGTGTGTGTGTGTGTGTGTGCATACACAGAGAGCTCCTACATATTCAATGGAAGGAGACCAGAAATAGTGACATGAGTTAGCTTTTTCTTATTTA
>JAODLD010000046.1:32479365-32491330 GCA_026781065.1 Mormyrops boulengeri | reverse complement strand
GTATGTGTGTGTGTGGATTTGTGTCTGCCTGTGTGTGTATGTGTGTATGCGTGTGCGGACATGTGTGTGTGTGTGTGTCTGTGGATTTGTGTCTGCCTGTGTGTGTATGTGTGCCTGTGGATTTGTGTCTGCCTGTGTGTGTATGTGTGTGTGTGGATTTGTGTCTGCCTGTGTGTGTATGTGTGTCTGTGGATCTGTGTCTGCCTGTGTGTGTATGTGTGTATGCGTGTGCGGACCTGTGTGTGTGTGTGTGTGTGTGTGTGTGGTGCTTTAATCAGCAGATTAAGCTGCATTTCAGGCTCAGTGGTCTTCAATTGAAATAATTTGCTACATAATCAGCATTTTAGTGTAGAATCCCACGTGCTCACACTAAAATGGACTCCATCCAGATCTTTGCTTCTCACTTAGGGCGTAATATAAAATGAAAAGCCAAGGCAGGTAAATCATACCAAATGCCATGACTATTGTGCAATGCAGAAACATAATGAAATCCTAGCACATATTTCAGTGTCTAAGTGTCAGTGCCTTTATGCTTTTACATTGAGTGTATGGAGTGAAAAGCAGATGTTCGCTACAATTCAAGCCCTGCATGGGTAAGTTGCATACAGCTCCTACAGAGATAAATGGATTCAGCACTTAGATGTTGTTCCCCATGTAGGTTCTATGCTGCACGGAGCTGGATAAGAATGGGGCAGGAGGATTGCTTCTCAGACCTGAATGTGGCAGCCCTTCTTTCATTTGCCAGTCTGTGCTGCTCTCCGCATTCCCCCTCATTCATAAAGAGCCGTTTTCAGGACCAGCAGCACTTCCCCCAGTTTGGCAAATCAATCATAACGTGAGCGTGGCCTACGAGGGGGGCGGTGGCATTATCTCAGTCACATGAGCGCTGCTAATGTGCTCCAAGAAACAGCTACTCTTCTTCTTTCATTGTCAGCACCATCCTCGATTCCCTCGCCCAGAGGAAATATCATTAATCAATCTTATTATGCCCAAGATGCAGCACAGCGGGGAAGTAGCCGCCTTACAGACAGAGAGCGGGATCGGGGGTATAACAAAGCTGTGTCTGCAGACAGGGGCAGCTAGTGCTTAGAACCTCATCCACATATGGATGGGAAGATGGTCACGCATGTACACATTTACGTCTTATTTATATAGCAGAGATTTGAACCGACAACCTTCTGATCATAGGCACAGCATACAAACCCGGCCCATGTACAAAGGGCATCTGCCCATCAGGTGCTAAAGGGGCCACAGCACTCAGTCGTGGGGCTATATACAAAAAAAGGTTTGTGCATTACCGTATACCTTGTATTATCCCGTACTGCATGACACATTTTGGTACATTCATCTTTCACTGCAATTTATCTATAATCTTTGCTTAAGGGCAGCCTTTGCACAAATTAGAATAATGATTAATAAATGGTTTATGTCCAATGAAACACGATGTACTTTATTTCTTAATCTCTTGCTGACTGTGGGCAAAGCTTTCAGGGATAGTGACTTTCATATTCTGGATGTTAGTCAACTGATTTGTGAGTTTTAACTTTACCTGTTGATGTCTTATTCCCACTATGTCACGTTTAATCGTACAAAATTTCCCCGTGCTCTTCCTGCAGAAATCCACAAGGAAAATATCAAACTGAAGGTCTGTCATAAATAAAGGAAGTCAGGCTTCTTTTTTCATAGACATTTTTACTGGTGTGAACCAAGGGTTCCGGACCCCTGCGACCCAGAAATAGACAAGCGCTATAGAAAACGAGCACATTAATGTAGGAATAAACCAAGGATAAGTGCACAGAGATAACTATAGTACATACAGCTCTGGAAAACATTAAGAGACCGCTCTATATTTTTAAACAAACCTACATTTTTAAATCCAGGTTTAATAGTGGTTCTGCTGGCAGAAGGCTACGCTGAGCAGCAGGTTGCTTCCAGGCTCAAAATTTCTAAGACAGCAGTACACAAGAACGAGGTGAAGCAGGAGACACTGAGAACGACCAGAAATCAGCCACGTAGACGGCGGAAGCAACTTTCTAATGCCAGAGATGACTGTTAACTTATCCAGCAGTTTCTCATGAATTGGAGGATGACATCAAGTGGCCTTCAAAAACAATGGGAAACATTAAGTGCAGGTGTGAAGTGCACTGCTAGGACAGTTCATAACAGACTCCTCGAAGCAGGACTGAAGACCCATAAAGCCAGGAAGAAGCCCTTCATCAGTGAGAAGCAGGGATGAGCCAGGCTGGAGTTTACACAAAATGTATATATTATTCACACCCATAAATTGAGAAATGAGTTAAACTCATAATTTTGCCGTGATCTCTTCATTTTTCCCAGAGCTGTATAATATCCCCGTATCAAACCCGCCTGAGCCTTGGGCCTACATGTCAGGACTGGAAGTTTAATGTCTCGTGACTCCTGCCAAGTGGCACAGTTTTTGTTCGTTTATATGAATTGTCAGTCAGTGTTTTCCTGGCGTAGATACAATGACAGGATGGGTGAAATGTAGTAATATCAGAGACCTACACCTAAAGCTATTTATACCTACAGTCTCTCCCCAGGTTACGATGGGGTTACGTTCTGACAAACCTATCGTAAGCCAAAAATATCATAAAGTGAAAATGCATTGTATTACAGTGCACATAACCTACCAACAGCATAACCCAGTCTAGCCTACCTTAAACATGCTTAGAACACTTACATTAGCCTACAGTTGGGCAAAATCATTAACACAAGCCTAATCTATAAAAAGTGTTGAATATCTCATGTAATTTATTGAATAATATATTGAAAATTAAAAACATTTACCCATCGTAAAGTCAAAGTATCGTAACACAGTCTGTATTTTATATTTGTCTAACTGTAGGGGATATGGCAGTCTCAGGAAGGAGAATCAGGAGAATCGCCGTTGTCTGTGATGACTATCCTTACCTCCCTGCTCATTCCTTGAAATGTTGAACTGACTGATTTTCCTGTTTTTTCCTGTCCTCCATTGAGCTCAATGCAGACACAAAATCATGATCAAATTCACTGCGCACTCAAGATTTTTCATATTCTGCCTCGTTTTGGTTTCTCTTCATAACCCAACCAAAACAGCAGTTTGCTTTCTGTCTGGGTTTGTTGTGCACTGTTCATCCACATAATCCCATTAACCCCAAAAATGACACTTTTTTGTCAAATAAAGACTTTGCTTCCTGGCCTGTCCTGTGTCACATGACCCTGTCCCCTGTCAGGCCATTCCAGCTGGGCTGACATGATCTTTGGATCTAATTAATCAAACTCAATATTCATATTACAGCGCAATAAATTTCTGCCACATTTTCATTGTAATCTGCAGCCTTTGAGAAAAGCTTCTTCAGCTGAGTTTTTTCATTTACAAGCATGTTAGCCTCACACACACACACACTCACACACAGACACACACACACTCACACACACACACACACACAGACAGACACACACACACTTTAGTTCTCTGATGTTTGTTTGCTTAAGCCAGCTCCGTCGACTGTAAAAATAGAAAATATAACCCCAATTTTAAATCTTGATCACAATTGTGTTATTCCTGAGAAACATTTTGGGCTATTATAAGCTTATATCTGGGCTGGGAGCCGTGGGAACCTCTAGGGCCTGCCGCAGGCTTCTTTGGTCTGTTTGCCCCCTGAGTTTCAGGATAATGCCCACCCCCCCGCCCTGCTTCATTTAAAGCTGAGACAAAAGGCCTTATGAGCAGAGAGGCAACAGGCCGTGCTGTAATAAAGGCAAGTGTGTACATGTCTGTGTGTTTGTTAGCTATTATGTACAGGCGGAGGCCTGGATCAGCACTGTCTCCCTGACCTTACGCCTAAAGCATACTGGGATACCCCCTTCCGCTGGAAAGCCTACGTTCCTCTTCACCTTATATGGAAGAGTAGCGAACATACAGATGTTCTCTGTGTCCTGCTTTCCCTCACCAGGGTCTGGCAGGGATTGTATTCTTGGGACGCTTGTGGACTCGGGGGGAATGTGGCGGCTTATGTGGGTGTCCGGATCACCTGTGAGCTATCGCGGGGGTCTGAGGAGCTGCCCCTTCTCTGCCATATCTCCAGCTCCACTGGCAGGGCGAGTCTGACCTGCCTTGCCCTTGCGTAACCTTGTTGTTTCTCTTTGGGTGTACCCGCCGGGGCCTGTTGATTACTACTTTGGGTAGTACGTTGGGTAGTTCTCTCTTGCCTCTAGCCTGGGGGCACTTCACCTATTTGCCCATACTCGCACATAAACAAAAATACACACTCCAGCACAACAAATCAGTGTTCATCCTGAATACATTCTCTTTTAACTTAAAGTAACTGGCGAGTAGAGAATGGATGGTTAAATCCTGAGAGCTGTGTTATTAAATTCACATTTCAGACTGTTGCACTTATCACTCTCTTCATTGTTCTTAATCAGAACCTTGAGATGAATGAAAAAAGCCTTGGAATTAAAACCATTCTAAGAATAGCTCATCACTTCCAGCCGCCTCTCGCTCCGCTTCCTACATGCTGGGGGTTTCCACGGTTCCTTGACTCTCTGCTGCCTCTGTCTGTTTTTCTAGCATGGTGCTCATCTTATGGGAACGTGCGTGCGTGCCTGTGTGACAAAAGGTGTTCCGGGTTGTTATAGCTATCGGCTAAATGTGTCTGAGAGTGCAGGGTGAGGCTCTCATCACACCTGCGGCACTGCTTAGTCACACATTGTCTTCATTAATTAATTACCTCTCCAAAACAAAAACATGTGATTCATGAAAGAGCATCACCTAGAAATAAAGGAATCGGAGGGCTAAAATTGCTCAAATGTGCTTGTTTTTTTTGGAAAAACGTGCCCGCTGCCGTTGCTTTCGTCATATGTAGTGCAGCCTCATTAAAAACCAACGTCATATTGTTTTGCAATGCAGGATACGTCGCTTTATGTCCATTGCACATAATCTTTGTTGTATTGTGACGCTAAAATGCAACTATGATACCTATTTAAAAGCACAATGTTAAAATCTCGGCAGTATGTATCTATATTAACATTTAATTTGCAGAACAGGTCTGGTAACATGTTCAAAGTGCAAAGCACGTGGCGGATTCAAACGCACTTCGCCGGAACCCTGTGCTTCTGCTCCCTGGCCCCTTTCCATGACCTTAAGAAAAATGCTGGTCCAGGGAAAGCCATTAAAGTCACAACAGTTGCGTGACAACATGGGAATCTGGCATAAAGCAAATATGCAGCTTAATTTTGCATTGTGGGGCGTGCTTTACATGGTTGTGTTTGGGTCCGGTTCAAAGGCGTGGCTATTTGTAAAACTTTAAGTACTGTAAATGAGATTCCCACCACATGCAACTCTGGCACCTCTGGGTGCCATCATTGGCCGGGTCACACAAAAGGCAACACTCAAAGAATGTTTACAAATATCATACATTGGATGAGCAACAGCTGAGTTATGTTCTGCAACTTTACTCAAAAAATCTCTAAAAACTGGAAGTGTTTCCACAATTTTGGGCACTAGTGTAGATAATGAAATGCTGGACCCAAGAAATAAATAAACTGTTCTTCTACACTAACTGAAAATATATTGGGCACAATCACCCAAAATGAGGAAGGAGCTCTATAAATGTTGTGTCTGTAACTGAGGTAAAACAAGCACATTTTCAAAATGTTAATAAGGACATAAAGACTGAAAGTGAACAGCTGCTCTTTTCTTATGAAGTGGTCAGGTGCCCCCCCCCCAGCCCAGATACAGGGATAGTGGAGGATCTGCAGAGAGATATGATGGTTCAGAGAGTAAATGTCCTGCCCCCCTAGTGGGGTCGGGGGGCAGGGGGAGGGGTAAAGGGGAGAAGTTGGCCTATTTACCGCACTGTGATCGTGCGTCTGTTCGTCCATGGAAAACAATGTGGGGGCGATGTGGCAGATCCTCGGAAGCAATTTCCTGAGAAGCGATGCCACCCCACCCTGTCAGCCCAGAGGACGGAGTGCTGAGCGTGACCCAGTGACAGCTCGCAGCCCGGAGAGGTCGCCGGGCCGGTTTGTGTGATCCCTCTTCTGGATCCCTCGCTTGTCAGCACTCAGCACCGACAGCCAAGCGCTCTCGCTCGCTGCCAGCCCTTTCCCAGAATGCTGGAATGCTGAAATGCGGTTTATATTATTGAGAACAGGATTGTGAAATATCTAATGACATTTTTTTGTTGAGAAATGATAGTGACAGAGATAGATAAAGATATGAGCTCTCCAGTCCCAGTCCATTCATACACGCTGATTACAGTGTTTCGTAACACATACTCAAACAAGATACTTTGACGGGAAGCAAGCCTCTTACTGTTGCTTATTGGAATGCTCTGTGAAGTACAGTCAGTAAGCCATTCCTGTCATACAAGCTGCGGAAGGAACAACAGGGTTTCAGACAGATTTGCTGGCCTGTGTGGTTGGAGATGCGTCAGCTGGAGCTTCGCATCAAGGAAAGATGCCGCCAGAGTTTTTCTAGGGCCTGAGAGGCCTCCAGAGATGTCAGGTATAGCTTTGCTGCCCACCTGACACACGTACGGAGCCACTCCGAGGGGCCGACGGTCACAGATGTTGACCAGCAGGTTTCCAGTAGGCAACCACTGGCAGCCTGGTCACAGATCTCTGACTCTACCCCTAGGCCACGTCCAGAATGATGCAAGCACTGTGAAACATTCTGCCAGGAGTTTTACTGTCTTATTTTAGAATTTAGAATTCTAGAAATTAGAATTTTAAAATTCATTATTACCAGTTCTGTTCTTACAATTGCATTTTACATATTTAGTAGATGCTTTTGTCCAAAGCGACATACAAGTGGGGCAAGTAGCACATTACAAACATACATGCTGTCAAGTAGTCAACTTACATTGTAGGAACCTAATCAGACTACTCAGTGGGCTCTAAATGCAATATAGGAGCAGTTAAAGAACAATCAGGTTCGTAGAGGAATTCATGGAACAGATGGGTCTTAAAGGGGCAGTTGTGCAGTTCGGTAGAAAGAAAACAGTTCCTATGTGGGAGAGCTCACTACAAGGACTGTGGATTATCTTGTGCAACCAGGTCATGATTTCTCATAAGAGACATTACTGTTGATTCAGCAGCTCATTCCACCACCAGAATTTACCTCAGTAAGGGACATGCGCTGATTATAGCACACCACCTCACAACGAACCATCTCAGGGATGAGATCCCAAGTACAGCCATGTGGTGGGTGATACCGCTGCACCACACTAGTCCTAATGGAACAGTAGGGGTTCTTTCTGGTAGCTGGAGTGGCAATCCTGCCACTAACCCCCAAATTTTCCCTGTATGTTTGAGAATCTGTTTGCAGGACTAGATGTTGATTAATGTCATACCCAGAACAAAGGAATTGCAGGTTAAGGGCCTAACAGAGTAGGATCACTCCTAGCATTCATAGGATTCAAACCAGCAACCTTCTGATTGCTGGCAGTGATCCCTAGCCTCAGAGCTACCACTCCATGCTACCTGGGAGAGACCTCAGGCCGCTTATCACCTTGTTCTGGATAAGCCATTAGAAAATCAATGTATGGGTGGATTTAATAGTAGCTAAGTGCTCTACTAGTCCAACCCCTAACCCCCTGTTTATGATGTTGACCATGCATGTTGAATCACTGAAAGAAGTTCAGGTCTAGACTAAGAAAAGATGACTCTTCATTGAGAATGGTTTGGTGGACCACGTGCTGCCATGTTTGAACCATACTGTTTCTATCTAGCACTCACTGTTCAGTGTTGTTACAGCACCACAGACCCCTCAGAGAGTTGTGTACAAGGACTGACCCACCTGCCTATGCTGGTGGTCTAGGGGATGTCTGCACGGGTCAGAGTTTTTAGAGTCATATAAACTAGCCTATGCATGAGGGTGGCTTATTCACTTAGCAATATGTCTAAGGTGTTTTTTCTCTTTTTTTGGCGGAGGGGTACCATGGCAACAGCCGTGTTGTAAAATCCACATCCTAGGGTAGCAGGGTCCCAGGTGGCTACAAGACAAAACATCACCCCGCCCCAAACCTCCCACCCGGTCTGTCTAAATAAACTCATCCTGCCACCACTCGGCTATGGGGGAGGGGGGGGGGTGCTTAGGAAGGGTCTCCTGACAGTACAAAACAATTCTGCTCCCAAACCCCTTGACGACTCACTGCAGACACATGAGAGCAGTGTTTCCCAATCTGGTCCCCGTGGACCCGCAGACAGTCCTTGTTTTTGCTCCTTACCGGGAGCTGGGAGGGAGCAAAAATGTCTTTGGGTCCTCGAGGACCAGATTGGAAAACACTACATTGGAGCTCAGAAGTGTTCCTCTCCATGTCACTGTCTGGTGTCTCCCTCCATATATGAAAATCAAATGGGCATTTATATGGTTTCATAAAGAAATATATAGTAAGCAGACAGACATAGTTATTAACTTTTGCCTTTGAGTAGGTTTCATGTTCATAGTCAATACTGCAATAATATTAGGTAGCTTAGAAGCTGTATACCTTTATACATTATGTAGAAAAATAAGCGTTTAATTTTGATTTCACCTTCTTGTGTTTATGGAGGGATTTAAGCATTTCAGCTTAAGACCTCCAAGGTTGGGGGTCTGAGTCTCACCACTGCTCTGTGTGCGTGTGTGGGGTTTGTCTGCTCTCCCACAGACCCCCCCCCCAGTCCAAAGACATGCAGCTAGACTAGCTGGTGTCTCCAGATTAGCCATGGAGTATGATTACTGTATGTGTGTGTACGTGCCCCACGATGGACTGGCGTCCTGTCCAGGTGTGAACCAGCTGCGTGTCTGGGAGTAGGCTCTAGCCCCCCCCCCCAACGCTCCCGCCCCCAGTGGAAGTTCAGAGGGTAAATGGGGGTTAAAATGCCGTGCTTGAGATCAGAAGGTCACTAGTTCAAATTCCATGGTCTACAGAGTGATTTCCCCCTTGGACCTTCAAGCAAAGCCCTTAACCCCCAAACGGCTGACCCTGCATTCAATTGTACGTTGCTTTAGATCAATGGTTCTCAACCGTGTTCCTGGCGCCCCCCCCCCCCCCGCTAGAATGTTTTCATTCCAACCCACAATGAATGCCACATTCATTATCAGCCTATTAAGGACCATATAAGCCTGATTAAGGTGGGGTTGGAATGAAAACATTGAGAAGCACTGCTTTAGATAAAAGCATCTGATACATACAGTAGTAACTGTTATTCATTCAGAGATGCAGAATAATAAGATGCTGCCTGTATCCTATCTATGGCTAGCAAATGTGCAAATGCAATGTTTTGTGAAACTGCTTTTAATGTCTCTGCTGTTATTCCCTCAGTGGCTGAGGGCCGTCTATTATTCTGGCAGGTAATTCATTTGCAAGTCTATAAATGCACCATTTCTTTTCAAGTACATAAAATGCACCAGCGGACAGGATGAATTATCCCCCCACCCAAAAAGGCGGGGGGGGGTTTACACAAAGAAGCCGTAGAGTGTGAGGTTTGAGGGGGGAGGTCACCATTCAGAAATTTGCCGGGGGGGGGGGAGGGTGAATCAAGAAATTTCTGCGAATGTGTTTGCAAACCGTTTTTCTATGAAACCATTTGTCACGCTTTGTTTTGCGATCCCTCACAGTTTCCAATATTGAAGAGCACCCCCTCTAGCCCAGCATTGTCCTAGACTCAAAGCTCTCCAGGTGTGACGTCATTTTAGTGGAGATTCGTGAAAAAACTGATCCATGCTCCTCTGCTAGCTGTGTCACATGGGAGGGAATCTCCGGCGCTATGCCGCAGCGGGAGCCGAGATAAGGCGGCCGGGGATATTTCTGGTATTTTTAGACGTCTGGCTTCATGCAATCCGGCTTATCAGGAGCCTGACACCTTCATATCGGAATCCACAGCTCTGCCTTATTCAAGGGAGCCAGTTGAGCAGAGACCGGAATGGAAAAGATGACCCTGTGCAGATGAAAGAGACGGAAGTCCATCTGTACCACTGCAGAAGGGACTGAGTATTGGTGCCCTGGTGGCCAGGAGTTACACATTTTCCAGGCATTAAAGAGGTAAAAATATTTCCCTGTAGAATATCTTTTCCCCTCCATTGAGCATCGCTGTCAGAGGCTTCTGCAGGAATTTCTCTTAAAGCTGAAAGGCTTTGACCGTAAATGTGGAATACCCTGCCCACGTGGACGTGCCATAATGCATCCCCTGAGGCTTAATGGAGAGTGCTAGCATTCTGCTAGCATCACTATCGGCGTGGCGGGATGGTCAGCACTCCGCCATGGGTGACTGGCATAGCGTCACGTTGCGGGAACCTTCTCTTTGAAAGGGGCTCTGCGTGCGACATTGTGGTCATCGTCAAGGGAATGACATAGCTCTACCTGTGGTCAACTGCCTGCCATTACCTTTGTGTAGCTGCGCTATTATTTAGGATAATATGGTTTGTTCACTGCACGAGGACTCCAGAAAGACTTTATTGGCCTGACATTTAGAAAACTAAACATGACTGCTAAAAATCAGTCATGTGATTGTTAAAGGTAATTAGTGCTTCTTTCATAGTTATCACCCTGCTGTTCCCCCTGTAGCTGTGGCTATGAGATTTCTGTACTTCAGCTAGAGAAGTGGCAACCCCAAGCAGCATCTGTTGTCTTACGCCTCAAAAGCCAGACACTGTTCTTCTTTTTTCTTTTTTGGGAGGGCTGGGGGTGGGGAGGAGGATGGGGAATGTTTGAAAGGAAGCACTGCAGGCGGCTCTTTGTGCTGAGACCGAAACAGCAGGGATCCAGCTCCCTTGCGATCCTCAGCGCTGAGCCGCTCACACCATCCCTACCGCCACAAAGTGCAGTGATCCTGTGAGCTTCAGTCTTCATTCCCACCAATTACTCTATCAGTGTTTCTGTTCCCACCTGAATTCAATTTAACGTCATTTAACCGACATGGAGTACACTGTCAGAAAAAAAAGGGTACCAATTTGTAGCTTTGCTTGTCACTGGGGCTGTACCTTCAAGGGTCTGTTAATTGTACCCTAGCTGTAGGTAATTGTACCTTTTAAGGTACATAAATGGACTATGATAAACATTTTTTGTACCATTGGGGGTAAATTAATGTTGTGCTGTACCTTGTGTATGTTCCTCAGAGTCCATTTCTGTACCTTAAATTAGACTAAAAGGTACAATTACCTACAACTAGGGTACAACTGGCAGACCCTTGAGGGTACAGCCCCAGTGACAAGCAAAGGTACAAATTGGTATTGTTCTTTCTGACAGTGTAGGACCAGCTGATCGACTTTAGTAGTGGGACTAACTAATGGACCATTGTACTTTCGGTGAGGTTATGAGGGAGTGGGCCATCGTTGGTGCTTTTGGTATATTTTTTCTGTCTGGAGCAACAAAGACTTACTCCTATAAGTTTCAAGGGTACAGTTAGCACAGTATGAATACTGTTCAGGGATAGAGGTAATGGGGGTATAGGATAAGAGATTCCCTGCTGCCGCGGAGATGGAGGGTAGCTGCCGTGTTTATCTAGGGATTTGCAGGTTTCTATGGTAACAGGGGGCCAGCACCTTCACTTGCAGGTCAGCCCATGCGGGGCTCATACCTCCAGCAGATGTGCTGCCGTCGACCCCTGACCAGAAATAAACACAGTCTGAGGGGAGGTGTGGCCCGGACCGGGAAACCCCCCATACACACACACACGGACCGGTGTCTAAAAAAAACAAACCACTCCCACAATGCTTTGCTTGTCCATCCATGCCAGGCCCAAATCATAACCACCAAATAGGGTTAGCATAAGCAGATGCATTTTAATTATATTGTGATCAGAAAGTTAATTCTTGTGAAAAGATCTCAGACCTCCATGTTAAATGATAATGGCACAACAGAGTGGTGGCAGTTTTAGACCATTTAAATTTGGGGGGGGGGGGGGGGCAGACTGGGGCCAGGTGGTCGGTTAAGGGGGGCAGATACATTTGACCTTAATGTCCTCCAAGTATTATTTT
>JAODLD010000046.1:32453346-32473308 GCA_026781065.1 Mormyrops boulengeri | reverse complement strand
CCCCCCCCCCCCCCCCCCCCCCGCGGCGGGCGCCCCCGGGGGGGGGGGGCGCGCCCTGAGGGCTCCACCCATTTAAGGGGGTCCAGGGGGTTGTATTGGCTGGTTTTGATTATCCCCCATAATTTATTCCCATGATTGCACATATTTAAATACTAAGTATGAGAACTAAGTGGAGGATTAAGCAAAGCCCTGGTAAATACTGTGTGAATTTGTCACCACGACATCTCAATATTACAAATAGTAAATAAACCAGGGCATTGTAACAACTTAAAGCACACTGGTGTGAATTATATGTTGCTTTGAGGAGCATTGGAAGAGCATAGTCAAGTTCCCCGTCATTCTTACAACTTTTTGAGAATCCTAAATTCAGCCTGGGTAAGATCCCCAGAAGTTAGACAACAACTCAGTTGCTGTATAGACTCTGCTCTCATTTTCAAAGGGTATTGAATGTTTCAAAAGACAAAAAACTTTGTGTGACACTGAAACTGCAAGCTTTCATTGTAAGATCTTCGTGTGTTTGACAGAATTGCACAGATTCGGTCAATTGAAATTGCGCTCACTGGACACTGAATCAAATACTCTTGTCTATAGTAAACATCATCATTTCAGCAAAACCCCATGTGCTGCCATTATCACTCAAAATCTTGAATGAATACAGTGTATAAACAGATAAATAGAGACTGTAAGTGCCTGGTTATCCTGATGTGGATAAACACTTTGTAGGTCCATTTTGATGGCGCCGTATCGGGTTCTGCAATGACTGAGAGCTGGTGCTTTGTAGCTCCTGGGGCCACTTGCTCCGGGACATAATATCCTTTCTTACACATGGAATGAAGGGGTATAATTGTGAGCTATGCAAAGTCACTTTAATATAAATGCTGTACTGTAATGACATAGCGTTTCTTGTGTTTTTCTTATATGCAGTAAACGGCGTCTAGCACTGGGGGCCGGCTGGGTTCCCAGCAGTGCGCTCTGTGACAGGCTGTCCCAGTGAGTACAGTGGGCTTTTTCTCTTCCTGTGGGAAAATTGTGCTGTTGTCAGAATCGGACAGGAGCGGAGAGCCTTTCGAGACCCAGGGGACCCCAGCCTTGCCGCTGACCCGCGACGCAGTGCCATATTAGGACCCGAACCTGACAGGAGTTGGTTCTTGGGAGCCTGTGTGTTTGTACTGGAACTCCATGTCCCCTGGGTTAGAGGATACCCCCCCCCACCCCCTACCCCCAGGACTGCAGTGCACTGGTACCACTGACATTGGAACAAATTAAAAACAGTGTTTCTGTGAAATAGTAACTTACACCTAATAAAATGCACATGATCCAAGCTTTAAAAAAATGGAAACAATTATTGTGCAATCTTTTTCTCTTTTTTGATGTTACTCTCTAGTTGTTGACAGAGGGGAGTTTGAAAACGGAGCAGGAGAATGGTGGCTTGGCGAGGTACGAGCGTGTTCCCCAGATGTTTGTTCAGTGGAATTCGAGTAGCCTGCATTTTATCCCTAATGAGCAAAAATCCCGAGCATGAAGAAGCATTCCCCTGGGAGGCAGTCATTCCTCGCTCCTTCCAGGGCGGCCGCTGACAAGCCAGAGTGCCACTCTGCTCACTCCCTACCTCTCACTGCACTATGGATATCACCCTCTCCTCTATCTCTCTGCTCACTCCCTACCTCTCACTGCACCGTGGATATCACCCTCTTCTCTGTCTCCCTGCTCACTCCCCACCTCTCACTGCACCATGGATATCACCCTCTCCTCTGTCTCTCTGCTCACTCCCCACCTCTCACTGCACCGTGGATATCACCCTCTCCTCTGTCTCTCTGCTCACTCCCCACCTCTCACTGCACCGTGGATATCACCCTCTCCTCTATCTCTCTGCTCACTCCCTACCTCTCACCGCACCATGGATATCACCCTCTTCTCTGTCTCCAAGCTCACTCCCCACCTCTCACTGCACCGTGGATATCATCCTCTCCTCTGTCTCTCTGCTCACTCCCCACCTCTCACTGCACCGTGGATATCACCCTCTCCTCTGTCTCTTTGCTCCTGACCTGGGCTCCCCAAGTCATTGTGCACCACAGGATATGAATCAGTTTCTAGAATCTGATATAGATTTTGTTACAAGCACTGAAGTGGCCACAGGCTGTACCTACAGACCCCGAGCTAAATGGAGAGTGAAAACCGTATTCAGAGCCAGAGACCACTTCCCACTGGACCGGCAGAAGACCCAGACCTATTGATAACATTGCTGTAAACAGCAATAAATAAAGTCAAACTTAATCTTAATACGCCAGAGTTAGCCAAAAGGCTAGTTTCATGTGCAGTCCCTGAGTTGTCCTCTTTGTTACGAGAATAGCGCATACATTTTCAACCCAATAAAATACAAAATCATACCGTACAATAAAAGCAAAGAAAAACTTGAATCTTCTTGATATATTCAATGTAACTGAAAAATAAATGCACATATAATAATAATAAAAACACAAAGCCTATTCTACTTTCAATTTGCTGATTGTTACTATTTTCCTGTAATTCTTTACTTGGCATCTTGTGTGTGTATCCACAATGTGATAAAAACATGTTATTTTGATTTGTGGCCACCATTTTTTCGGTCCCCACAAGGGAAACTCAAAAAATCTGTGATTGCAGTCTTGCATTTTGTTTGGTTACTTATGGTTAAGGTTATGGCTGGGTGGGGGTTAAGGCTCTCATTGTTGGGATTAGGGTTTTTCCCATAGGAATGAATGGACGGTCCCCTCAAAGATATGAATACAAACATAGTGTTTGTTTTTCCTTTCTTAGAGAGGACAAGCAGGAGAAAGCTTACACTGGTGCCCCCCTCCCCAGTCAAGCAGGAGAAAGCTTACACTGGTGCTTCCCTCCCCAGTCAAGCAGGAGAAAGCTTACACAGGTCCCCCCTCTACCAACACAGTGGCATGAATCAGAAGAATGCCAGAACGTCGAGGAGCACATGAGAATGTGACACTGGTAAACAGTTCATCAGTTAAAAAGCACAGTTCTAGCTTATCTTTAGGTCCCTGCAGTGGTAGAATAGCCCTGATCTGAATAGTATCAGTCTTTCCTGATACGACGCCCAGCCTGAAGGTCTCCTTCAGAACATGTTGTTTGGAACTTTGAAACACTTTTAAACTGACAATGTATCATGCAGCTTATCATAAAAAAACCATCCTTATGCGCTGAAAAAGGCTCCACGCATGACACTTGCTGAGCTGCATAAACACACATCTGCCCAGGGACCGATGCATCACTCAGACAGAGCTTGATCTCAATCCCATTTATTTCTGCTGAGAAAAATTCTGTTAGTATCCTCTATTAGAGTTTTGGACCAATTCCAAGAATAACCCAAAGTGATACGATAATCGAGTGTTTTACTTCCAATAAATCAAATCACTGTAAATAAATTGCCCTGAAAACTTACCGACATAGAATTTGTTTCCGTATTCCACACAAAAGCTACATACAACTATGAATATATTAAACTTGAAATGTCTTTGGGGTGCAATGCGTGCCTTTCTAGCTAAATGTTAAAAAAATATCCACATAAAGGACAGATTAACTTGACATTTCTTAAGTTGGAATTTAGGGAAAGAATTTTGAATTGGAATGTAATCAGCACTGATAAAATGTGCCAAATGTACAATACATAAAAATGACTGAAAAGCTTAACCATTTAAGCTTCCAGCTCTCCTTCCAGGTATCAAGTTTCTAGTGAATCTAGCAAACTGGCAACCATGTGACAAATCAAGCTCCAAGAGAAGTTTCCTGTTTTAGGCAAAGAAGGAGATAAATAGCACATGGTATTCTCACTTAGCCAGGAACCTTTCACTGTGATGTTTATAGGATGAGGATATTCGCTGGTGTGTTCCTGTGTGTCGCTGGGCTAGTGAGGTGTCACACTGGGATGTTTATAGGATAAGGATATTCGCTGGTGTGTTCCTGAGTGTCGCTGGGCTAGTGAGATGTCACCCAGTGAGCCTTCGGACAACACGACTGCCAAATATGGCTCTCATGTCATTTTGAGGCAGAAGCATTGGTGGATAATCTATAGATAGGTGGTGTGTGGCCCTGTTGTATAGCACTCTGTACCCATGATCAGAAAGTCACTGGTTCAAATCCTATGGCTGGCAGAGGGACGCAACCATTGGGTCCCTGAGGAAGAGGCCCTTAACTCATAAGGGCTCCAGGGACACTACTGGACTTTGGACAAAAGCGTTACTAAATGGAAATAAACAAAAGTATAGATAAATCAGTACTGATCAACAGAAAGATGTTTATATGTAAAACCAGATTTTCATAGTGGAACGTTTAAATGTGCAGGAGAACGCTGATATACATCACATTAAATAATGGTGATTCACTTAAGAATATCTCGATTAGAGCAGTGAAAAGACAGAATTTCAGCTGGTGAAACATTCATCAAGAATGACACCAAATAAGAGGGTAATACATTTTCCAGTGGTAAGAGATCTCTAGAGAGAAATCGCCATTGGTTTGGTTTCAAACTCCTTAGGAGCAGGAGAATTAAGGGACATAAATATGGTTTAAGCACATCGGTAATGAAACATCATGCTGAGCTCCCTCGTGCTGCACAGCACTCCTCTCTGATTAGTCTCTTGTTAGGATGGATGGTTCTTTAATCGATAACAAGTAGGCGATGTTTTCATTACTAGCTCATGTGACTTTTGCTGGTTCGGGTCATCAGTTCTTTTGTTTTTTAACCCCAATCAACTACATTTTTCACATTCAGATAAATGTCAAGAATGGTTGCAAATATCCTTAGAAATGCGGCGAATGATGCCAACATCAGGTCCAGTGGCCATTTTTTTCTGGTCATTTGACCAGCCGCTGAAAGATGATCTGATTTTGTGGGGCTCTGCTCTGAGACTTATCATTTTAAATGTTCTTTTGTCCAAAGCGACGTACAAATGTGGCAAACAGGACATTATCTCTATGGAACATTTGAGTTTGTACCTGCAAGCAATTTGAGTGGAGATAGGGACACATTCATTACTATTCAGAAACTAGGACAATGTGCCCTGGGTTTGCATCAGTGTAACCGAAACCCAACAAGTATATAAGATTTTTCTTAGTTGGTCACTCAGCAGTTTCAGTAATTTTGAAGGTGCAGTAGAATAACACAAATAGCAATTTTACATACTTAGACTGTTTCTGGTACTATCATTCTATATTTTAGCCGTAGTATATTTTTTTCAAACATTGGTTATTCTTCGTGTCATGACCGATCGTCCAGCTCTTGCGTGTGCCACGCCCACCTCGTTACCCACGTGTGGAATCCTTCAGTTTACCTGCTGTTCCGTGTTTTCTGCCCTCAGTCTGGTGTATTTAGTCCGCGTTCAAGTCTGTTTCCCCAGGTCTGTCATTGATGTTAGGTTGCTGTGTGCTCCCCTGTCTGCCTGTTCTCCCTAATAAACCCTGTTTGGACCCGTATTCACGGCTCTCTCGCCTGCTTGCCTGTTCGCCCGGACACAGTCATAGCACTTCTTATGAAGAGTTTGACACTTGTTCAAATAGTCTCCTGAGATAATAAATCTACTGGTCTCAAAATAACAGTCTCATGACTATTTTAGAGCAAAGGATGGTACAGTGGTTAGTTCTGTTGGCTCACACCTGTGGGATCAGGGTTTGAGTCTCCGCCTTAGCTCCATGTGTGTGGAGTTTGCATGTTCTCTCCATGTTGTTGTGGGATTTCCTCTGGGTATTCTAGCTCTCCCCACAGCTCAAAAAATGCTGATGTTAATTGGTATTGGATGGATGAAAGAAACAATAAAAGACAAATTCATTGGCTATAACAGTGGAGTATTAAAAGAAGACCAGTACTAGTAACCTGTGACATTCAACCTTAGTTCACACTTGGAAAAATTCAGCAAAATGAGCTGGAATTGAATTTTCAGTCATAACGGGGCCACTGTATACAGGGAGAACCCAGATGTGATGCAGTTCATTGGGTGACACTGTCTAAGACCGGGACGGCTGGACGGCACAGTCAGAGACAGTCAGTGCCTCTGCAACTTCAGGGAAAGATACTGTCTCTACATGCTGAGAGAGTCCCAGAGGGAAGGCAAAACTGCAGCCAGACTGTTTTTTTCCCCTGTTCTATTTCTCAAAGTTATAATTAGATCACAACTCAAAGATGAGACTTCCAGGGCCTCGGCTCTCATTTCGCAGCTCTTCTGGTGATAATTCATCTTTGAAAATCACAGCTGGTTCATCCAGATCTAGTTTATTGCTTCGAGCTTATGGCATCTTTCTGTTTAATGAAACAGGGAATGATTCCAAACGGAATCGATTCACTGAATGAAAATATGAAAAAGATCTGAAATGAAACAGACGGCGGGCTTTTCTTGCCCACCCCCGTCCCTCTCATACCACTACAATTTGTGTGTGTCTCTTTGAGTTAGCGCAGAATGTCATAATCCCTTAGGCTCGATTAGCTCAATCTCCCGTCCGGAGGGACTGTGAGCGCACTTTGAAGAAGGACCAAACATTGTGGTAATACTGTAGTGTGCAGCCAATCTCATGTGAGTTTGTCATGGACACTGATGTCAAGGCAAGGGTCTGATTAGTTCCCCGTGCTGGATCCAGCACATAGTAAGCTAATTGTGCTACTGCACGAAGGCATAGAGCCAGCCTGGCCTTTACCTTCAATGGTTGCTACATATTTTAGTACTAGAAAAAGTCTTTCTGTTTTTAGCCACAGCAGACACTTGATTTAAAGTACAGATAAAAAACTAAATAAGATATGATGTTAAGCTTGTCGCTCATAATAAGCGAGGCTACTATGTAGTGCATTCACTTTCATATATTCCGATTAGTTACCTAATACTCACAGTATGAAATATGGGGCAACTAAAAACTCCTTAACAGCTGAGTTGGCGCTTCTCCACAGCAATATGAAAAAGGGGATTAATGAATCGGCCATGTTTTTCTTAATCTTCCTTCCATAAGTCATGGAAGTCATGAAAATTTGGAACCGCCCTTTTAAATATTTACTTCTTGTTAGTATTTTTGGAGCTGTCATAGGCTGCTTTGTATTCAGACTGCAGAAAGCATTGTTAAAATACTTTGAATCAATCAGGTTCACATTTAGGAAGGATTTCTAGGTGGTTACAGGTCTAGGTTCTGGACGTTAGCTTTCCCCAACTTTCACTGAATGTAAACCTTAACTCGCCAGCATCATACCCTGGCTGAACTGAAAGGTTCTGTCTTGTGCACCTCTGCTCTGATCCAAAGGCACTGAAAGATCTGAGTCACCAGCACTGGTGCTCCGATGCCCTCGGCAGATTCCACCCGATTTCTAATCCCGTGGCACAGCATGGAGCATTCGACCAGGCTTCTGGGCCACAGTGCGATTTTTCTGCTCAAGTTTTAATTTCACAGCAGTAATCATGCCAGCATAAGCAATGTGTTTTGCCTGCTGGAAAAAAAAACAGAAACCTAATGATGTTAACTGTGACTCGCTTGTGTCTTGGTAGCTGGTGCAGCTCAGCGCTGAGCCTGGAGGTCAGAGGCATCCATTTATCAGCTAGACAACAGCGGGCAGTTTGGTTGGCTCATGTATTTCCCAGAGCAGAAAAGACAGATTTAATGTAGAATAGTTTTACACTACAGCAGTATGAAGGCAACATGTAAATATATGTGTGTGTGTGTGTGAAAACGAAAGAGAGAACAGCAGGAGATCGGCATTCATGGTATTTTTGGCTTGAGTGTTTGCATACATTTTTATTCGTTTAAAATACTTCATTAAATCCTTGTGGCACATGTGAGATGCTAACATGCTCCTTCCGGCAGGTTAGAAAGTTAATTGGTTTCATCCAGAATTATTTTTAACCCCCCTCCCCCCCGTCTTGCTCATAACTCATTTTCAGGGTCTTTTTGCAGGCAGTAACTCCATGAATACACAATGCCAATGAAATACACAGGAGTCACACGCATGAAAGTCAGACCTATGTATTTTCCATGCTGTCCACTTACATAAATGGACTGAATGGTGACTTGGGTGACATTCTGCTTAAAGTGCTACCAAGGTCATCTAACCTTTAAGAACTTTCTTAGCAGGATTAAATGTACTTTGGTACATTAGAAATAATTACAGATAATCATTACAGGACAGGTTATAAATAACACTAGGAAAACGCAAAACTAGAAAGCATTAATGGCCAACGCAGCCCTTGCGTGACCCAGCTTTGGTTGTGTGTCCGTTTTCCCGGGGCTTATACCGAAATGGTTTTTACCCCCTCAGTACTTTTGCTACACTCCTACTGTACATTATATCATTTATAACTTGCTTGCTGTAATGAGAGAAAAAAAGTGATAAATGATGAAAATATAAATAAATGAAGCACCATAATTCTGACGGGATGGCAATAAGTTTCGCACTTTTCATCCTAGAAGGGCAAGTCTCTGTTTTACCCTTGAGCAAGTTATTGGAACTGTCCTCTTCCTGCTAATTTATTGCATTAGTGGTGAATGTTTTCTTCTCTGGGACCTCTCCAATGTGAGTTATAGCTAGCACACCCTGGCGCAGTCCAAGTGTTGCACACTCCTACCCATACATCCTCACTGCTCTTCTACAGGCATTCTGTAGTTTACCTGAGGGACACTGCCCTGGGTGACTTTCACAAAACTATGAAGAGAAATGCTGACACCATGTGGCTACATGGTGGAATAACCATGCCCATGTCACACTTTCCCCAAGGGGCTTTAGAACAGTGAGGTCAACCACCAGGGGCCAGGGGAACTTGGGGCGGTGGTGGGAGAATATAACTAAATGGCAAAAATAACTAAACAAATGGGATACATTTCCTGTGTGTCATTTCCAGCAGCTCTGCTCTGTTTATTTCATTCCCATTCTTGCTAGGCGCCTTTTCACTCTCACTTTTATTGGACATTTCACTGTGCGACAGATATGCGCAGGCACAGACGGACTAATTGTAAACACGACAGCCTATGGGGTTCAGCTCACAGATATTAAGATCCAAGACAGACAGCAGCTTGATTAAGAAGCTCATCATTGTGCTGCGATAACATCTATTTTGTCTTCTCACACTGTCGCGTTAATTTTCTGTATCACTCCTTTGACATTCGCAATGTGTTCTGTGGCCTGGACAGATTCAGCATGACTCTGAGTCATACATGGCAACCAAGCTGCAGTCGAAATAGTGACAGAAAATACACCTTACAATTTTGTGGAACTTGTGGACCGGTTTGCAGTGCAGCACGTCATCACTTTGTTGGTTTTGGATGCATGACAACCCATCAGCATGGGCTAAAACCATGAGACTTGAGACTTGACACCTATGCCGACTTGCCTAATGGGAAGGCACCCATGGCTTTTTCGATCACCTGATGGCCACACAGTCTGAGTAAACAGATTAACAGTAGTAGCATTAGGATGAAACACTAGCCTCTGGTCATGCTGTCTTACAAGAAACCTTCCGTCCCAGCAGGTCATCTATTATTTAACAGCATGGGACAAGTGCACGTTTAAAAGGACTTTTGATCGACGTACTCCCCTTCCCACCAGCAGGGGGCACAGTTGCTCTTTGCCATGTTCTGTCTCAGTGTGGAATATCAGCAAAAGCCCAGTTCAGGTCTCGACCCCTTCCTTAGCTGCCCATCTAATGGAGACTGACAGCTCTCCAGGCGGTATGTTTGTCTTAAAGCATCAATTGCAGGCTTTGAGTCTTTTTACTACTGTGATCTTAGAAGTGAATTAGGGAAAACTCTACTGGGGGCTGCTCAGATTTCTGTCAGCACTGTTTTTTTTTTTTTCCCAGAACCTGTATCAATGGGTGAGGAGCAAAACACACATCTGCAGGACATGACCTAAGTTCTTCATGGCTGGATGACGATCATAACCACATCTTTCATAACCACTTATCTACTACGCCAAGCCTCAAGCCGCATACAAAGGGCATCCTATTCACTTTCTAATATAAAAGATTTTTTTTTTCAGCAGCTTTGTACCCTTTAGTTAAATATACCCCAGTGCACATATACCACACTAAATATCCATCAAATTTAAATGCTGAAAGAAACCAGTAATGCAGAAAGATTTTCCAAGTAAAATCTGCAAATCTGGTCATCATGGAACCAAATGTCCTTATCTTTTCTCCATCCCTAGAAAACGTGATTTGTTTTAATTACGCCAGCAAATTAGGTGTTTGACTTTTCTACAACCTTGAGTGCACCTTCTTCTGGAGAACCGTGGATCCCTCTCTAGAGAATCTGCAAGCAAACCCACCCTTTCATTCGGAAATGAGGACAGAGACATGGTATGAATGTCGTGCAGTTCGCTGCCTCCTAAACATTCACGATGTGACAATGAAAATGAACCGAGCTTGCCAAAGTGACAACAGGCAACACATCACTTAAGGAAAATAGAAAAAAAATGTGCCCATGTTTATATACAGAACATGATCAATATTTTTTAGAGATCATTGTCAATTTTTATACCTGTGGAAATAAGTTACTTGGGCTGCTTTTAATAGCTGAGATTTTTCTTTAGAGGCATTTTTTTTTTTTTACACGACAGAGCCCCAAAGTATCAGTAGCTACTAGTCTGATATACATATTTTGAGTGATTTAAAATGTAACGTCAGTGGCATCTGCAGCTAGAGGGCGTTACATCAGCTAAACAAGAGTATTACATCTACCAGTGATGGGCAAAAAGACACTTTGTTTTGGGACACACTACGTTTGATTCAGCGCACCTAAAAGATTCGTTCTGATTCGTTCAACAACTCGTTCAATGGCACTTCCTCTTTGCACAATACAGATCTGAAAGACTAGTGTTCCGATATGTAACAAAAGCCTATTATTAGGCTAAATAGTGTTAAGGAGTAAACGAAATACTACCAATTAGTCATTTGAGAAAAATAATACTTGTTACTGAATTATAGACTAGGTCTCTCAACAGTGCACCATAGCAAATCATGTTTGTTAAAAACGCAAACCTAACAGCTCATCACAAATAGTCAGCTAGTGCGTCCAAACGCTAACAAACCGCGGGAAAATTCGTTTTTTAACTCCAGAAAATGTTGCATCTCTGAAAATTTGTTCCAGTATTTTGAGATTTTCAATTCGAGATAAGTCTACACATGCGTTTACATATATGTAAGAGTTTTGTTACCTAGTAAATAGTCTGTAGGGTTTGCAAACTGCGCCGACGGTTTTGACGTAGCTAATTTTAGGTTTATGATGGAATAATATAGATTGCCGCATGATTTCTGGCGTGAGGGTCACACCAGATGCGTGAGAGTTGGCAACCCTGCGTAATATGGGAAATCACTGCACACGTAGGCTATATATACTACACCAGTAGATGGTGTATGTCAGTCATGACGAGGTAAGGCTCTCGTTGGGTACAAATCCATTGCTAGCTGGTGTTTACAGTAAAGGCCATACATTAGTCTCAATGGATTGTATATTAGATTTTGGTATTTTTATCATTTTATTAAAAAAAAAAAAACTACAGGTTATATTCAGTGTTAGTAAGACCAAATATTTGAGCCGTTTGACTGCCCCATATGGTTAACAGATCTGCTCCATATCAGTTATTTCGTTTCTGGTGTTAGCGCTAGCCTTCATCTTTGATCCATGTTCTCCAGAGGAGGCCGTAACATCTGCAAGCTCAGCAAGTGGCACACAGAGGTTATCACAACCCAAACCCTAAACCTAAGTCAAAACACATTACACCATGCAGAAAAACCAGCAGCTCTCACCCCTGAGGATGTGGGGACGGCGTTTCAGTTTCCGTTACCAAAAGGATTCTTTGTCCCAAACTTCTCCTCCACCTCAGTTTTTAGCTCTTTGTCATGCAGCTCTGTCTCCACAGTGGAACTCTGCACCAGGGTTGCATAAGGTTGCGGCTTGCTTCTCTCCTATTCCCTTTCCTGTATTCCACTTCTGGCATATTCTCGGCCCGGTCTAGTTCGATACAGCTTTGACAATGTCATAACCTTGCCATTCTGAGAGCCAAAACCAAGGAGATTGTATTACATACATTAAACTCTGAGAAGACTGACTGACAAAAATAAAAAAATCATTATCCAAATATTTGAAGGATGTTTTCAAAAATATCTTAGCACATAGAACTGAATACAATAATTCACAGTTGACATGTATGCTTGCTTGCTTTTTATTCTGTAATTAGAAGAGAGCCAAAGTTCTCTGTCTTGGTGAGGACATTCTGCAGGCTAACAGACAAAAGTCTCCATCTAGGTGTTTGGCCCATGAACGATTCGAGGTTTCCCGTCCCATACAGGAGTAATCATCACAGCTTCCTGGCAGATGTCTGTGATGGTATCGGGACTCGCTGCTGGTGACAGGCCTGTGAGCGTGCAAACATGTCTGCGGCCTCGTCGTACGTCTACAAACACGAGAGCACGTGACCAAAATGTTACTGCTTTCTTGTGTCAACCCGAGTTGCTTACTAGAGTACCTTTGGTTGTGCATCTTGTTCTTTAGAAAATGGGTGGCATGATGGGTCAGTACCCTTATAGCACTGAGGTCTGATTCCCACCTTCACCCCGTCTGCGAGTGTGAATGTTCTCCTTGTGTTGCACAGGGCTCCTCCCATAGCCCAAAGACATGTAGTTCAGGCTAAATGGTATCTCTAAAATTGCTTTTAATTGTAAATTTGAGTGCATACACTGTGCAATGAACTGACATCTTGTCCAGGGAACCTTAGCCTTGTGTCCTATGCTCCCTGTAGTGCTCCAGGCCCTCCTGCACCAGCGCCAAGGGTAAGCGGCTGGAAGATGGCTGCATGTGTTTATGTTTACGTGTATAATGGCCAGGCACATACAATAAGCAAGGAATTACAGTTGATCAATGACAAATCATAAACTATGGCTATAAAATAACTAAGCCAGTGATGGTGTCTGCAGTTACAGGGTATGAGGATGCTTTAGCTGTGTATTGAGTTTAGGTGATGTTCTCAGTAATACTCCTGTTTCCTGTCTTGGGGCAGGAACCGAGATGACAGCCTCTTTTCTGCAGAGGAGGGGTGGATTGCACAGATAGGAAAGGGCAACACGTGCCCCTGCTTGATAAAGGATATGACAGCCACCTGGCCACAATCAGATGTGGATGCCGAGGATGAGAAGCTCTCCATGCTGACATTGTGATAACTACAAGCATGGGATTATAAATAGGCTATGCTATGCAGCTGGGGTATTCCAATCCTGGAGAATGTTGCGAGTGAAGTGGCCAATTATCCTCTGGTTTCTCTCTTTGGTTCTGAAGGGGAGCAGAAAATGAAGTTTCCCGGTGAGGAATAAGCTAAGAAAGGGTCAGAGCCGGTCCATCAGGGGCAGACTGTTCGAGCCGACCTGTCTGTTGAAGATCTGCCCCTGGTCCAAAGAGCGGACAGGCAGACAGGAGGTTGTGCGGGTGAGCGCCGGATGAGGGAGTCAGACACCTGCTGTCTGCGCTTTGGCCTGAGGAAATGAAAGGAGTAACTCGCGGATCCTGCAGGGCGGCTGGTAAAGTCTCCGGAGGAAGGAAAGCGCCATTAACCTGCCCTGCAAATCAAACAGGGCCGGCGGATTCTCCGTAGCTCAGTGCTCCTTAATTTGTCATCAATCATTCATCTGCACACAGCGGTCTCTCTTTATTTATTTAACGAGAAGCTCCAAGATGGGCGCCATTCCCGCGGACAGGGAGCGTGGAGAGGGCTGCGTCTGTACGCAACGGGAAAAAAGTGGCAGACGAGAGCGAGAAAGCGGCCGCCGTCTCTGACAGAAGCCTGACACCAAGCACACAAACAATGTGGCTGTTTACTCTGGTACACAGAGTCACGTGGGTAAGTTCTGCAGGAGGCAAATCTTTCCAAGATACGACTCAGGCTGACCCAAGAAACAGGAATTGATGCTCTTTTATGTACTGCTGTGCCACAGAGATGCTCATAATTAGTCTGTATCCTCACCAATTCCTGAACTTTAGCCCTTTTATCCTTCATGTGAATCTTCCTCTTCGACCTCAAACCAAAAGTGATTTTTCACAAAGCCCCGTCTACCGTCACAGGAGACTTAAGATGTCTGGTTTATTTATGGTCTCAGAGGAAGACAATACTTCCCTAAAGCATGGTGCCTGATGCTCAGGGGGGTGGGAGGGGGGTATCATCTTACACCACACAAACAATAGCATCAATACGCTGAGCGGGGAGCTGAGTAGCAGAGACCTGGGGGAGCGATGTGAACAAAGGGAAATGGGGGACCTCTGATAGTCTAACACATCCAGCCCCACAATCCTGCTCCAACCAGAAAGCCAAACAGAAAATAAGCCTGACCAATTAGTGCCAGAAGCCGTCAGGGCTGTTGCCGAATTGGGCCGGAGTGCGCCAGCTGCAGAGGCACCCATCCGTCCACTAGAGGGCACAAAAGTGCATTAGCTGCTGCTCTTCCTCAAAAAGATTCCAAAACCTACAAAAGATCATGGCCGAGAGATGAAAGCGCTCACAAGCACTCTAAATCTAAAGGCTCTCAAAAACCAAATGTGATCACGGATTTATATATTGCATGGTTTGTCAAATATGTCTTTAATGTTATGTTTATTACCCAATCATCTTCTAACCGCTTCTCCTGGTCACAGGTTAGGGGTCCTGGAGCCTATCTCAGGCAACACAGGGCACAAGTCTGGGGTACACCCTGGATGGGATGCCAGCCCTTCACAGGGCACAGGGTTGGGGTACACCCTGGATGGGATGCCAGCCCTTCACAGAGCACATGCAAGCACTACCGGCTATACAGAGATGCCAGCATACCCAACATACCACAAGATCAGGTGAATACATGTCCAACACTGAACCTAGCTTACCATCATATAAAATCAAGACGAGCTAGTAATACACAAAATTTCTAAGTCCCTCTGATTTTCTACTGTTTTCATGTGATAATGGTGGTGAATGAAGTGAGCCTTAGTTACAGTATGTAGCCCCCAGGCATCCCCTGCGTGCCTGGAAGGGACAGGAGGAACAGGAGGAAGGGGTCTCATCGCTTTGCTTTTACAACAAACAATGGGAAAACTGTCACAGTTTACCATATTATAAATGTTGTAATTGAGTGTTACAGCTCACTAGTCCTGTGCCGAGTGTAAATCTGTATGGGGGTAGATAGATAAGATAAATAGACAAACAGAAAGACAGATAGATAGACTAATAGATAAGTAGACAGACAGATAGATAATTTTAGGTACTGCATTATGGACATTACTGGTCAGCATTAAGGTTATGCTAGTGCATGACATTCTGACACCGACACCCTTCAGTTTCATTCCAAAAAGCCAACAAGATGCCTTTATTAGTCACTTCTTCAATGTGTTGGGATTATAACATCGCATGCAGGAAATTTCATCATCGTTACATTCCCTGATGGGTCAGGCATCTTTCAGCATGACCTAGCCCTGCAGCATATGTCAAAAATGGGGAGGAGTTTCCTCAACAAGAAGAAAATCAAGGTACTTGACTGGCCTGGAAACTCTCTGGATTTAAACCCTACAGAGAATCTGTGGTCAATCTGCAAGCATCGCCTTCATGGAATGGACTCTACCACAAAAGATAACCTATTGAGGTGTTAATTCCAGTATTATACTGGGACCCCAGGATCATCAAAGACTGCTCAGAATGTTGGATTCTACGCCAAATCGCATCCAAATGCTACTAAGGAAGTGAGGAGGTCATATTATATATTGAAATGCTGCTTTGTTGAACTTGTTTCAATTAATTTGCACAAGGGTGCATGTGCCACCGTATATAAACAACATAAGGAAGACACCAAGTACTTTTGCACTTCTTGTGCCGCTTTAACGTACAAACTGCCTCCCAGCTTCCCTCCATAAATTCCAGAGTCTCCATGGAGTATGACAAATCAAGGCAGCCCCACGACAGCCATTTTGTTTGCCGTATCCTTGAATTCTACAACATATATCATCAGGCATTGCATTGTGGGAGTGCCAGGGAGGGCACTTACCCATGGATTTCCTGGAAGTTCAAGAAGCATTCTTATATATAAACAAGAAAGACTGAGAAACCAGTCCGAGATCCTATGAAACCGGACCTTTCCCATAAGGCATGGGGCAGGACTCACCCTATGCTGGACACCTAGGTTCTCTCAACCCTTGCAAATTCCACAGAGCCGAGTTTGTCACTCCCAGCCCTGCAGTATCCATACATGATGTTTGGCTCTGGGATGAATAAGAGAGCAGCAACGTTCCTGCTCCTTAAATTAGGGACAAAACGCTGATTTAATTGTTGTTGCTGTTTGCTGTACATGGTCATCCAATGTCTGCATAATAAGAAAGACTCTGCTCATCAAAGATTACACCAGTCTATCCAACAAATTCCATACAAATTTCTGGGATTAAAGACACACTTCTGCTGTTTTTAGGAAGTTGTCCCAGAATGTTCCTCTTATTCACACCTTGTACACGCCTCGTGGTCGCACAGTGTAGCTCGTTCTGCTTCAGTGAACCATCAGAACCTCAGATTGATGCTGAGACACGGGCAGGAGGAACCTATTGAGAAGTATGTCAGTTACACTAGGAGGGTGGAAAACCGTTTCATCATCATTTTTAGCTGTCGGCTAAAAGCAAGAAAAGCATTTAAGACACTGTAGCACTGGGATGGCACAGTAAATCCTATGATTTAATTGAGATCCATCCATCCCAGGGTCATGGGGAATTAATAAAATATAAAGAATAACAGTATGGCATTATATATAGGTATATATAACAATTTACAATATCCATCCACATTGCAAGGTCACAGTATTTCTGTGGCCTAACCCAGGCAGGATAGGGTACAAGGCTGGGGTACACCCTGGAAGGGATGCCAGTCTATCACAGGATAGACTCTGATGCACACAATCACACACTACAGGTGATAGAGAGATACCCATTCACTCAAACCATGCGTTTTTGGACGGTAGGAGGGAAACGGATCACCAGAAGGAGGGGAACGCACTCCATTATACACCTTCTCCTTGTTTAGCTACCATTCACAAATTCATTTCTGAACAATGCATGGATTTACGACCAATTTTCAATGCCTGGCAACATGTATGCGCAGTGGTGGCTTAATGGTTAGGTAAGCGCACTTGTAATTGAAAGATCACGGTTTTTAGCTGGGCCGCCAAAAGAGGAGAGGGCGTCCTAACAGTATAGAGCAGTATAAGATAATACTGAGGGTCACGTGACAAGGTTTCAGAAACCTTTATTAATAGCTTGTGTACACACCAGCACCAACCCATGTACGCAACCTTCCACTTAATGTACAAAGCACCACAAAACCTTTAGGTCACTGTAAGCTATGCACATTCTTACTAGCGCATCAGTACATTTCGCTATGGGCCTTAACTTAGAAATCAAACAGTAAATTCAAGGAGAAACTGCATTGTTTATTCCGGCTGCATACATCCAATCTTCATACACGTGACTCTATACAGCATCGCAGTCTGTACCTGCCAAATTACACAAAATGTAAGTTTGTCCCCCCCCCACCCCAACACAAAAAAATAAAATACAGAGCTGGTTTCACGTACACTCAAAGTCCGAGGTAACATTTCACAGTACAATCCTTCAAGTACGCAAGTGGGACCAGCCGCTCTGCTGGTAAAACTTCAAGGGAAGGGTTTTTAAAAAATAAAAAAAAAACAGAAATGGGTCAATTCGACTTACAAGATATGTGGCCGGAGCTTCCAGTGTTGGGCTGGAGACAAAATATATTTCCTTAAAAAATAAAAACGAAGACGACAAAAAAAAAAAAAAAAAAAAACTGCCTTGTAGAGCCCCCCCACTAAAAGAAGGAGTAGTGGGGGACGGGGTACGTGGGCATTTTCACCACGGGCAGCAAGAGCATTCCTTTGGGCAGACCTACAGGGGGGGGAAAGCCAGAGAAATAAGCAGCCCGCAACAGCAGGAAGCAGGTCTGAGGCATTGGACTTGCTGAGAGTATAAAAAGGAGGAGCAAAAAGGGACAGCGCGACGAAAAGGGAGGGGGGACAGCAGGCAACGAGAACGAAAGGGACAGGATGAATATCTGATGCAAAGTGCAGAACTCTGATATGTACCTCACGCTCAACGACAGATCAATATGACTAACAAGCAGATTGCACAATGCGCCTCTCGCATTAAAAGCCAGATAACAATAAACAAACAAACAAAGAAAAAAAAAAAAAAAAAAAAAAAAGAGAGTGGATTCCAGCTGAACACTAGTGAATTCTTCGGCAAAATCGGCGCTGCTGTTACTCACTAAGAAGCCATTCGTGGCAGGCGTGGGACGCCGCGTAGTGGGACGCCGCGTAGCGGGACAGGTCCTTACAGCAATAACGACCGGCTTAAATGTCTATAGGGTACTTTACATTCACTCCCATTCAAAATCCGCTCATGGGGTTTACCGAAATGTCACGCCCCTGTCTGGGACGTACGGTCCCATCTCACTGCATCCTGTCCTCTACACGCTCACACAGTGCTCCAGCTCTCCCTGTAGCTGCGCTGCGTTTTCATTGAGTCATCGAGAGGATGATTGCCTCATAAAGCCCAGAGATTCATTTTCAGTTGAATGAGATGATTGGTCTGTAAATCACATATGGGGCTACTGTGGGGGGGGGGGCGTTGTGTGATAGACCCATAGGGCAGTGTTTCCCCAATCCCAATTCCCAATCTTCGGGGGCCCACTGCCAGACAGTTAATGTTTTTGCTCCCGCGGAGCTCCCTGCCAGAGAGTCCACATTTCTGCTCCCTGCCAGACAGTCCACATTTTTGCTTCCTAACAGCTCCCGGAAACGTGAAGCGTCTGTGTGTCCCCGAGGACAGGATTAGGAAACACTGCCATAGGGTGTCTGTGGAGGTGAAATGGGAAGGTAGGGTGTGTACATACCATATGCAGGAGCCGGCACTGCAGGAGTGCTGCTGTATCCGTACGGAGCTCCATAGGCTGCGGGCACACGAGGAAACATCTTACTGCTATTCAAACTTACACACAATATGTTAAATTTTTGCGAATGATGCTACTTTTCTTTAAAGCCTGGCATCCCCCTGGAATTTGAACCAAAAAGCTACATGATGCAGTTCTCGGGACATGCGCAGACGCACCTGCGGCGATGTAACCCGGGGCCGTGGCCGCGCCCAGCAGTGCGCTTCTCGCCAGCGCCCCCCTGGCCTGGCCCCTGCTTGCCTGGGCAGCAGCAGACATTATTGTGGCGACGGGGCTTCCCTTTGCCTACGGTGACAAACACACCTCAAACGTGTGACGGGCCAGGCGAGTACCGCGGGCTTCCGCCGCAGAGGCCCGTCTTCGGCTCAGCTTAACGCTCTCGGACGGAATGCTACCCCGTTCACACAGGTGAGCCTTCACAGAAGACAGGTGCTTATGAATATTCCTCTACTGGAGGACGTTAGCAGTTTGGCTTCTGCATGGAATTATGATAATGCAGAATCACACGGGGGCAGGACATGTTCCTTGCCTGTATGTGTAGTAGCTTCTGAGAAATAAATGCTGACCAGAACACAGGTTAAAGGTTATAACACAATATAGGCTTTTTCCAGAATACAGTAATCTATTCCTGTTCATTATACAGTACATTCAACTGAGAATCTCCCTTAATGCCGGAGTGGCCGGCTTTGGTCCGCAGGCACATCCCCAAAGGATTTGATATAGATATTAATTACAACCTGACTGACAGCTGGGAAACAAGGTGAGTTGACTTTCCAGACAAGTAATTATGTTAATATAGAGCTACAATGAAAAGCATAATCCGTGGCTCTGAGGTCCAGGGTATAACTGCCTTGCTTTACCCGGGGGGGGGGGGGGGGTGATGGTCCCGGGGGGTTTGTAGGTGGGCGCCAGCGGCAGGCACACCGGGGGGAGCACCTTCTTCTTCCTGGGGGCGAAGGCGGTGGGCCCCGCGAACAGAAGAACAAGGGAGG
>JAODLD010000046.1:32417898-32438275 GCA_026781065.1 Mormyrops boulengeri | reverse complement strand
ATGTAGTCTTAGGGGCGTTCACACTACAGAACGTAAGCTATGTAGTCTTAGGGGCGTTCACACTACAGAACGTAAGCTATGTAGTCTTAGGGGCGTTCACACTACAGAACGTAAGCCAGCTGCCACTTGCTTCAGTTTTCTCACTTCTCTCATCCTCAGCAAGGCTTTAAACCCCCTGCATAACGTCACACAACCTCCACTGACGCAGAGGCCCAGACCATGGCAAATTCAAGGTGACCGTGAAAAGAAGAGGGGGGAAAAAAAAAAAGCGGATAGCAGACCTGGCAGCGAAACCATAACACGCTGGCATAGAAACCATTGGGGTTATTTCCGCTGTCGCTATGCTCACATGGTGGCCCAGAAACAGGGGCGACTGTGGTACATTCTGGGAAGCCCAGGAGAGAATCTGGGCCTGACAGGAAGAGTCGTTTTGGAGATGAGGCAGTTTGAGGCACAGCGATGCCGGTTACACTGAAAGATTCTGCCCAATAAAGTATTTCGATGTCATATGCTTTGCTGCATAGTCTAGCGTCATATGACTACCATTCCTGTTATTCCATTCAACAGCAGAAGAGACGCAAAGGAGTACAACAGTTCCTGCAGAGGACATTAAGCAATACTTTGGTAAGCGGGGAAGAGATTCCTGTCTAGGTTTACTTCTTCTTTCCTGGAAAACCTTTATGCGAGCACATAGCGATCCACCGAAAATGGCCCTACTGATTACAAAACCCAGTTAATCAGTCTGACTGTAGCGTTTCATTCTGGACTTTTTCTGATGAGACCGGAATACAGCAAGAACAGCTCCCAAAGCCCTACACTGCAAGACCCAATTAGGACACAGCCCAACTGTGTCTCCACAGGCTGCGGTGGGTTTCTATCCGTTTTCTTTGGCTGATGTCTGACACACATTTTCTGAAATCATGAGCATATTTCTCAATATTTAAAAGAATATATTTTCTAAGGATGTGAAACAGGTCCATGTGACCCAGGGATGGAAGGACAGGATGGGGACCTCATCTGGCTTTTGGGGACTAAACAAGACAGACAACCCCGGGTTGAGCAAAGGGGGAAGAATGGCAAAACAAGGTAGCGGATCTATAAACCTATAAAAGGGGGCATTGGTGGCTTAATGGTTAGGGAAGTGCACTTGTAATTGAAAGACTGCAGGTTCAAATCCCTGACCAGCCAGGCACCACTGAGGTATCCTGAGCAAGGTACTGCCCCCAAGCACTGCTCCCCAGGCACTGAATTAGCTGCACCCTGCTATGTCACATTGTCATATATGGGTTAAATGCAGAGGACACATTTCGTTGTTGTGCACTGCGGTGTGTCAACAATGACCACTGATCTCTTAATTCTAAATGGAGTGACGAGGTTGGATGACTTGGATCTATCTGACTTTGCCCTGCCTCAGAGAGCCCAAGCCTCCGTCTCACACAACGCAAAAGCCAAGAATAATAAACTATAAATTTGTGCTCATCAGAGGTGGAAAGTTCAGGTCCAGAAAGTACAAATCCGGCCAAGGTTTTGTTTCAACCAGCCAGCTGAGTACTCAATGACTGACTCTTTATACTGGTTAGTTGAAACCAAACCTTGGTCTGTATTTGTAATTTCTGGACCTGAACTTTCCACCTCTGGTGCTTATATAAACAGAGAATAACTAAAACCTTTTTTTACTAGCATGGGTAAAACACGCACAACACTTCTGCTCGACCCAAAGCATTTCAATCATCCCCAAAACCAATGGCAGTCAGCCTAGTGTCACATTGACTGGCCAGGAACCCAGCCGATTTCGCGCTATGAGGCATCGCGTGTTTGTGAAGATTTAACCCCGCGCACCTGCCGAAGGCGACTGCAAGGGTGACCTGTGGAGGAGTTATTAGAAGTCAAGCATGATTAAGAGGCATAAGCGATACAGCAGGACAGCGGGCCGTATCTGCATCGGTGATGGCTGCTTAGCACACGCAGGCGAGAACTTCATGCTCATGTAAATCAAGGGCAGTCCTTCTGCTGCTCTAGAGGATAAAGGCTTAAAAGCTCGAGGAGATACTTTGACCAGCTATCCAGGGTTTCATAACACACAATGTTTTATACATTTGAAAGCATACTGTAGTATAGTCAGTGAGGGAAAAAAAGAAACAAAAATATGGTCTGTGATATTACAATAAAAACTGTTCTGCTGGTGTACACGGTGTATTTCACATTTATCAAATAACTCCATTTTAATTATTAGCAGCTGCTAATGTTCGAATTCACTTCAATCATAATTTGTCGGATCTATTACCCCATTGTGGGGGAAACGATCCTTTCTCATATTTGTTCCACCATGATCATTATTTTGATCATTATTTTGGATAATTAGTGGATAAAATAATGTCAAGATAAGCCTAGGCTTTCAAAGACTGAAACAATGACCTCCACATTTAGAACAAAACATTTTACGATATTCAACAATGTGGGAGAAGGCGTCATTTTCCGACTAAAAAACAAACCAGCGTCAAACTCTAAATTTTAAACCGCAGTGGGGTGACATCATTCGCCATCAAGATTTTAGTAATGCGATGGAAAAAAAATTAAATTATTTCTAGGTGAATGAATGCTAAATAAAACATTAAGTAAGAAATATTGTAAGCAGTGGTACCATAATTAATCAATGTGCTTAATCATTTATTTATGGTAAATGATTTATCTCCTGCAAACTTGCTGATGTGCTCCACCAAACTTTCTGTCGACGTGCAGCTCAGTCAGCAGGAACAGCCACTAGCTCCCAACCCCAGGGACCCAAAGCATTATCAGGAAACGAATTGCTTTTGTTACCTCTTCGCAATGTTACCGAAGTAGGAACTACACCCCAGTCACGGCTCCGGGGGGGTGGGGGGGGGCGGGAAATCGGCGAGAAGCGGGCTAAGGTGGTTGCCACACCATGAGCTCCAGAACAGCCGTTCTGCTTGAAAGTCGCTGAGGACCCCACTTACTGTCAGAGAGGGCGGGGGGAGCATGGTTAACCCACACCCCAGTGAAGCAGGGGGGCCTCAAAAAGGCCTGATCCTTGAGAGCATCGACGTGTGGGCCAGAAGCCAGGCGCGGAGATGGAGCCGACGGCTACCGACCGTCTCAAAGGCACCGACGGCTCGGCTCAGTGCTAAGGCATTACCGCGTCCGTCTAGCGCTGTCAAGCATGACCATATTAGGCCCACATTCACCACCGAGGCTGCGATGATGCATAGAACAGCACACAATCGTAGAGACCCCGTGCCTGTTTTCTCTATGCGAGTGTCAACACTTTAAATCCCCCAATCAGCTCGGATATCCATGTCTGTTCAGGATAAGTCAATGGTAGAACATCTAAATATTCCTTTAAGCAGCTTTTGCTGGTGCTCTCCTGTTAAGACCTACTTAAAAATAAACTAAAATAAATTCATTAATTGAATTAACTAATAAAAGCAATTCATTAAACTGAAAAGAATAATCCATTATTATTTAAAATTGACTAATTGGACTGAGATGTTAGGCCCATACATCTAACCATCCATCTTCCAGCCACTTCTCCAGTACAGGGTCACCGTGATCGCAGATGTTTTCACACGTAGGTGTGCTGAGCATTAAAACCTGACACTCGGTGCAAATTTGTACACCTGCCTCACATTGCCGACTCAGCCTTGAGCTGCTGGGTCACAGGACCACACAGTGCCATCTGTTCCTGTTTGAAATCACCCAGCAGCACCACGCCCTCCCTGAATTAACAGGATGACCTTGGCTGGTGTGCTGTCTCTGGTACAGTATGAGTGCGCGTGTGTGGGTCAGATATACATTACATTTTGGGGACCAAATGTCCCCAACCGTATGATACAAACCCATTATTTTGACATTGTGAGTGGCATTTTTTTGGTCTCTACAAAGGGAAAATTCAATTTCATAAAAATCTGTGACTGCAATCAAGAAACTAAAAATGCTACAAGTCTTGTATTTTGTTTGGTTACTTATGGTTAAGGTTAGGACTGGGTAGGGGTTAAGGTTGTCATTGTTGGAATTAGGGTTTTGCCCATATAAATGAATGGACAGTCCCGACAAAGATATGAAAGGTCTGTGTAAGCGTGCTGAAACTTAATTAAAAGATGGGTGCAGGAACTGCATCTCTGTGCCAGAGATGCACCAACATACACATCTATATGCAACCTGGCCCTAGCATCTTCTGCTGTGTGCCAGGGTCTCAGGCAAAATATTGGATTTGAAAATTAACAGGTAAGTTCGAGTCATTGAATGTATTTGTGCTCAGCCCTAGTGCCACCCTGCAGCCGTTACATGTCCATAACCAAAACAAATCTGTGTCTAAAATGAGCACTTCTGTCAGTCTCCTAAAGTAGCATTTACCAACCCGGTCCATGGGTTCCCCTAGACAGTCCACGTTTTTGCTCCCTCCCAGCTTCCGGTAGGAGCAAAAACATGGACTGTCAGGGCGTCCCCGAGGACCTGGTTGGGAAACACTACCCTAAAGCACTTCCAGGATGCGGACACACACCGACACGCTCCCGGGTCAAGGCCGGCGCCCTAAAGCGTGCTCAGAAAAGCGCAGGTGAGCCGTGACCTGGTGAAGTCAGCAAAGACCTTAAAGCACCACTTACTGCAGCTCGGTATGGCTTCAGCTCCTCCCACAGCCTGCCGTAAAAAAGGCTCTCAGGTGCAGCATCAATATTTATGCGTTTGTTTTAATATTTATCGCTCATCAATATTTCATCGACATCGATCTTAAGGCATCTGCAACCTTTTGCAGAATGACGGCTTTCTACAGCTAGAGAGATTATCAAGTACAAAACACGCAGAGAAAACATGCACAGAGTGTCCCAGACCCAGACAGGGTGAGATTACTTAATAATAAATAAGATTAATAAAATGCAGTGAAACAGAAGCACAACATACTAAAAAGAAGGCATTCATCCAACCAGGGACACTGCCTCTCCATGGTATTCTCATATTGTCTCTATGCAACTGACCTCGGCTTCTCAAGTGTTTATTTTACACCTATAAAAAAGTCATACCATTTACAGATAAATATTTCCCTTTCCTTCACAGCTTCATAAGGCTACTGTGGTCTACACAAGGTAGCGGATGGCACCTTCCTCCAGCACCAGGCCTGAGGGACTGGGGCTCAGGCTCAAGCTGTAACGTTTAACGCCAAATATCACACACAGCAAGCGGCGTCCGTCAAATCGCTCGCTTTCATTACAACCGGGTCCCGCGAGCCGCGCTGAAGAGCCACTGCCAGCTGGAGGAGAGCGGCGTCTGTCACCATTGACAACCCGCTGGCATCTGACTGGTCTGTCGTAGGAGCTGGTGCGGGGGGACCAGCCAAGGTATCCTGGCTGACGCAAATCCGTCTCCTGGGGGAAACGGAGTCGAAGCGGGAGCCTGGCATGGCTCATGCTCAAACTGCCGCCTACTAGGGTTACCAGGAGACTTGATGATGTCACAACATCGCCGTCACACTCAGACAACATGGACCGGCACTGATCCCGGAAGCCCCGTCCAAAGTACACATTACAGCCCAACGCAGTTCATCATGAAAACCCACGGTGCAGCCGCTCCGAGGCTCCAGAGATACCTGCTGCTTTGAGAGCTACGGGTGCCTAGAATCCCACACATTTACAGAGCGTCACACCAGCTGGTGAAAATCTCCAGGCTAAACAGTCTAATTCTATTCAGCAGGACATATCAGGAATGCTAAATAATTCACTTCTGACACTGCAGCATTGTCCTTCACAGACATCAAAAATAATTGTGATATACTCTGCATTCACATTATAAATACTGGGAAACTGTTGATGTGCTTCTGTAATACTCTCACCTAAACTTGCCTCCATCTATAGTTAACTCAGTTACTCTGCTAGCTTTTCCTGCTATTCCTGTGGTTCCTGATTCAGTAAGGATAGCCTGTTTTGCTTGTTAGATAGTTATTTTGGAGGTACACACACAAACTGGCTCTTGACCCAGGACGGCTCTGTGCTGAAAAACAGGGACGGAGTAATCTGTCAACTGATGACAAGCAGGATTAGGTTGTGATCGTGTTTCTCAGCTTTACTCCAGCATCTGTCTTCGTTTATTGCACTGTCTGCACGCGGCATGACACTCTCTGCGGCCCACCAGACACAATCCATCTCCCCAGGCGGAATTTGGAGATCAAACCACCAGCAATGCAGATCTTAATGGGGCTGTGTAGGAGCTGCAGCCATGTCTCCTGCTATCTTCTAAGCTTTTAGGCGTACCGGATGCAAGCTACCCAATCACCGAGTCTTACAGATCTCAGGCAGGAGACTGGAGTTCAGACCTAGGTAAAACCACTTCGGTCCAGGCTGATGGTCTACAAGAGGCAGCTCTATGAATTACTGCTGGAAAGAGGCTGGCACCCCTACTGCCTTTTAATCATGCGGTACCAGAATTCATTGGTATTCACATATCCCAGCTTGTCCCCCTGAGAGACACACGCGCATATTAAGGTGAAAGCAAAGCTTGGGGTCAAGGCGCCAGGATCAGACATTTTTCTGGGAATAGTTTTGTGAATTAAGGGCCTTACTTAAAGGGCCTATAGTCATATAATTACTCTGCCATGGGATCTGAATCAGGGACTTTCTGGCCACAGGTACAGATTCCTAACCCACGAACCACACAGTCCCTCCTACACAGGAAACAGTGTATAAATAGTACAGAAAGAGCTACTGAGATGTAAGGTTACAACAGGGAGGAGTCTATCAATATTCCAGAGGGGACGCGGGAGACACGAGCAACGTGATCAGAAACGGAACCAAGCAAGAGTCCTTCTTCCACAGAAACTGCACTGGGGCAGAGGGACAGCGCCGAAATGCAGCAAGCAGCATCTGCGGGAGCGGACTGGGCCCAAGCCCCATGTGTCGAGGACCGCGAAAGGCAAACTGGCGAGAATGAGGAGTCTGACGCGGTTTAGGGTCTGCGAAAACGGCTGGGCTATTCTGAGGATGTGCTAAGAGTAAGGCGTGGGTTTCCTGCGGGGAGGGGGGGGATTGCGATCCATATGACAAAAAAGAGAGCTAAAAATAGTCAGGGCACACGGGAGGTCAGCCCAAGCTTGCGGCACGGGACAGTCCCATTAACAGGACGGGCTGCCGCCATCCCTCAGCCCGAGGGCCGCGGAATTGTGTGCGTGCGGATTACATGCACGCATGCATTCCCCCTGGGTTTCTGTTCTTCTTGTCATGTCTACCTTGAGAGCCTTTAGCACATATTTCTGTACATTGTTTATGACTGTAAACGAGAATGTAAACCAAACTGGCAGAACCAGGTGTGGGTCATGTAAACATGCCGCACCCCATCCAATTTGCAGTTACTATGCTATACTATCGGTTATGCCTCATGTGTAAGACTTTCAGGTTAGATATTGGCTTCAAAAGATAAATAGCTAACAAACAAAAAAAAAATGTTCCAACTTCAAAACACTTATCTTGCTGTTTAATTGTCAGGATTTTGGTAGCTGCTCATAAAAATCCTCCATTAAAAGGAGATAAACCACATCTTCCCAATAATGTCTTTGTTTTACAGAAAAAAAAATTGGGAGAATCCATCATCGTGTGAAGGTTTCAGGTCAGCATGCCCAGGATCAAGTGTGGAAAACCAGGTTTGGTTTGAAGGGCCGAAGAATTATTTCACAAAGGGACGTCTCTCTGTCCTCGTCCCGGCTCTTGGATACCTCCAGCCTGCTACAGCCCAGACGTCATTCTCATTGACCAAGAGCAGCTGTCCTTCCTCCCTTGGTGGTTGAGGCATCATGACGGCGTGTGACGGGCTCCTACTTTCTGACTGAAGGTTGTATATCTCGCCACAGATGCACCGGCATGCAGGGGATCTCTGCAAGACAGTTCAAGCCCAGCTGCGGCACGCCATGAAGACGGGCACCACATCAAGACTGTTAACAGCAGGACCACACAAAATCCACAACCCCCATGTGGCCACTGCTGCTAGGAATCACCGAGAGGCACAGCTGCAAAGACTCTTATTTCACAAGGGACATCTCAATGGTCTGTCTGTAACCACAATGGAGTCCAGTTCCCGGCTGTAACTGGAGGTCAGAGATAACTCCTGTACTGGTTAACGCCAGGGTCCTTTTTTGCATACGCCAACCACACAAGAACCAAGCACCTGGTAAAAAACAAAATACCAATGCAGGAGTAATTGGACTATCCAACCATTTTCACTCAGTTGACATGGGCTTAGTTAACGCATGGTAAACAAAGACCGGGTTCCAAGCAGAACGGCACAAGCTCCTATACAGGAGGCCGGTAGCAACACACCAAATAGGCAATAACACTGGGAATGTTTCCACTGAGAACACTTACAAGGCGAACGTGCACAAGCTGGGAACGTGCGAGAGGGCGGGTGGGGAAAAGATGAGGCATGAACAGAGAGACGGAGGGAAGAACTGGAAATAGAAAATAGGAAAGAGCAACTGACGTCGACTTTTAGGTAAGGAACGCAGGGTTCTAATCTGACAAGGTCAGTACTGAAACCGTAACTAGCATTTCAGAATCAGAATCGCGTTTATTGGCCAAGTATGTGAGCGAACACATACAAGGAATTTGATTCCAGTCGATGGCGTCTCTTAAGCACGACAGTATAAAAACAACAATATGAAAAGTCACAATGGACAACATACTGAGCAATATAATATACAGTAATTTTTAAGTAAAACTCATATCGCTAAGAGAACAATTCCTAAATATTGCCAATAATCTTCTAAAATATTCCCAGCCTTTCAGAGGATGCTGGTTATAAAATTGCAATGACATCAAATCGGCAAGCTTCATGACAGAAAGAGTGGCCGATGGGACAATGGGCGACATCCCCTTGTCCTCAGCCACGCTTCGAGTGGCAGGCAATTTCAGTGTCTAGTGCATGAGAGGCCCTCTTATGCGTGAGACATGTAAGTGCAGATCTGTGCCGGGCTTCTCATAAACACAAATAACACAGCTGGGTTTCAAACGTTTGATAAAAATCATTGATTCCCCCCCCCCGTCTCTTTTTCCAGCTCAGTGAAAAGCCAGATACCTCGGGATTAACTGCCTGTGAGGAACTCAGGATCTCGCACATAAGAGAAGCCTAACCTTTACTACTCAGAATCCTTGCCTCTTTCAAGCCAGACACTGATCAAACACACCAGCATGAGGAGTTAAGCAGGGCTCAGATGTCCTGATGTCTCATACGCAGATCCATTCCCCGCCATCATCCCCCTGGAATCATCCGGCACCTTTCCCTGCCCAGCAGGTACACCGCTCCAAAGTCATTTCTTTTGTTAACACATCTACAGCCTTCGATCCCATCCCCACTCCTGCTATCAGACACTGGAACAGGGTCCCCATCAAAAACCAAGTAGGAAACTCAAAGGAAAGATTGAGAGAGAGAGATAAAGCACGGTACAAAAACGAAGGGCACCGGAGGTGATTGAGGAGATTAGCAAGAATAATCCACGCACAGTGGTCACATCTGTGGGATTGGCAGCACTTCCTGATGAAACCCTGCAGGACACAGAAACAAACTTCATGACAGGAGGAGGTTTATATAAAAAAAAAAAAAATGCAGTTCTCTTTATTTCATTTAACATGGACCAGTCAAAAACACCTTATGGTAAAATCTGGCAAACCATACAGAACTATTATTGAACTCCATCATCTATGCTTAATTACAAAAGAAAGACCCTTTACTCAAACTCAAAAAATAGAATGTCATTGTCTGAACAAAGGACTTCAGAGAAAGACGATGAGGCTGATCACCTACCGATGTCCTACAAGACGCAGGACCTGCCAGCTCTCCATAGACACCAAGGCTCAGATGCAGGCACACGACACGGCGAGGCTATAAGTCTGAGCTAGCCTTCGGCAGGCCTAGACAGGCCAAAGGAGGTACGAACGTGCCGGGACAGGCACGGAGCCGTTCACAGGCACATCCGAACAGGCCGACCACAGAGATCACTGCATCCAAATCATCTAAACATCTGTATATATAGTGAAGCAACAAGATGCATTTTGGACAAATATTCTTGATTAGTAAGCTGAAACAATGACTGATGTGGAGAAAGTACCAACCCACACAGCTGGTGCTGGAGGAAACATCTCTAAAGGAAATGCAATCTAACATGCTCAGGAAGAACGAAAGCTACGTATGATTACGTAAAGCTAGTGTTAATTGTATTTTTGCCGGCAAAGCTGAAGCTCAAAAGGGAAATTATTTGTATCAGATTGAAAACACAGAAGGGACACAAAACAGACATCATCTCTTGATGTGAATAATAGATTTGCATGCATTTACATATAATGCACCTTTAACTGTGGAAATGACAACACATGTAGAATAAACATTTTTCTCTCTCCACTACAAGGCAATAATGGCAGTTCTGCGACATAAATGGAATGAAAGTAACAAGAGAGCATGCCCCTTTGTTTAGCTGCTACTGAGTGCTCATAAATTGGCTTTACTTTACTTCTGTAAGTCAACGGTTCCCAGACCAGTCCCCCTTGTGTGGAGCGCTGGCCTGCAGTCTGCGATTTGCGTAGCTCCCGGGTTGTGGCTCAGCCATGCACCGCTATCACAATGCCACACAAACGGCGTCAGCATTTTCTCTGGCCACAATCTGCCAGGGTGAGGTCCGCAGTGTGTGCTGTGCACGGGCCGCCCACACAGCACGACAGCCACACGAATGCACAACTGTATCCTCATACTTCCACTGTCATGATTTTACTCCCAGATGCAAGCGTTATCCATATGCAATAGTCAACAACTTCTCAATATTAAAACACAGCATGAAGAGCTTCCTACCAGACAGCTGTTCTGGGACTTCACTGCACAGACATCACTTTCAATCAGAAGAAGCAGAGTGAGATACTAGTTAGGATAACATGTAGGTCAAATTAACAGAAAGCTGAACTAAAGTTCCCTAGTGATTATAAAGATCTAACCAGATTTGTAATAAAAAATAAAAAAAAAATAAAAAAACACCTACAATTTGCATGCAAGAATTGGATCTGGACCTTGAACCAATGAAGGAAGGTTACCTGGTCCAACCAGGGACATTTTGAGCATATGTAGGATGTGGACCGACAGTATAATAATATGGTTATTAATTAATATTATATGGTTATAATTTACGGTATTATGTAAGCTGATGCAGCCAAGTGACAGGGCTAGCCTTCATTTCAGCGGTGATTATATTGAGATACAATAATCGTAGAAGGAAAATTAATTAAGTCAAAGTGATGACAAAGGCTATGCTAAAGGGCACATAGCGTATACTTATTTATAGCTAACTTCGTAGTACAAGTCGTGGGTGCCTTCTTTTAGTATGTTCTTGCATACAGTCATCCTGTTGTGATATCTAAGTTCTTTGACGACAGGCAGGCTTTCCCTCTCTTTTTGTTATAAATTTTAATAGATTTTTTTTTTTTTCAACCTTAAGTAAGTTTAAATCGAGCAATCGCTACAAAACACAAAAGCTAATATCATGCATTTTAAATCTTTCACGTAAAGAAACGAGGAAAAAGGAGTTCAAAAACAGACCCCTAACTGAATGTACTGGCTGACAAACAGTATAATGGAATAAACAAAAGTCTTCTTTTTGGCTATCGAATTCTGGCTGTCCATCGTTCCCCTTCGCAGCTCATATTGGCCCTTTGAGCAAGTTTCGTTTCCTCAGTCTAAACACGAGGAACTGAGCATCAATAAAGAACAACTGTTGGGGGGAGGGGGTTAAAACAAGAAAACACACAGAGATACACTTATTAAAGAGACTGCATTAATGAACAGCAGAGAGCACTGTGTGGCTCTGCAATGCTGAAATGAACGAGATGACTGAAAACACAAAATCTAAACACTATACCAACAGACTGAACCAGAAACACAATTCCAAAGTCAGGAGTGCACAGTGTTGTAATATTTCTCGGCTTTTCAGTAACAAGATAATTCCACATAAGTTGTTGCAGTTTTGAGTGACATAAATCAATTCCAGATGAAAGTCAGGAGTGAGAATAAAACGATGCACAGTCCTGAAAAATCACCAGTGTCACATATATAGACCACAACATCATACTGGGGACCAGCTCAATGTATTACACCTGGTTCTGGAAAGAAAACCACAGGACCACTGCACCAGAATCCATTCCTTTTAGATCTAACTGCAATGTCCATCCATCTATCCATTCATCCACCCATTTTCTGAAACCGCTTGTCCTAGTCAGGATCACATTAAACCCTTCGGCCACCGTCAGGATCAGGAACGGGTTAGCGAGACCCAATGGCATTTCTGTAATGCTTCAGAGTCCAATTGCCTGCTGGATTTAACAGGTATATGTGAGCAGTGGCACACTGAATTAATAACTCTTCACGCTACACAACTTCAATAACAAAATGATCACTCTGCACTCTCCAGATAATGATCTGGCTGCAATAATGTTTAATACTGGTTAATGAGTCCACTTCCAACGAGCATGCAAAGTCTGTTGGTTATGAAATATGTCACCCATACGCATCATAACAATAGTCAATCTGGCCTTCACAGGTAGAAAACAGGTTTCAGGATTGTGTAAATTTTCTTTGAATGCAATCTGTCACCGAAGCCCTTTCATTTTTAATTTGCACACCTGGTATCATCCCAGCCAATTACAGGCTCCCTATTTCCCCAGTTCCCCACCTCAAATGCCTTTTAAGGTCAAAAGAAGCCTGGAGAAGATCTGGAGTCTGCAATCCTGTGTGTCTGATAGCTGTGCCTCCTGTCTACAAGCAGCACTTCCCACCTGCTGGCCAGGCAAGGTAAGGGGCGGGGGGGAACAGACAGCAGTCTCTTTATGGAGAGCTTCAGGAAGATTCTGCTGACTGCCTAAAAATGTGGGGAAGTCAGCAACAGCAGCCTCTGGCCCCGGCTCCAGCAAATCGGTCCCTGGCTCCAATCCTTGGCCCCTTGTTTTTTTGTTTTCTTTGGATTGAAAAATTAACAAAAACACACACCCCCACCAGCTCATTACCTTTTACAGTGCTACACTCGGAGAGAATGTGTGCAAAAATGAGGCATTTTTAGCTTGCATATTTTCCCCACATTCGTGTTTGGTGAACCGTTTTCCACATTTGTCCGCGTGTTCTGCGCACAGTGCATCTAAACTGCAACAGCTTCAAGTGAGTCTATTCTGGAATGCTGAGTTTCAGTTAAATTAACTTTTCATACACTTCTATATTCATAGCGTACTAACATGCCTGCAAGGGGCATTTCCGCGGGTAACAGGGTATTGCCAACATCTCTTCACACAGAATATGTTGTCTTCCACTCTACAAGTTCTTGGCTCAGTCTATAGGAGGCATTTTTTCTCTCAACATTGTAGTGCCACAAATTTCACATCTTTTCCAAGGGTTCTGCTTTTAGCAAGGAGCAGAAGACACCTTAAAGTCTCACGATTCAAGGAACAGTTTATAATACCTTCTTAGCAAACATGTAGTTATTTGCTTACCAAGCAGAGCGTCCTTAATGCACTTCCCATCATGCAACAGCATCTGGAGGAGACTAGCCAGAAACTTTGACGCTGGAACTGACAAGTTCACAGACTACCCTTCTAAGTGTGTTTGACTAGAAAACCTGAAAGCCTCGATTTCTCAGCTGCCACCAAGGTGAGGAATCCAGGAAGATTTTGAAATGTGTCTCAGAAACCACAAGAACCCACAGACACCAGCCAAGAAAAACAAAGCAAGCTTCACAACTGAGCCACTCAGAAAGTTCCAGACAGGAAAAGTCAGACCAAACTGAAGAGTCTTGGAGAGAAAAAAAAAAAAAAAAAAAAAAGAGCATCACGTCACGTTCCATAGAAAACAGGGTCCGTTAAAACTATATCTGAGGGCTCCTGGATGTCTTTCAGCCCTGAACATGAAAAGTCAACAGGATGCTTCACTTCGTCCACTGGGAACATGACCACTTGGTCCAGTTGGAGTACCAATAAACGCAGAGCACTATTCAAACGCTTCAGCGTACAGAGAACATCGACCCCATCACCGTTCTCTCAACAGCCACATCCCTCTATTTTTTAAGACCCTCGCTGATTCCATCAGCAGATCATACAAACCAGCCAGAGTCAATCGCCCGGGAGCAGCTGGCCTCGCAAGGTAACCCACTGTCCATGACCCTGCACACGGTCAGCGAGGTAAAGCAGTCCCGGTGTGCTGCGGATCGCTGAGCACCTTGCACACCAGACGCCAGAAATATCATGACAAAAACCTTCCTGCTGTTTTCCACAAAATTCAGATTTTAGACTATAACAAAAAAAGTCCATCCAAATAAACACGAAATCAATCGGTGCATCCACATATGTTCTACAATTGAAGTAAAAGGTGCAAGTCATTAAAAAAAAAACTTAATATAATAATAAGCTTCAGTGTGACCATTACCAGGAAATAAGTTAATCAATAAGGTTTTACATAAAAAAAAAATTGTCAATGCGGTCACAGGAAAAAGAATATGCCAAGAGGTGAGTAGTTTAAGTCGACTTATGCGGCCACCAGTGAACACCTGAGCAGGAGATCCGGACTGCGCCAGGGAGCGGACCGCGCAGCCTTTATTATAGACCGCAGTCAAACATGCATGCTGGACTGGCTTCTCAAGCCGCTTCTGACATCTAATTTTCGAGATATGACCTTTTTTTAACGTTTAGACTATGAATACTTCGCCACGCGAGGCTTGGGGAAAAAAAATCTAAAGATAAACTGTTACGAAGGTGTTAACCGACATTACAAATCGAAAAAAAGGGGTAGCAGTTACCAGCAAAACATGCTTAGTTTATGTTGTCGGGAGATCTCCATCAGCTCATTTACTAGTTATATGAGCATATTCGTTTTCACTGTAAAAAAAAATTAGAAATAAAAAAATTATATCAAACTGACTGGTTCACGGGTTGATTCGTCTATATTTAACCTTCGCTTTTTCGGGTTCAAACATCAGCGAAAATCCTACAATAACCCGGCGACGACCCACTCGACACCTGGCAGAAATAAGTCAACATATTTTGCGAAATATGTTGTCTGCCAGTGGAAATTAAGGAGCACCTGCTGACACCGGGTGATGGGCGGATCAGGATAATCCCATGTACCTTTGAATGATGATCTTTCCGAAGTGCTTCAAAACAGCTACATAGGAAGTACGGCAGCGCCGATCCGAAAACAAACTTCCTTGATTACCTTTTCGCCGTACAACGTAATCCTCCAATTTAAAGCAATTAACCTGGAACACATAACGTGCTTAGGACAGCAATCCCGATGTTAACGTTTCGTAACTAAAACAGTAGAAGATCCGGAAAAGCCGGTGTACTTACTTTCTCCTGCTCTTCAGCATTCATGTTTACATAGAAAAATATCAACGAAAGCGAAGCGCACTGTTGACGGTCCTTTCTCATTTAATCCACCATTGCTCCTTCACCTGATTATCAGCATTTCTTTCTCTATCACTCGGCTCTACGGACACCTTTAACAGATCGCCGTGGCGTGCTGACGAATTCACCCCGCTATTTTCCGAAAAAGCACAACTTACAGAAATGCCACTTTAGCTTCTACTTACGGAGTTGCAGCTATTGCGATCGATCCGAGTCTCGCAGCCTGGTGCCGGAGCGGCTTTTTGCCTGTTTTGCGGCGCCACTTTCTTTATGGTTCCAGCGCGTGCCGCTCGCTGGTTTTTGGGGCACCATCTGGCAGGAGAGCTTGACGGAGCCGGGAGCGCGCACGCGTGCACATCGGTTAGTGACAATCAGCCAGCGCCGGACTGCATGGGACTAGGGGGGGGGGAGGTGGACAGGACGGAACCCCGAAACTTACGGACAATTCGCATTGTTCCGGCTGCCGAAGCAAAACACATAATCAATTTATTGTGACGCATATTTGAATGACATCCAATCCACCACTCTTTCAAGACAATTATTTAACTAAAAGCAACCCATATATATTTAAAGAAAGCCTAATTTCTCTTTGCCCGTGCAATATGAGAGCGAGCGTTTACATCTCCTTTTAGCCTGATCAAATTTCCTACGTCGCTCTACTAAAACAACCGCAGCGCAACGCCAAATGCAACTTTGCTTAAACTAGCTGATCCTTTCACTACTTTTGATTCACTATCCCAAAATACATTTGCTGGGTACTTGACTACAACATTTTATAAATGCCCAAACGATTTTTTATTAGAAGGTTTAATTCAATAAAATCCCTAGAAAAGAATATCAGGCGTCTGCTTAAAGTGCTGTTTTATAAACCAGATGAAATTGTTAGGTGATGCACCACCAACACAACACCAAAAACATTACAGCTACCTTATTTTAAGCTATACGGAGCTGAAATCTGAAATAGTTGCCTTAAAACAGCACATCGTAATACGACCCCGAAACTGCTAATACCTAAACGCTTGACGTATTTGAGACACACTTAGCAATTAAATGTTACATCTGCTTATTTAATTACCGTGGTTATGTTCTCGAAGTAAGTCTATATTAATTTCATTCATTCTATATTTCGTCTCTTCCAACTGGTAAGATTGTTTGGTACACGTGACCGTACGAGTTTTCCTAATTGGACGAAGTTGTCCCTCGAGTACCAATCAAAACCCCCAAATCTTCCGTACCTGAGAGAAACTAAACAGTGAGAAACCTGCATTACTTAAAATAGATGTCATTAATCCTAACGCTAAATTTTCAGTCGCAAGTTTTCTATGTCTGTTGGTATCAGGGGAGGGCAGTTTTTGCTTCTATCCATAACATTTACCGAGTTGTTAGATGGCGCAGGAGATTTGCAGGAAAATCATTTGCTTTGCAAAGTGCCGTATGGTTCTTTTTTTTTTCTCGGGTTAAGGGACAGGTGAGTTGGTTCTTGTTATGCGTTTTTTTGTGGGGTGAGGAGTATCTCCTTCGTTGTCACACTTTCAATGCATTTGACAAGGTGCCGCTTTCCGTGAGTCTCTTGTAGGCTTTCATGTGCAACCTTTCAACACATTGCATGCGGGCTTCTCTCTGCGCTTTGTTGCATTTTCTTGTTTAATATCTTTTGGTGCGGAAAGATCTTCTGTCACTCTGTAAAGTCTTGCCGAGTCCCTTGGCACCTGAATGTACTGTGTATTTTCGCGCACACCTCCAAGTAGCCGAAGTAGTTTGGTTTTGGAAATGGTTAGTACTGCCTTACTGATATATCAAAGTAATGTTCGTAAAACAAGTGAGAAGACATTCCTCTCGACAGCTTCGTTCTTTTTGAAATTCGACCTTTTCGTTCAGAGTTTCTGTAATATTCATTGTTTTATGTAGTTTACTATCCACTCACAAATGAAAAGCAACCAAGGGTACCAAAAGCAGTAGGATGAGGACAACAAAGTTTACAGTTGTAAAGCACTTGAATATCAGTTCATCTTCCAAATGCGTGTCCAGTGCACGATCACGGGGTGCTTACCAGTTCATTTAATTGCCTGTCTGTGAACTGTGGATGAAATGAGAGTACCTGGAAAACACAACGAGAACGTGCAGACTCCACAAATAGCATGGGTGTGATTTTACCCCCAGTGCTGGGGATGTGAAGTCATAGCTACCCACTGAGTCACTTACAGTGCACCATTTTAGTGGCTATCACACCCATCTGCAAACTATGAAATGAGGTACGTTTCTTCCACTCTGAATCTTCAGTGGTGTTAAAAATTAGTTTTAGGGATCCGAGTTTTGAACAAGATGTTAGGGCAGTGTTAAGCAGTGACTTCCCTGTGCTGCATTTTCTGTAAAAACTCCTCTCATTTGGTCTGTTTTTGATGGATGGCACCTGCGTCAAGATATGTCTTATGCACAGAAACATGCAAAATTAATGTTCTAAAGTACATACATCACTCAGTTCTTTTGTCACCCTTTTTATCCATTTATTTTACTGTTTCTCTTCTATTGCACTAGCTGCTCTTATTTACTTGTATGTTTTATATTTGCACTGTGAAGAGGGCAAAATTTCGACTAAGAATTTTATTGCAGTGTTTCCATCATCTGTATGCCTTGTACATAACAATTTGAAGGCTGAACTCTCTCGGGATCAGTGCAGGATTCTTTTGCAACTGAATTCTGCAGGTACGTAACGCGCTGCAGGGGAAGGGAGCGTGGGAGACTGTATTGATGAGGCGGTGTGCGTTATTTGATTCCTCACCATCCGTAACAATGCGATCAATGCAGAGCTAAAGTGAGCCGGGGCTGGTAGAAGGGCAGGTGATTGACAGGGGGGCTGGTTTACACTGCAATCCTGTATCCTGAGAGGATACAGCCACAGGATCAAACTGCAGAACTGTCCAGTCAGCAGACAAGGTGACACACACTTGAGCATGCACACACACATTCGTGGCCACACAGACATTTTGGTCAGAGTTATGCCCACCCCACAAGGTTTGAATCTCTGACATTGTGCTACCACTGACAGATTTCTCTCTGGATGCTGGTGGTTATTGCTCTAGAATGACTGGTGGACTGACAGAAGGACAATCTCTACATGACTGTCTAAGTAATGGATAAGGCATGACAAGATTAAAATAACGAATGACAATAACGAATAACGAAATACAAACTAGGTGTAATGCACCTAGTTCGGAGTTGATTATCTTTATATTAACATGTTTAATGAAACATTCAAAACGGTTTATGTAAAACTGTTAGGCTTCCGGAACTCCCTGTGCAGTTACACAGAAATAATCAATAACCACACATCACATCTCTGAACCAATAAGAAAATAGTATTTACCAAAGCAAGCTGGTATAAATATGCAAAGGGATAGTCAAGTGATAGGAGAACAAAGCTTCCAATCCTGCTGCTACATGTTTGCAAGTAGCGCATGGCATCTGTAGGTTGGTCCTGAAGATTTCTTATAGTACAATATCTAGTGCTTAGCCAGACAGCTACAGCTCATTCTGTTCTGGAGTTATTATCCAGAATGACACTGCAGTTGTTTATTTTGACCTCCAGAAACATTTACACATCATCCATCTTGGTTTTACTTCCCTGGCTATGTCTCGCATCAAGTTCAAACCTTCGGTTTCAAACGTTATAAGGCCACCAATGAAACCGCTCTGTGTCGCCTTCCTTCCCTTCCATTGGTGAAAGTTATATGTCCTCATTACCACACTCGTGCTTTTTGCTTATGGTAAAAGCATCTGCTAAATATATCAAGATATCAACACACAGAATACTGTGTTAGTGTCAGTGGTGGGCAGAATAAACTGCTACCATCTGCACTGTTTCAGTTCCTTCTTGTCATCTAGCCAGGTCTCTAACTTCCACCTAATAGCATCCACATGGCATAAAATTTGTGTGGAGGGGAAAACTGCTAAAAATGTTTTTGTTCTTTGTCTCATTACTTCAGAAGAGATATGGAATTATTTTTTACTTTTGTTAGTGTGTGCACATGTTCCAGCAGAAATTATGCAGGCCCTTTGTGATAACAGAGCTAGTCAAGCTCACACTGTGCAGAAGGTTCAGTTTGTCCAGTGATCAGTTCTGAAATCGTGATTCTTGTGTAGTTTTGTGCCGTGCAAATACAGCACTGCTAACAAAATATCTGTTTATTCACCATAAGCTTTTGTTCAACGCAGCATCCCAGAGAGCCTGGGATCTATCTCAGGAAGAACAGGTTGCATCCTGTCTCTTGGCCTCATTCTCTCCGTATTACTACTCAAATACCATCACCTTTGCTTCCTGTAATAGACAGGATGTAAGCATTTACAGATCCAATTACAAGCACGGCATGGCTATGAGACACCACTTCATTATTAAGTCTAAGATCTTGCTTTAAGATCTTTTGCATTCAAGGGAGCAAGGATTGTCTCTCAGACTACCTCAAGGAGAGCACGACTTTAGCTTTGTGGACGAACTCTGAACTACCCGTCACACCCCTATCAAGCAAGTCTGCTTTCTGAAGCAGGAGAAAAGAGCCTTTTGTACTGTAGGCTTAAGCTGCTCCAGTGACAAGTCCAATGTCCAAACAAAGATTTTCATGCTTTCCAAATCAAGCTGGGTCAATGAACTGGGCAAGCAGATACCCCAGCATTCCACAAAGGGAAACTGGACAGCATGGTGGTGTAGCTGGTAACGCTTGGGGTTTGAATCCTGGCCCTCTGTATGTATAGCATGGCCCTGGACAGCGTGGCGGTGTAACAGGTAAACCTCTGGCCCTCTGTATGTATGCAGTTTGTTCTCCCTACAATAGATTGGCATCCCATACAGGGTTTTACCCACCTGCCTCACTAATCCCTATGATGTTTGTGATACGATGTGGGGGGGGGGGGGGGGGGGGGGGGGGGGGGGGGGGGGGGGGGGGGGGGGGGGGGGGGGGGGGGGGGGGGGG
>JAODLD010000046.1:32394768-32405223 GCA_026781065.1 Mormyrops boulengeri | reverse complement strand
CCAAACAGAGTGGATGAATACTTTTATGGAGAGAAATGACATTAAGACAGTAGAGTAGAGTAGAGTAGAGTAGAGTAAATGAACTAGATTCAGGACCACAGTGTCTCAAAGTTGTAAATAATGTCAAGAGTAATTCTTATATTAACTTAGCCTTAATAATAGCAAATAGCTCTGACAATGTTTAAAAAAACCTACATTTTCTCACCTTTAACTGCTTAAAGAGGTTTATGAATTAATCATCCTCACTACCACAGAGTTCATTCTTCTATTAAAGAACCCTAATGGTACCCTTTATCTTTCTGTTATGGCTTCTAATAATAAGGGTAACATGACAGCTATTCTGTTTGTGTAATGTCAACCTAGTTCAAATATGGAATTAAAATGTCCATAGTGTCATGTTTCAATCTGGTCTGGATGCCGTGAGGTGGGAATTACGTTATACAACAAGGAATCTTCTATGTATGCACTTCACTGAACTTTGTCAGGTCAGTACAGAACATACAGCTATTTAACTCTGTTAAGGCAATAATGCAGGGTTGCCAGCTCTGGCATGGGTACGGAACAGCAAGTTCGTACTGCCCATGCAATGAGTTGTGACTCATGAGCACTGTCCTCCTACCTCAACTAACTCTGTCAGTATCTTACTATACCTCTTATGTGTGATTGTGTCACATTCCTGAACATGTTTCATTCAGAAAAAGCAACACATTTTATAAGTAGGGATTGATATAACTGGTAAGCAAGTACGCATTCACCTTTAAAAGCGATACGTGCGGCAATCGATTAATGTAACAGCGCAAATACGTATGTAGGCCTATTTTATGTGCATTTGCACCAATATGACAAGAAAGTGCTCGTCCTGGGTCTTTGGTTTTGGTTCACGTAGCAATGGATCATCTTAAGTAAGGATCTATTGAACCGTTCTACCTGATCATTAGTGGCAGTGTGTAAGGGGTGGTCATTATCTTTGTGATTTCCAGAAGCTTGCATATACTCTGAAACAGGGAACTCTCAAAATTGCAACCCTGGTCAGTGTGCAACTCGAGTGGGGGCCCAAATAAAGTCAAATATATGAGTTTCCGGGCTGGGGTTGCCTTTAGTCAGGAACAGGAAATGCTTCAACTCAATGAGTAAACTGGTGAATTATGACAAGAATGTACTTGTTCCTGGAGCTGGATACTAGGGATTTACCTGAGGATGTCTAAATGGAGATAGTCCAGAAGTTCTCCAGCTTGGTAGCTTTCCAGCTTGGCTTGTTTCATTGGTCCTGTTGGTATCTCCTCACAAACAGATGGCTCTCTTCACCTATCCCATACCAATGGTAGTCTGGCATAGGCACTCACGGGTTTTTGCTTCCCCAAGATGACCAGTGTGGAGGATTGTGGCAAGACTGCAAGACCTCTTGTTGCATGCAAGCTGGAACTAGTAACTGCAAGGGAGGGCACTGGGCCCCTACTCTCTCCCAGGAGTAGTAGAGAATTCCTCACCACAGCAAGACCTGGGCCCAACAGAGCGAGAACTTCCTCATTGCAGTGCTCTCAAGCATCACCTGATCTTTAGTAGAAAGTGTCCCTGATTCTTTCACCTGTGAAGGATAAAGAGGACAGGATTGGCTTTCTGATATTTGGCACCTCTTCAAAGCTAACTCACTGAAACCAGTTAACTACTCGAATCTCCGACATGGGTGCATGTGGCCGACCTGTTTCCAGCCTTATTGCTGGACTGAATGCACCTCACTGCCAGTGGCACAACATCGACAACGTTATCTTCAGACCTTGCCCACTGCTCATGACGTCTTGGCAGTACTTGCGTCTTTGACATGGCGGTTTGGATAATATTTTTCTAGTCTGGTAACGGTCACATTTGCCTGCAGGTTCTTTATTTTGCCTTGACGTGGCATCAGCACTGGAATGTTTGCAGCCTGTTCGGTGCTCGGTGTAAAAGTGATGTTGGTTCAGTTCTTCCAGCCAGCAAGCCAGCCGACCTTCAGAATATCTGAACTGGAAAATACAGGTGAGACTGCTATGATCTGTTCAAGTAGGAATTTTCTGCCCAGTAGGTAGTGGCGGAATTGGCAGGTGTAGCGGATGACAGCAAGTAACTCAATTCTGGTGACGCAATACGTCTGCTGAGCTGGTGTAAGATAGCTGCTGCTGTTGTAAGATGGCTGATTAGAATTCATTATTCCCTCACTTGTGACAGAATGGCTCCAATACTGTGGCTCGATACATCAGTGTCGAGAATGTTCTTGTCTGATGGGGTTGAGGTCAGGGCTCACGGTCAGGGCTAGTCAAGGCCTTCCATACCAAACTCACCCGACCATGTCTTTATGGACCTTGCTTTGTGCATACCAAGGCATTTTGGACAATTCTATGCTTCACACTTTGTGGGAACAGATTAGGGAGCAAGGCTGTGTCCCAGTGCTCAACCCCATCAAACACCTTTTGGATGAACTAGAATGGAGATTGTGAGCCAGGCTTTCACGTCCAGCATTGGTGCCTGACCTCACAACAGCTCTTCTGGATGAATGGGCATCAATTTCTGCAGACACACTCCAAAATCTTGTGGAAAGCCTTCCCAGAAGAGTGGCAGCTGATATAGCTGCAAAGGAGGAAACAACTTCATATTACTGCCTATGGATTTAGAATGGGATGTTCCTGCAGGCATAATGCCCAGATGTCTTAATACTTTTGTCCATATAGTGCAGGTATCTTGTTTGCGAATTAATGAAATATCAGTCTGCCTGTTGCTGTTGAAGTAAAGATATGACATGTATTTTTTCAACAGGTTAGTAGTCAGTTAAACACTTCCACATTAAGACAATGGTCTGCAATTATTTTTACCTATAAAATACGTTTTTACTATTAGAATGTTTTCCTCTGTGCTTTCCTGGCAAAAAAGACATCTCATTGATCAGGCTCATAAAGTCCAACACATTACGTATACCAGAAAATACACAACAGTATAGAAAATATGCCAAAAAACGATTAACCTTTAGAACTGGTCTCACCATTCAGTTTTAACCAATCACCAACTCGCAAACAAATTAAAAACCAATAATCACTTTAAACATAATAATAAAAAAAAGTAGAAAGCCAATAGGGCCTACTGTTCATTCTGGGCCCCTAAGCTGCAGCCTAAGCAAGCATATTCATTAATCCACCCCGATCCCATTGCAGTGCTTTGGTTAAAAAAGACCTTTAACAGCAGTGAAATCTCCCTGTTAGAAAAAGTGAAACTTCTCCAGTTTAAGTGTTTTTTTAGGTGTGCACTATGAGAACACATACATTGCCCCAAGGTCTGCAGTCTGCAGTTACAGTCTAATTTAGAAGAGTAGTCGTCGTGGGTATATTCTACCATTCAATTGCCATTCTGTTCTATTTTGTTATTCAGTGTGCACTGAATAAATAGATTGAAAAGTTTATTCCTCAAGATACTGATAAATGACAGCTGACTTTATGCAAAAAATTGAGAGGGTAAAATTATAAAAAGAGGATGTTTAAGAGGGAGGATGGCAGAAGCGGGTTATTTTTGAACTGGAGGACAAGGGGAAGGTGCAGAGCATAGAGACATTAGCAGGGTTCGCCCAGGCTGGGCGCATCTATCGCAGTAATGAGTTGCTAAATTTTCTGCCGTGAAAGACAAGTCACATTTCCTCCCTGTTAGTAATAAGGGAAGCTGCATTTTTCACTGAAGTATTGCCTCAGTCCAGATTGCACTCCCCTGGACTCCTCAAATGAGTGTGGTATTCAGTCTACAACCCAGAAACACAGAGTAATTAAACAACCACCAACCGCGGCGCCACCATGAGCAAACGCAAACTGGGTAAGTGTTTGTGCTGACAGGCAATACTTATTTATGGAGGGTAACTGAAAAAGGCAGCTATATTGCTCCTGTGCCCCTTGGTAGTACTCATTCTCAATGGGTGTTTCCTGGGTGCCAGATACAATAGGAATAACTTACCCAAGAGCAGTTATTTAAGTATGATATGTATAGTACCATCCAAAGGGAACAGGGAGGCAGGATGGGCAGTGTACCATGAAGTTCATGGAGTGACATTTCTGTTCCCTGTACGAGTGGGCAAGGTCCACCTCGAATAGGAACAGGGTGTTTAACGGGCTGTCATGCATTGCATGCGTTTCTAATAGAGGGGAACTGTACTGTGACTCTTGGGTACATGCTACTTTTAAGTGACATGTACAATACATGTGATTATCACCGTATAAAAAGCATTAAAAAATTCCAACATGGGAAGCATTATCCAATATGGGCGGCTTTACACTCGACTTACTTGAACACATTTTGCCATCAGTACTATTCTTGGACTTCAAAACCGCTAAGTGCATTTTCTCCCATCTCTGACCTAAAATAATTTTTTGTTTACTTTCTTGGAGTTCCTAAAATATTGACTCCATCATAACAAAATTAATAACTGTTTGATTAAAAATGCCATTCTTTAATAGTTAAACAAAGCTATACGTGACGATTAAGTCTGGTATGTTTTTAGGTAGCACCTTTCTCAGTAAGGGTGGTCAAGCACACTTTAACCAGAGTCAAACAACAGTGGCTCTTGCTATGTCACCGTAGTTAAGGGTAACAATTATGTAAATGGATAAGAGGAAAAAAGCTCTGGGTGCCCAAAGTCAACCGGCTGCCCAACCATCCCGGACATGCTAGCAAAAAGCAGGCCAGATAGGGAGATAGTAGGGTGTGGTTTTGTGTAGCCCTGTCTTCTGTCAAGCTTTCTCTGGACTGTCACGCCACCTGTAGTGCTGCTCTCTCGAACTTGTCTTCAGTCCACTACTGACCAGTAGCAAGGCCATAACAGCGGCACCATTAGCTTTATTTATGGTAGGCTAACATAAAGAAATACAGATTTAAATAGTGAGTCCAAGGGGGAATCCCTCACATAAGCTTGTTTCATAGATTAGGAGCCCTATGGCAGAGGGCTTTACTGCCAACGGTCTTATGTGAGAATTACAAGAAGGTCTAAATTCCATAACCTCAGTGGAGCTTCTTGATTGCACAGTTTTTTGATTAGTTCAGTTAGACAAATGAGAATCTGAGTGTCCTATTAGTAAGCAGGAAAAAAAATTAAGTCTGTGCTCTACATAACCAGCAGCTGAAGGAGCCACCAGAGTAACTCTGACATGGTGGTATCAGCTCCATCTTGTAAGAATTCTTGCTTCTGCATTTTGAATCTGCGGTAAGTTAATGCTTGCTGAGGGCAGGGTGTTGCAGCAGGGTTACTGGCTACCAGAGTTCCCGCTCCCCCCGGAACCCCTGACTGACAAGATCTTTTTAATATCTGAGCCTTTGACCTCTGTCTTCTGGTTCTCGATTCTTGTTTTGTTCCTAGAGTATGAGTTTGCCCTGTTCTGTTCTGACTGTTGTTTGCACCTTGCACCTTACCAGGCCAACATCTGTGTCACACTCACCATTTTGGCTTAGGATTTGAATTCGGTCTGCATGTACTGGCTTTTCACCCGGACCGTACGACCCTGATTTTTGCCTGCTCCAATTAATATTTTCCCATTTCCCAGGCTCTCTGTCACAATCTACTATACATATGAGGATTAAACAACAGATCGTCATCAAAAATGGCACCAAAATTACAGGTGATTCAGCAAAAGTGAATCATAACCCTCAGTGATACATATGCATGACAAAGCGCTATGAAAGGAGTTACCAGCATATAAATGAAGGACTTCTGTTTTATTATGACTAGTGCATCACTTTACTTCCTTAAAACAGCTTCCTGATAGATGCTGGTGGGGATTTGGTTGTATCGAGAGATGCTTTTGTGTATTGTTAGCAGAGGAGTGAAGGCTACGTTTTTTCATATAATCCTCCCATTTGGCAATATTGCAAAAAGCAAAGAATTAAGGTTCCAACACTTATCCATTTTTCACTCGTAATATAGAAGATGCAGTTTTGCTGTTACAGTGATCCCCTGCCTATCGGGGAAGTTACGTTCCAGACCAATCAGCGATCGGTGAAAATCCGCGATTTAGAAAGACCATATAAATAAACATTTTTTTTAATATAATTTAAGCCTTAAAATACCCCTCCCACATGCTTTAAACACATGTAAACTTAGTAAAACACACTTTGTAAACACATATGATATGTGGATGTCGGGCTAAGGATATGAGTAGCATAATAATAATAGTAATATGCAATGTATAAGTATATATATACACACATCGCGGAGAACTGTGATGCGTCGGGGAAAAATCCGCGATATAGCGGGGCGCGATAGCTGAACTGTGATATAGCGGGGGATCACTGTATATATTTTATTTTGCGTTTATTTATTTAGTGGGTGCCCAAATCAGCATACAAGACTTACAAGGATGTTTGATATCTGGTGATGGTTGTTCAGTTAGAAGGCTAACTGCTTAAGGACCAGCTTGTTTAACAGAACTGAAGGGTTGATGATGTCAAAGGCAGGACTACGATCTAAAAGAACAAGCTGACAACACGACAGTATAGACATCATTGATGAGTTATTTCAGTGCTGTGGCTTTCGTGGAACTATTAAGAACATTAGTTCTAATTTCTAAGTTTTTTTAAGCAGTGGTCTGTTTACAGTCCATTTAAATTGATCATAGAGAACACCAGAAGTTAAGCCACTTCATATTTCAATTTTCCACATGCGCTTTTGGTTCTGCACAAGGGCGTCAATTAAATTTCGTCATCAGCGGTTTGTGCCGGATGGTGCGCATGTAGCTGGTGGAAATCATGTGCATCGGTGCATGTCTACTGCGCATGTGCGAGTAAATCGACTAAGTGTTTCCAGTAGGTGGCAGCACTTACTTTCACAGATGAGAGGTCAACCAAGAAAGAGTAGAGGAATAATAGTTGCTGCAGTGTGGTTTTGTGATAGTTATGGTGAACAGCTGTATGAAGAGGTGCAGAGGTACCCACATATCTAATTTCTTATACTGTTCAATATACAGTATACAGTATTTTCAAAAGTAGCACTATCCCAATCTTGGAAAGTATTAATTTTGTTGTAATGATTTCAAAATACTGTGGTAAGCCATATTATCATAATACTACCCAAGCATAGTGATAACTTTAAAACTGTCCATAAAAAGTTTACTCGTTTCACTACAATGCTGGTATTTGTGTTTGTTGCAATACATCTGCCCTCTGCTGGTCTGGTGGAATATCACTACTGTATGCATGCACGACTGCGACCTTCTTTGAACACAAGCTTCCGCATGCATGATCATCTGCAGGCTGAAAGCACACACAGAAAAGTAAAGTATTAACAAGGCCTTAAGAAGATGTAATAATTAACTATGAAATTTTGTATACATGTATGCACAAATCTCACTTATGTTACCCCTGTCTTTTATGTCATAGGTTTTAAATGGTTCGGAAGTCTATCGAACCTTGCACACAGTCTTTCATTAGAAAATAGATCCTCCAAGACAAAGCATGATGGGGGTCAGGGTCTGAACCTGCTAGCAAAGAGGTACAGCGATGACACAGAAGTACGTCCCCACAGTCCCAGCCAGGTCCACTCCAGTGAAGCATGCTCACATTTGGCCACTATACCCCGTCACTCCCGCAAAGAGAAGAAAAGAAAATCCAAGAAGTCTGCAGGTGGAGCTGTACTGGAGGCACGGAAGGGCGACTATGTTGCTGACTCGCCCCTGCTGAGTGTGCTGTCTCTCCAGGGTGTGTCATCTGTAGATGAGGCCTCTTTCCCGGATACCGCTGTAAAACCACATCCTGTAGGTACCAGTGCTTTGCAGGCTGAGATTAAGCAGAGCTCGGGGCTACCAGAAGATGAGACAGCCAACACATCACAGCAGTGTCCTCTGTCCCCTGAGGCTCAGAAGATGCCGCCCTTGGGAGAGCAGCTAGAGGACCACGGCCAACCCAGTACAATGACGACCAGCCCACATGGGACTAGCAGCGCTCTTCCAGAACAGTCTGAAAGTGAAACCCAGGAGACAAAGCCTTTGACCAGGTGATATTTGGTACAATGATGATTCTTTACTGTAGGTGTCTCCTTACATGCGTTTCATACCCCAAATAAAAGCCAACAAGCAACCAGAGGAAGTGTCACTAACCAATCAGATGTCATGGTTCCACCTCCTCTAGTTGCTTGGACCCACCTCCTCTACAATCTTATTGGTTACCTCTCTGAACCAATCATTTTTCTTTCTGCCATCAGAACAACTTTGTGTAAGTAAAACTCCCATGAGTGAATAAGACAATAATATCTGATATGTGTTCTTTATGTATAAGTATCAGCACACATTGAAATATACTATGATAGTTTGGGTAGATGGTGAGTGTTACCTGCATTATCATGCTAGGGAGCGGTTTCCTCTCATTATTGCACATCTATTTTATGTCCCTCGGTTTATTACTGGGCGTTATGCTGAATAAGGCCACTCAGAATAAAACCAGGATTACTCTGCCATCTCTTGCATTCCTCATTATCTTCTTCTTCCATTATATCTTGCATTAAAATGTCTATAATGTGCAGATATTACAGGTTCATTTCACATGAAAAAGGTCTATCTGACAGTTAAGTTAAGGAGCTACAGTATTCCCCAAACGGCACACAGATTGTTGAATGACACTGATTGTCTCAGGCCGGACAAGGATGCTTCACCTATGGCCTCACACACACACACACACACACACACACACACACACATTAATTTTCGAAGGGCAAAACTCTAATCCCAACATGATGACCTTAACCCCTACCCAGCCTTAACCTTAATCATACTGTAAGTAACCAAACAAAATGTGATTTTTTAATTGCCTTTGTTGTGACCTGAGAAATGGTCCCCACAACATCAAAAAACAGGTTTTTATTACACTGTGGCCCCACAATCAATGACAACCTTGATCTTTACCCAGCCCTAGCCTTAACCATAAGTAACCAAACAAAATAAAAGACTTCTGACATTTTTAGTTTTTTGATTGCAGTCACAGATTTTTATGTATATATAAAATTGAGATTGCCCTGGTGATGAATGAAAAAACAGAACCTAGAGCATCAAAATAATATAATAACCCCCCCCCCCCACACACACACTACATGGCACTGATTTCCATTATTCATTTTGATTATTAGATATTTGATAAGCAAATAATACTTCCTTGGGGTCAATATTTTGAATTATTCCTAGAAAATATTTTCATAATAGACTTTTTTGTGTAAATAAAAAAAAACCCAAAACTCTGCCCATTGTTACATAGTGAATCGGGGGTGTTCTTTAGCCCCCTTAAAATAATTGTACAGTAATTATTTTAAATATAGTTATTTAAAGTATTTTTATTAAATATAGTAATATAGTTACTTATTATTGTTATTGTATTCATTTTCATTAAAATCAGACTCCCCTGTAAAGATCTAGCCTCCCTTTTCACAGATCTCCAGTGACGCTCCTGGTGTGAATTTTATCACCAGGGTTTATTTGAAACTGCTAGTCTGATTTCATTTTTCGCCTTCTGCTTGAGTGGAGACACTTGCTAGGCAATGAAAGTTACTGAAGGAGATAACTGGTCTCTTTAAATTTGGTCTGCATTTAGTTTAACAGCTGCTAGGTGTCTCCATTTACTGAGTAATCACTGTATTTTACTGGATATTCTGACAACTCTTGGGAGGTATGAAAATTGTGCGTCTGACCCAGATTTTCTACACAATACATGCTGTTCATTTTGGCTGAGTTGAAACCGGCAGTTTTTGTGTATAACTCTAAAAGCTCTGGTATCTGTTTTTAATGTTTTTTAATGTTTTTTTCTAAACGAGTTTAACATACCATTCGTGCCAAGGTAATTGGTTGGAGGATGGACGGATAACATTTAGTCATTTTCTACCCATCCATCCATCAGTCCACCCATCCATCCATCTATCCATCTTCCCACCGGTTATCTCGGATCATCTTTCTCACTTTTGGTATGAAAGAATGAGCAGAAGATGTAGAATAACCAAATCTTTTAAATGCTGTTTACAACCTAGCTGCAGTATCCCAAATTGTTCCCCAAGTAGACAATGTCAGAATCTTGTTATTTTTCACCAGACTGAAACTTAAGTATGCAAATCTTAAAGAATGTTTATCGCAAATACTTATCCAAATTAATAAATAAGAAACAAATCATCAAAATAATCCAAAGAGCTTCTCCCCTGGAGCCCCCTAGTGAAGAATTATCAGAAAAGTAATTGACAGTTCATTCCACATATTACGGTTTCTTGAGAGTAACTTTAGAGAGATGACACTGTACTTGGTATTTCTCATGGGTATTACATAAGAACATAAGAAATTTACAAATGAGAGGAGGCCATTCAGCCCATCAAGCTCGTTTGGGGAGAACTTAACTAATAGCTCAGAGTTGTTAAAATTTAAAGGAACCCAGGGTTTTAGCTTGCGCTACACTAGCAGGAAGACTATTCCATACTCTAACTACACGCTGTGT
>JAODLD010000046.1:32366542-32379806 GCA_026781065.1 Mormyrops boulengeri | reverse complement strand
CTCCCCAAACGAGCTTGATGGGCCGAATGGCCTCCTCTCGTTTGTAAATTTCTTATGTTCTTATGTTCTTATGTTTCAGATTTGCTTGATTCTGATATTTCCTGTGTGTATTTTCTGTGAACTTGTAGTCTCCCACCATAGAAGTCCATCTGGCAGTAAGTTGTTCAACGCTTCGCTCCAGTCGCCAGACTCGCATTGCTCCAGCGAGCACAGACTCTACCCAGAGATCGTATCCAGTCCCTACTCCTCTCTAAAGATCTCCAAGCCCCACCCTTCCAAAGCACCTGTCCTACCCAGTGAAGGCTACGAGGAGGGCTATGAGGGGCTGGAGCATAGCAGGGAGATCTTCAGTGTCCCACTGGTGGAGAAGGAGTCATCCTTCAAACCGGGACAGTACAGGTCACTGCTGATGCCTGCAGAGAATAAACCCCTGGAGGCAGGCATCCTTAAGAGGGTGAAGGAGCTGCTGACTGAAGTCGATGCCAGGACCGCCGCCTGGCACATCACCAAGGCGGACTGTATGGTAGGGGCACCCACAACACTAAGGCGGACTGCATAGTAGGGGCAGCCACATCACTAAGGCGAACTGCATGGTAGGGGCACCCACATCACTAAGGCAGACTGCATGGTAGGGGCACCCATATCACTAAGGCGAACTGCATGGTAGGGGCACCCACATCACTAAGGTGGACTGCATGGTAGGGGCACCCACATCACTAAGGTGGACTGCATGGTAGGGGCACCCACATCACTAAGACACAAGCCCCGCACCCAGACAAGCCTCGGCTTCCCTCAGATCACCGGTGACTACAGTTTCTCACACATTCATTCACATACAGTGCCGGTCAAATATTTGGACACACCTGCGTTTAATGCATTTGTCTCTATTTTACAATTATTATTCATCTTATAGCAAAAGGCAATGAAGTAATATATATCAAATATCACAGTGACCTAGAGGAGTGTTCAAAATCACAAATTTTAGACTCTTCAAAATAGGCCCCTTGCTACAATAACAGCTTCGCATATTCTTGGTATTCCTTCAGCCAGCTTCCAAGTGTAGCCACCTGGAACACTTCTCCAACAGTCCTGAAGGAGTTTCCACAGATTCTGGGCGCAAGTTGGCTACCTTGCTGTTACTCTTCGATCAGACTCATCCCAAACCAGCTTTATAGGGTTTAGGTCGGGGGATTGTGGGGGCCAGGTCATCTTTCGCAGCACTCCATCTCTTTCCTTGTTGATAAGATAATACAGTACTTACATAACCTCAAGGTGTGCTTAGGGTCATTGTCTTTTGATTTTCAGTATGTGTGTCATGACTTTAGACTGGTACTGTACATTATGCACCTATGTATCTATTGAGGCACTCACAGCAAAGGCCTATAGACATCCTTCTCGGCAGAGGACACTGTAATTTCATATTCCAGTCTCTTTCTATTTTTATTGTCCTAGTTTATGTCAGGTCATCTCTCCCTACCATATAGCACAAAACAATTTGAGACTATAGTTCTCTCATGCTAGTATTTTTCAGATTCTTCAATTTAATCCCACTTGTTAATCTCTTGTACAATTTCTTGTACATCTCTAAAATATTCTTGTTGTTGCAGCCCTGACCATATTTCATTTTGATAAATTGATTAGTGTTTTTTTGCAGGGGTACATTATAAAGATTTACTTTGTAAATGGGAAATGGCTCAGTAAACCAGGAGCTTATATGAATAATGCAAGTCTATTTTTAGACCAAAATCTGAGCTGGGATTAGGATTCCGGCCAGGCTTAAAATCGCCTCTTAGAAAACCGCGGTTCTACTGCAGTCAGTCAACAGGGTCACCAATTCTCAGTAGAAAAGAGCTACTATGCTAATGAATAACTGAATGTGTATCAAGCCAGGGAATGTGTTGTGCTTTTGACAGTAAATTTAAATGAGCTCACCTTTTTGCCATCACGGCCATGATCTGGACTGCAGGTTGCTAGGATACTGAACGTTTCTGAGGAGATGCAGCAGAAGATGGCAGTGAGCTCTGGTCTGGAGCTGCTGACTCTCCCACATGGACAACAACTGCGCCTGGACTTGTGGGAAAGGTGAGACCTTGGAGGAAGATGGCGGTTGTGAGCAAGACATTAAAGATTCAAATCTTGTACACTACTGAGTAACACTGCTTAAACTGAAATCCGTATACAATCGGTCTGACACAATGAATAAGAGAATAAGGAACTGCTGTATCATGCAATTGCCAGGTTGCTCCATACTAATAGCTCGATAAAGCAGTACCATTTTATTGCGCTGTGCCCATGCTTGGGAAGCTGTAGGTTTAAACTTGTCGGCTGGCAGAGTTTTTGTGTCACAGCTGGGCCCTTCAGCAAGACCAATAACCCCGATTCTCCATTCTGTCCCCAAAACTGTGTGTCTGATGGAAAGTAAGACTGCATATGCAAAATCAAAAGTATTACCTCATGCACATGGCAAATAAAATATATATGCTCCGCAGATGTTTTTATCAAATGTGAAACATTACAATGTTAGCTGTTACTTATTTATACAGTTGGATAATTTAACAGTTGCAATTAATCTTTAATTGCTGATGGGTAGAATAGAAGAGTGACTAGGTTCTTCTACAGTAGAATACCCACAATTCTAGCAGATGTTGTGATAGACCATCGTTGTGTTGAATTGTACTGTCCCCTTTTCGCTGTGAGGCAGAGCTGAGCAGCCACCAGTGGTGATCCTCCCCCCCCCCCACACACGCACACACACACAACACTTTCCCACCTCAGCCTTGATCTCTGCCCCTGCCCCTCAGATTCCACACAATGTCATTTATGATGGCAGCTGAACTGCTGGGCTGCACCGGGAGCAGGGAGGAGAGGGCTGCTTTTCTCCTCAAGGCCATCCTACTGGCCTCCGAGCTCAAGAGCAGCCAGGGCAACATGTTTGGCTTTGCCATGATCATGAGAGCGCTGGAGCTACGCCAGGTACCTGCCACCAGGGGGGGCTGTTGTGGAGAGGGAGCAATAGTGCCATCAGATGGAGGTCGTCGGCCGACGTGCATGAATTCATGAATTCATTCGTCCATATGCAGAGTATCCCTGATCTGTGATGACTAAGAGGTTCATGAGGGCTTGACTGTGATACGCGAGGACTTGACCTGTGTAAACTTGGCGTGCTTCCTTTTCCAGGTCAAGAGGTTGGAGCAGACATGGATGACACTCCGGCAGAGGCACACAGAGGGAGCTATCCTGTATGAAAAGAAACTCAAACCTTACCTGAAGAGCATGAATGAAGGCAATCTAGGTAGCTCTCCATCACAGGTCGTTTTATTCTCAGTATCATTGTGAGAAAGACTTGCCTCAACGGAAGCCAAACCACACAGCTGTTTCCTGTCCTTGTCCTTCAGAAAACTGCATACCCTCTGACACCACCTTCCCTCACGTGGTGCCGCTGCTGTCTCTGCTGGAGAGGGGAGTGGCTGTGGGCGAGGAGGCGGAGCTTTGGGAGTGCTCAGACATGGGAGTGGACGTGGTAATGAGTCACTTGGAAACAGCACGTACCATGGCACAACACGGGGAACTCTACTGCAGCAACGCCCAGACCAAGCTGCAGGGTACGGGAAAGGAAGAATACAGACACAGTGAGCCCTCTGTTGTCTGAAGATGATTGGCTGTGTCACATAAAGCTCAAGGTCCTTTTCCCCTACAGGGTTTCAGGAGCAGCCGGAGCTGCTGGAGATTTTCCTTACGGAGTTCCAGATGCGTTTGCTGTGGGGCAGCCGGGGAGCTGTGGCAAGCCAGGCAGAGCGTTACCAGAAATTTGACAAGGTCCTGACAGCCCTGTCCAACAAGCTGGAGCCCCCTGGTGGGCAAAGGGTGGAAAGAACCTGAAATAAGTATGTCCCAAGAAATGGGATGAGCAATATAACCCTCCAATCAGTGAGTGGAAAAACTGGTAATGTATGTCTAAATAAGGCAAAGGGGTGGTGTCAACGTTCAACTACACCTAGGACAGAGGCGCAGTGCAAAGACAACATGTATGGTGAAGTCAGTCCAAAAGAGGTGTGTCGGTATATCAGTTCGGTATGTCAGATTGTCGTCCAGAAGCAGTGTAACATTGCTGGTTCAGGGCAGCACTGATTAATAAATCCCACCCAGGCAAAGCACTTAAGCGAGAAGCACTTATACCCATAACCAATTTGAACGTTTTTGGCAGTGAAAATTAGTCCTACAACGTCACTCATCGTGAATTTATTTCCTGATAAACCTAGCTATGCAGTTCTATGTATTTAGCCCTTACAGCTGCTACTAAAATGGTTTGTTTTGTAAAACATATGTTTACTGCATTCTTAAAATAAAGGGTTGTGGGTGATGGGGGGGGGTTGTGTGTCTGTTTTATGGTTAGCCCACAGGGGTGGTTTCAGTGCAGCTATATAGATTTCTGTAGCCCTACAGCTACTGGAATGTTCTAGGGAGTGACCTGTGTCTAACACAAAATTTGCGAGGTTCTGGATGCGGGCCTATCTGCTCAGCTCCTCCCAGCCGCTTGAGCAACCAGGTTCAGACGAGGGAAGTCGGGTGATGTCGCCTCAGCTGACCATGTTTGTGATGGCCTTCGCCGAAAATATGCCCATATGCAGAGTTCACTGTTGACAGGTGCCTTACTGTGGCACACCTGGTGCTGTGTCACTTTAAATTTGGATCTGTCACAGCAACCCGAAGCAAAACGGGGACAGGAAGCTGTCTGCACATCTGCTGCGGCCCACTGTGTCCTGAAGGACAGTGGTAGATAATGGATGTAACATCCTGCAACGAGACAAGAATGCTGTCCCTTCATCCCACGAAAAACACTACGTGCATTGCACACCGGAAGTTTCTTTGGTGAATGTCACATACTACCATTCTCTTAAATTTTACAAAAAGCTGAGGAGGTCTGTCAGCAAGCTTGTTGTCTACATGGATATGTGCAGGCATGAGGTTTCCATGTAAAGAGTATTATCTTATAAATATGCTTACTTGTCTGCTGAAATTTGTATTTAATTTTATCGTTGTGAGGTTTTCTTTTGTAAATTGCTGAAGAGAAAAAAATGTTGTACTGAAATACAGACATTAATCTCCCTTTTTGTGTGGACATTGTTTTTATAATAATTGTATTGAGTGATCTGAGCATTAATTTCTGGAATATATGTTTTTGTTAGTTAGTTTTACATTTCATTCAATATAATCCCTTGGTTTTATCATTAAATAAATACAACATGATGTACAAACTGGCAGACTAAGGTAGCAGGGGTAATCACGTCCCTTATCTTCACAAAAGTTTCACAATATTAGACCTGCTATTGGAATGATTATGCTATGCCAGTTTGAAACTAATGGTGAAGATACAGGACACATAGTAACACGATGATGCTTGAGACTGTGTCAGCCCAAATAGCGGCTTTATCAGTTTCATATATTACAAAAACCTAATAACAAAAATCCTTATTTTTATACCCCGTTTCTTAGATATTGAAAATAAAGGGCCAACACTAACAAAATATGTTTAGATTGTCAACTTAGCAGAAACTCAGATATTCTTGTGCGCTAACAACGTGTTAATCAATAACGTGTAGATTTACATCCAGATTTTGACTTGATCAAAACACAATATCCCTTATTTGTGGTTCCAGGGTCAATCTTTGTTTCAACTCGCAGAAATCTTTAGATCATTGTCTTGTAGGAACTGATGCTTACTCCAACTTTAGCTCTCACACTGATGTTCAATTCAAGAATTCTCTATAACCCCTACAAAGGATTTCTGAAGATCCAACAGAAGCAACTCCAGACCATGGTACTCCCACGCATGATTATAAGGTTAAGGTTATTTTGGTGGTTTATATTATTGGTTTTGTTGAACATGGCACTTTTAATTATGACTCAAAGGACTCATCTTGCCAGAGACTTCTTACAGAATCTAGTTGTCTCTTGAAAACCTAATACAGACAGTGTTATTTTTTAACATCAGATGTTTCTTCTTGGTTAACCTTGCACGCATGCAATTTCTATTAATCTTAATGTTCATGGACTGATTATGTCATCAGATTCAACCAGGGAGATTTGATATTATCCTTGATTTACTTTATACATGATTTTTTTTTACTTTAATTAACTTAATTACCCACATAATTAGCTGAATGGCCTTTACCTGTTAAAATTACAGTTTTTTCCCCTCATTATTTCAGAATGGAGAATTCTCTGGGGTTTATTTCCAGATAGTGGATTTCATTTACATACTATCAGAGGTGGAAATTTCAGGTCCAGAAAGTAATAATCCAGACAATGATTTTGTTCCAACCAACCAGTTGAGTACTCTGTAACTGACTCTGTAACTGTGACTCTGTAACTGTGACTCTTAATACTCAACTGGTTGGTTAGAACAAAATCTTGTTTTGGATTTGTACCTTCTGCAGCTGAGCCTGTAACTTCTGCATACCATGAGGACCAGTGCATGATCAAAGCCAGGTCAAGGATCCAGGTCGCTGAAAATCACACATCAGGAGACAGGTACAGAAAATAAGCCGCAATGTGTGACCACAATTTTACAGAAAGACTTAGAACTCTGTCGTTCAGGTTGTTTATCGCACAATTGCTCTCTAACGGAACTAGTAGGCGGAACATCTTTTATGGCGATGCTGCAGTAAAACCAGCAACGGTTTGACCAATAATTTGAATAAGTTAACCTCAGGTGAGAAATGAGAACTCAAACCTGACCTGTGTATCACAGTGAGGAATGTTCTAATATGTGCTGGTGTTAAAAATCAGACAAATAATAGTCACCCATCACATTTAGCACAAACCCAGCACAGTTCAACATCTTCCACTATGATGAAGCAAGGAAAACCAACACTGAAAATTCCGAAATTTAGAATTTGGATTTGTTAATAATGCTTTGAATAGGATAATAATATTATTACAAAAACAATGCTGTGTCATCTTGAAGAAGCTCAACAAATGCCTTTTATTGAGTCAGATATTATTTTAAATAACCTAATCAACAAGATAATACCTAACTACAGTTAGATAATTAAAAGAAAAAAAGATTCTTAGAGTTGATTTCATTATCTCTATTGTCTTTTAGGCTGCCCTACATTTACACTGTATATTCAGCATTTTACTCTATATTGAACACTTTTATTTTACCTGAAGAAGAAACTACTAATTGTGGCCTTACATTCTAATCAGGAATTGTGAGCTACTACATGGGATGTGCATGACCTTGGAACTTAACTGTTCGTATGAGAATCATTCAGAAAAAAGGTTTCAGAATATTTCTATGAACATCTTATATATGAATGTGTCATAGTTCATCTGAGAGCTTTATCTGAGGACTGATATACCAACACTATTCGCCAGTCAAAAAAAAATTTTGACCTTGTATTTGGCAGATACTTGCCTGGATAATAAAGCCTTCCTCTAATGTACTACCTGGAGAGAGAAGACAACAGACTGCCAACTATCCAGGGCTGTGCTCCAGTAGTGTGGGGTGAGAATGATCAGATCAGTGAACTTCAGCCCTACATGTACCAAGAGCTAATGTCCCCTGATCATACAGGTGACATTCCACTGAGCCAGGGGAGACTACGCTTGCCGCTTCTTTGCACAGTAGTGAAGGTAAGGGTACTCATACAGAGCCCTTTTGCAATGACCTGATGTTAAATGATAGTTGCTATATATTAAACTGAGGAGTTTCCCCATAGATATTATTTGCCCCCAAACATTAACCATAGAATGAAAAAAAGTTACGTCGAAATTAGATTCAATTATGAAATTAAATTTAAATTTCCGTGTGCATAAATATCGATTTATGACATTTTAACAGTTCAATGCTGTTTTTACAGGTGTTCTTGTGCGCCCCTCAGTGGCAGCTTAAGGTATAGTTCCCATAGTTCCGCTTTTTGCTAACGGATAGCTATATAGCTAGATGCATTGTGGGTGTTGTTGTTTATTTTGAGGCCCCCTTCAGGGCATGTTGCTTAAATTTGACCTCAATGAAGACTACAGCAGCTTCTAGTGGCCCGCGGTTTCACGTGAGGAAGCAGTTTATGGTGCGCTTGCTATGGCGCGTTCCGTTTGTGTACCTTTCATGCTAGTTTTATTTTTGGTACTTTCCTGTAGTTCGTCTTCGGTGGTGTACGCTATTCAAATGAAATCAGTTTACTGCACAATGTCGAACAATTGCGATTGTGATTTTAATCCAGATATCAAAGGTAAGAAAAACAGAACGAGACAATGTACTGTACTGACAAAGAGTCGATTGCCGATGCAGCAACAGCCTGGACAGGGTGACTTGATATGCTTGGATTTATTTCAAATGTAAAAGGTAGCTTCAGCTGATTTACCGAAACAATTTATATATATATATATATATATATATATACGCATGTATGATGTCACCATCAGTCTAGGGTCAAAAAGTGTACTTGGTCATTGACGTGGCGTTATATAAGGACTTTTACTTCCTTATCATCTTATCTTGATCACCTTGTGGAATTTGAATGTGGTCATTTTTTCGTTTTTGTATTCATTTTTTTTGTTTTGCAAAACATATTTTAGAGAGAAAATGAGTGTTCGCGTCATGAATGTGACGTATTTAAGCGAGCTTGCATGCGTGTTTAAGATCATGCGGCATTAATTAGGATTGTCTATTGATCCCAGAGAGAAATTTTTGTTCCATCAGGAGCAGGGTCGCCAGCTCTCACGCATCTGACGTGACACTCCGGCTTTCTCACTCTCACGCTCGCCAACAAATCTTACGGCAAATCTATAATATTCCATTATAAACTTAAAATTAACTAAAGCAAAAGCGTTGGGGTAGTTTGCAAACCCTACAGACTATTTAAAGGTAATAAAACTGTTACATAAATGCGTGTGCATGTGTGTGTTCCTCAAATTGAAAATCTCACTCCAGTCAGCTGAGCAAAGTCGGCAGCCCTGCAGTAGATAGGAAAGGTTAATGATGTCTGTGTCTGTTCAGGTTTAGAATGGGACCTGTACAGAAATTTGTACGGACAGCACCTAGCGCAGGAGGTGGTCTCGGAGGCTGTGGCAGGCTTCCTGCAGAAGGAGAGCCCCGACCGGCCACTGGTGCTGTCCTTCCACGGGGCCTCAGGGACAGGCAAGACGCTGGTCAGCTCCATGGTGGGCCGTCACCTGTATGGTGCAGCCATGGGCAGCCCCTACATTCACCAGTTCATTCCCACCCTGCACTTTCCTAAGGCTGACCTGGCACAGCAGTATAAGGTAATATTATGTACTAGCCTTTAGTCTTGCATCTAATTCTTTCTTGCCCCCCCCCATAACATTGGAGGTTTATATGGGCCTGCTAAGCTTATCACATTCTCAGTTCTGACCAGCAAACAAACATTGTGGAAGTCTTCGGATGCGATGTCATTATCTGACCAGGAGATCTGTGATGTCTCAATGACATGTTACTGTGTGCAGCCAAAAAGTGTCTTCTCCTTTTCCTGCTTGCATTTACCTCCTTTTGCCTCCACCCCCATTCTCCCTCATCTCTTCCCCCCCCAGGTGGAGCTCAGGCACTGGGTAGAGGGTAACCTCACCGCCTGCGCTCGCTCCATTTTCATCTTTGATGAAATGGAGCAGATGCCCCCTGGTGTGATCGACGTGCTGGTGCCTTTTCTGGGCCCCGACCACGTCCTGTTCCAGACCAACTACCGCAAGGCCATATACATCTTCATGAGGTACGGCGCTGTGTCTGACACCTCCTCATGTCCAGGTTCCCCATCAGTCCTGGGGAGGCAGGCGGGGCACCAGCTCACAAACATCACCCATCAGACCCTTGCTATTCCTACAAAGCCAGTGCTCATCATTTAAATCTTTAAAATAGTTATTTTGCATTATACTTTCAAGTTTTTATCATATGTACAAAGTACAGGGTAGAGAGTACAATGAAATTCTTATTTGAATGCCTTTTTCACTGAAAATTACCAAAGCAGTTTAACATTACAATAACTGGCATTAAGTAAACAGTAAACAATAAACAACTAACAATAAATAATGTGTACTATTGACAGTGACCATAACAGTGCTCGTGCGAAATGTTAAAGTCTTTAAAATCTGTATTGTGTGTTAGCAATACTGCGCATCAGTGTGTTAAACACACTGTTAACATATATTGCACATTATGAATAGTATTATTATTGCACATGAAATCAGCCTCTGTGTGTCACATCAGTGTATGTTGAACCTCAGTTTCTTCACTTGTCTTTCTCTTTGAGTCACGTCCCCGAGCTTAAACATGCGTATGATGTAAAAATAACGACCACATCACTCGCGGAGCCCCCTTTAGTAGTAATATATATATTGCAGTCAAGTTGTGATTAATATAAGCTTGTTCGCTTAGCGCACTGTCATGAGAATCATGTTATACTAAATAATAAATTATTAAAGAAGAGTAAAGTTAACTGGTGGAGCTGACCAGGTGTGTGTGCTTACAGCACGACTGGGCAGGAGATCGTCAACCAGCTGACCCTTAAGACCAAGTTAAGGGGGCAGGATCGGGAGGACATCCGCCTTAGGGATCTGGAAGCTTCCCTCGCACAAGCTGTGTTTAACAACCCGAACAGTAAGAGCCGCGTCTGCCCGGGCTCCTGTCGCAGGTCCCAGATTGCGAGCGTGCCGGCCGGTGCCGCGATCTCCAGAAGGCTGCCCCATAATTCCGCCGTTTATCCTGAGGGGCTCGTCTGCATGTGCACGTCTATGCTGCAAAATTGCAGTCGTGAATAAGATTTTTGATTGTTGATGATAATGATGTATGCAAGTTTTGCTAACCTGAAGGAAGAGAGGTGTGTCTCTTTGGCAAGACCATGTGGTCTCACTGACTACTTCAGTACTGTTTCCAAGAAAGTTACGTGAGTCTTACGTGCATCACGAAAGTCTTGCAGTTAAACAAAATGTAGTACCACAAGGCCTCCTGCAGGTGGCACCCTGAAGCCACTGTTTCCTGACTGCCGTATCGCATGAAGCAAGTGATGCGTTAAGGACATGTGCTTTCTGTGCCCTGATACAGCGTATTGTTGTCTAGGTGGATTCTATCAGTCGCAGATCATCCCAGAGAAGCTCATCACCTTTTATGTGCCTTTTCTGCCTCTGAGCCGGAACCATGTGGAGCGCTGTGCGCGGCGAGAGCTGTGCCAGCGCGGGGCGTGCCAGCGCGCCGATGTAGCTGAAGCGGTGGGAGGTGCAGTCAGCTATACCTTACATGATGGCCAGCATTTCTCCAGCACTGGCTGTAAGTCGGTCATAGCCAAAGTCAACCTCTTCCTTTGAGCATGAATTTTTTCTGAGGTGGGGGGGGCGGGGGGCATCTCCCCAAGGCTCAGAGGGTGGGTGTTATGGCGATCCATAAAAGCTCACCAGGCTCTAACGGAAATGTCTGGCATCTGGAGCCCGCAGGCTGGAGTGAGTGCCTGTTTGGTGCAGTCTGCATCATCCATCTACACCATGTGCTGCCCAGAAACTGGCCCAACATCCTCCTGTTGCCCTGTGACAAGCAGGCCGCTGCTGTCGGACTCGGAGCACCGCTATTGCATGCAGTGACTGAAGCTGCGTTACACCCTGGTACCACCATGTGGTTTGCGATTCTGGAGAAACAACCGGAAATAATCGAACCTTTTTGTCTTAAGTGCTAATATGGCTTATCCGTTATGTTTTAAGTATTTTTTTTATATAGTCCGTTTTGGTTTCTTTTGTTTGATGCAAAATGCATGCTAACAAAACAGGTGATTCGGTTTGCCGGTGATGTATCCAATTCTCAAATAATTTCTATAGTTTTTCCTCCACACCAGTAAATGGCAGTGTTTTCTATGAAAAACTCTGAACCAGTCAGACCGCACAAAAGAGACTGCTTTCAACATGCCCCTTGTTGAGATGTCTTGCAGATTTCTGTTCGGACTACAATCCAACTTAATGCTACAAATTAGAGACGAACAAATTGACAAGAAAGAGGAGTGTTGCGGAATAGAGAGACTACAAGTGCCTTTGCCCAAGTACAGGGGCTGAGAGTAATTGATTTTTATGCATTTATCTCTTATTTATTTATTTTAATTCCTTTTTAAAGAACTGCCTCAACTTTGGAGCTGCTATGGAAACACTGAAGCAGTTTGCAATTATTTGTTACGTGTTAATTCGTTACGTGTATCGTACGTGATAGTAAGCAGTCATTTTTGCACATCTCTTCTTTTGATTTTATGTTAAGGAACTTGATGTAATTTGATCCCCGGGTTTCTCTTGGAGATGTACAATTGTGTACCATAAACCTGTGTTGAAGATATTCATAATGACTCTGTATGTTGAAGCTGCACAGTGTTTCACCGGCTGATGGTACCTCAAGGAACCCAGTGTGCCGGTGAATTTATTTATGTTTAGATTATTCCATTTTTCCAAAGTTCTAGAAGGATTAGCTGTCATACTTGGCTTACACAGTGAGCTTAGCAGATGCAGAATGACTGAGTGGCAGGTAGTACTGGTTTAATACTCTGTTGTCAGAATCACTGGGTTGTCTCCCCCTAGTTCCCTTGGCTTGGTACAATGAATCCACCTTTCAGTCTGCCCAGTTGCAATAGTTGTGTATTGCTTAACGGGAACAGCCCCCCCTTCCCTTTCCTGTTGTGGTTGCCATGGCTACGTGCTGCAGAGACTGGGCCATCTCCACGGAAGACGAGGTGTATAACAGGTGGCATGGAAAGGTGGAACCACCTGTATGGTGAGAACTGCCACTGAACTTTTACGTCTGATTCTGTGGATTCCAAAAGAGAACATGGTGAAACTGCAAAAGGATCTACAAGCTGCGGTCTCTTCTGTTTATATATTTAAAAGGTAAAGCCAAACATGATGAAAAGTCTGGTTTTAGCTTCATACTTTGCTTTACATAGCTTTTTACTTCACAAGTGGTTAAGGCTGTATCCTTAAGTAGCTTCTGTGTTATTTTGTAATCAATAAGAAACAATGAAATACATTATCACAAAAGCTTGAAAATGCTTGAGGTCACTTAAGTCACTTTGTGAGTGTGAGTCCTTGTGACATTCTAGCACAGACATTGGTCAGGAATGTGATAAATGAATGCATTTCGTATCAATCCCGATCTGACTTGGTGAGGGATTTTGCACTGGCCACGACTGTTTCCCATGGACTTCAGGCCGATTTTGGTGTCCTGCTGGGGGGGGGGGGGGGGGGGGGGGGGGGGGGGGGGGGGGGGGGGGGGGGGGGGGGGGGGGGG
>JAODLD010000046.1:32347287-32358202 GCA_026781065.1 Mormyrops boulengeri | reverse complement strand
AAAATCTCCCCCCCGGCACCTGGTTTTTGTTTTGCTCTGTCTGCCCCCCCCACCGGCGCACGTCTGTGCTGCAGCACAACAACTCCCAACAGCCCCCCCCCCCCCCCCCCCATATTATGGCGACATCGGGAAGCTTTCGGCAGCTTGACTCCCATTCCGGGGGTGCCCGGAGGTGGTGCCGACTGTGAAGGACGGGAGCATGAAGAACGAAATATCTTCTGTTCTCAGCCCTCTCGTTATACACAGCAGCCTGTGCTGAATTTGCCAGCACTGCAGTATGTTGTGGCAGGCGTTTATCTTTCCGTGTGGGTCTCCAGTGCCTGCAAAGCCACCATTACTGATGTGAAAAACTGTAATATAATCCAGCTGTATTTGAGCACCTCTTACACGCCCTCGCTGTGGCATGTAACCTAGTCAGGGCTCCTACAAATTACATATGACCTGGCCCTAACACTTCCTGTATCTGTAGGCATTCAGCACCTCACAGCAGATTTTACACACTCCGTGCTCTCCAGTCGAGCTGTCACTCCCAGAACTAGTTGTTCCCCCACGATCCTCCAGTGACCCTCACCCAGCACAGTAAGCAAGCATGTAGCTCGAGAGTTCAAATTAAATGGAATGCTTTAATAAGTCATGAGCCTTAAATAAAAAAAAATCACTGAACATTATCATTTCATACCTTTCTCATCATGAGCTGTCGAGGACGTTTGAATCACTTCTTTTGAAATGTTTATTTGCACATAGTGACAACCTGCTGACCTGTTCGACGTGATTACTGAAAGGGCCAGTTAACTCACTGCAAGTGCAAATTCCGAATGTATGTTAGTATTTTTTTTTTTTAAAAAAACCCAAAACCTGATCTCCTTACTGTTTTTTTGTCAAACTGTAACATATTTTAAAATACACCACGCATTGCAAGCTTAATTATTGAAATTGTAGATATACGTTGTGCCACATTTTTTAGAAAATGTCCAATTTGACAGCGATTTGCTGGACACATAAAATTACACTGATGATTAATTGGTGTCATATTTTCTTGCACATGAGAGGTGGGGCTACATTTAATAAAATCACATTACCTATTTTCTGTTCTTTAAAAATAGGCTATACAAGGCTGATCACATGATGTGGCATTATCTAGAGAAATCTCATGCGTCAGACGTGCAGCACATACTGATGTCACACGTGTCCGTGTGCGTACATGTTGCCGCTGCCCCTAGCTGTCTCTCGACGCCAGTCTCTTTGGTCTGCACAAACGGATCCTGACAATGGAGACTGGCCGTGAATATGTGATACTGGTGACGTCACAGGTCGACCGCCCGGCCATATATATGTACAGTGCGACTGCAGCCACACTGTCGTGGGGTGGAGAGCATGGTATGGTGGATAAAACAGGGGCTCCCAGTGACAACAAAGATGAGAGTCCCTCTCTGGTACCACTTTTGATGAGGATAGTGGAGATGGAGTGAGAAATTGTGTCATTCCTCCCTGACATGTCTGAATACAAAAAATAAATAAGCGCACATATACAGATACAAGGACCATTCCTGCTGCATCGCAGGATTTGCTCGTCTTTGCCTGTTCAGAAATCTGAACCATCTAAGGAATAAACAGGTTGCAATTGCTATCGTGCTGCCCTTGACTGTTGCAGAAGAGATGCATGCTTGCATTAGAGGTTATAGCTTGAACCCCTGGGATCAAACATGGAGGGCAAAGACTGTAGCAGACACTGGAAACACCTCCGGGAACAGGAGGTCCTATCGAACGGACAAGTGGGGGCTACAGGATGTGAGATGCTTCCTCATGCTAGTATTTCTGGTAAATCCATGACTGAGAATCCATGTTTCATTATCTCTCAGCCTATTGGTTATTTTCCAGGACTGCCCCACCATCATACCATTTAACATGAGGTTCATGAGCACTGCTTCTTCCATTCATTATTGTGCAATGAAACATAAAAGAACCAGAGCTTTGGTTTCTGGGTCATAAAGGGCGATGCAAATGTTACCATGAAACTGCCATTTGTTCTTATGTGAATAATTCATTTTGTTTGTCATTGACCATGTACTTTTGAATTTAAAGTTGAGCTAGGGTCAGTATTTCTGCTCAGCTATTTTTTGGGGTTCTGTTACATGCAGCAGATCTGCGGTTCAGCTTTGTTTACAGTGAGCAATCCAGATTGGTAGACACGAGTGAACGTCTTGCAATCGAGGCGTGGAGAACTTTCAGTTATATTTTATGATATCGCATAAAATCGTGACACAAAATGGTGCCTTGAACAAACTATTAGCATTTCCTGGGCAGAGGAGGCAGCCACTGGTCTGAATCTGAAGATCTACCTGCATCTGTGATAGGAAGATGGAGGAGGTCCAAACAGACACTGGGAGAGCACAGTAACTTCATAGAAACATGGTGCCGGATACAAACACACTTGTTCATAAGCACGATTAAACTTCCTAAATGCACAATTAGATAACAGTTTGGAGAAGGGGCCATGGAGACAGGCATGGATTACATGGACAACCCAAAACTGCAGTTTCTAAATCAAACAAATCCCCCAGCTGGATCCAGGGGGGGTCGCTTCCACGGTGAAATCTGCTGCACTGATGTTATGCTAAACTGAGACAGAACAAGGACTGTAGCGTCCATCTGCCTTTCCTCCTTCATAAACTTTCTTCAATTTCTTACATTTTTTTCTACATTTTACACTTTAAATGTTCAAAATTATGACTAGAACTTGAAATGAAAAATGAAACCACAAAGAACAGCAAGCATTAACATATTATATAAACAAAAACACAACCAGATGATTGATTAGAGCAACATAAAACTCTTAAATATTCTCAAGAAATTACTGTTTGTCACCAGCTGCATCTGAAAATCTCCTCTGTGACTGTTAGTATTTAAGAACCTACAACTGGGAATTAAATGCTTCAAACAACTGGCTGATGTAAATTGTTTTTCTCTTTATTATATAACATCATAAAATTGGCCAAACATAGAATGGAGCAGCTTCACTGACTACCTTATTTTGCAGCATTAGAATGTAACCATTGTATATTCAGTTATATACAAGAGCATGTAGGACCGTGGAGACCTGCAATGCACAGAGAAAATGCAGATGAGGTCACATGCACACGTCATGTGGTTCATGCGAAGGCCTGCTCTTTGCCACCCACTAAAGGCTGTGGACTCTTCTGAACCTAGTTTTTCTCTTGTGCTACATATTAAGGCAATTAACCTAAATTATTTTTATACTCTAACCTAAACAAATTATTCAAGGAGAATACTATTTTTTCAGGTGATGCTTTTTAAAAAAATGAATGTGGATGATATATTTGAATTTCCTGTGCATAATTTGTGACTTCTTGGGATGGATTCCAGGCTCACCCACAACCTAGACCGGGATAAGAATTTGTAAGATTTGTGTTTCCGTTATTTTAAATCAGTCTTATGCTACTGAAAATTATATGTGCAATCTTTCCTAAAATGATTTTTCCATCCAGATCCGCTTACCATCCGCATCATCCCCGGTCACTGCATTAGGTGTGACAGTCTCCTTTTATTAAGATACCTGGTATTTGTCCAAACAGTAGGTGGCAGAAGCTAAGCAGGTGACAAAGGGGGCCCTGCCTTTGGGGCTGCCCTTAGCTGATGGCCCAGCAGCCTCATCCTAGCACCTGTTTCTGTAGTGATTCTGTCTTACAAAACGACAGCACAAAAAAACTTCAGGGTCAGCATTTTAGGCAGACTGTATATAATGGGCTGATAAACATACCTGTATTAAGTTTCTGAATGGCTGTTATCATTTTCAAGTTGATATTTATTTACATATTGCATATACCTAAACTATGATAGTGTACATCACATTGCACATAACACATTTAAGTGATGGTGTAATTTAGAAAAACAGTGTCTCATACAAGAAGAATAAAATGAACTGGTTCTTTATATTACACAATTTACAACCAATAGCAAACATACCACCACTTAGTAGACTGCTGCTGTTACTGTTACTACTACTGATTATAATAATATACAAAATAATGCACAAAAATGCAGGTGAAAAAGAACTGGAAACAAGACATGATAACCATAAATGCACAAAACTGTGGAACTTATACAAATAGATAAATGTTACTTAGGTATATATATATTGGTTCAGTATTTACTACCGTAAAGCTTTTAATATAAATAAAACCCTGCACTGTTTACATGTTCATTAGTCATTTATATATCTTTATTGATTTGCAGTAATAAATAAGTTGAAGTAAAACTTTCTTCACTCCCTTAAACTGGAAATAAACACAATAAACGTGGCATAAAGAAATGGTAATATTTTCCACAAATAACCTATTAACCTTTAATGCAGTGCTATTATCGGTTTATTTTTGTTTCAAGGTTAACGTGAAAAGGATTCACTGGTGAGTATATGCAGAATAGCTGTTTATGCAATCAAGGATAAAATAAACGGTGTTTACTACAAGAAATTTGGTCCATTGGCAGTAATGCAGTTACCCAACTCTTATATTGTACCGTCGATTTCATCTTTTCGTATTCAGCACGGTATAATATAGAGTAAGTAATGAAAAAAATACTTATTTTAATGATGCAGGCTACCGTAAGCTTACACCCCGTAATGAAATCTACTGCTAAATTTCGAATATCCTTGGGATGCGTAATTATTAAATATTTTTCGATTAAATGAAACCATATACGCAATTTCTAAGTTACAACTTTTGCTTCTGCATCGCAAATATATTATTAAATAAAATACCTATGAAAATTCATTTATTTGATCGCGTAATAACATTTCAAGTTATTTCAGCAAAACAGTATCGTCTTGATGTGTGCAGACTGCTGCGGCGCATTCACCAGGCAAGTGAGCCTCCTTTAGATTAAACCAATAAACCAGTAAAGAGCGCTGCAATGACCACGACGAATGGCCCTGGAATACGTTTCTCTTTCAATGTGTGCATTAAAGATGCATGAGACCCTCGGTTCATATATATCGAATTCTGTCTTAACACATTTTCAGTACTTCTATTCCTTCATAACATTTAGTTCTGCATGAATAATACGAAACTTTCTCGCGGTCTAATTAGGACGAACCGAAGCATTTACAATGACAATAAAGGCACTGTAAATATTTCACAGATATCTTTCCTGGTGTAGACTCTGTTTTGAACTACACTCACTGTCAAACTGAAATTGTATTCAGCTATAGCAAAGGAGAGAACCTTGAGAGATACACATTTATATACCATGTAAGTTAGGCTATATGGCAAGATTCCCCAACACACTTTAAAAATTGAGCAAATATAGCATATTTAGATTATCAGCAATTTGTTTAAAAACGTAGGTTATTTTCACAATCTTAGTATTAACTACAACGGTTTTCTTTAACGTATAAAATATTAACTTTGCCAGAGTTATCAACTACAATTTTACACATCTATGAAATATACTTACCTGTAAATAAATATTTGGTTCGTACGCATGTAAAACAACAATGTAAAATATTTACTGACGACTTGTCAGTACATCGGGGCCCCTTGTTTTATGGATTACCTTATTTTATGTAGCCAGCATGTTTCAGATATAACGTCATCACCAAACAGGAACCAAAGTTTCCTACTACTCCTGGCTCGCCGCCTCTATTTTAATCCCGTTTATGGAAAAAGGCAACGATTATCAATGATCAAGTGTCCAGTTTCTAAGTCGAATAACAGAAGCCTGTATCACTTACGATTACCTTTGATAATGACGTAATAAAACAGCGAAGAAATGCTCGTGTCAATAAGAAAATCTTGATATTTATGTGCTAGACCCGCAAAATATTCTTATGTAAACTTAATTTCCATAGGAAACAGCTGTGGTGTCGCACAAATATAAACTATGTAAGCTGGAAAAAGATGTCTGGCTTACTTATAGTTAAAGAAGGTTCTTGTGTTTAAACACTCAAGAATAATAATTATTATAAAAATACTGACTTGTCAATGAAGAAACGGTTGTCTTCATTGATGCGAGTAGGCCTAAAGACAAACCGCAGGTAATCACGTGCTAAGAATATCCTTTTATCAAATGTCTTTTTCAAGATCATTTCGAGTTTCGATCCGTGTTATGATTCGCACAATTTCCGGAGCCCCGGATTTTAACTTTTGCTCAATTTACTCGGGATAGTTCAGAAAAAAACTCTTAAGTATAAGACATTACTTTTATGAAAACGTACTAACCACTGACAAAAAATCTCCTCGAATGTGATTTTATTAATTAGGCTATTTAAAATTTTATAGAACTGTATAATTATTTTATGTTGAACGGTAGTTTTTTTATGTTGAGATATAACTTTGGTATGAAGCCTACAATTGTGCAGGAAATTAATTCCATATTGCAGTACGCCTACAATGAAATATAATTAACGTTATGTGTCGAAGCACTACAGCTTCATTAACAAATGCTTGACATTAGGCCCATACAGGACCTCTCATAACTCCTCAAAAAGTTATTTTCTTCGATTTTCAACAAAATTGACTGTGGCTTTACAGACTTGCCAAAGACTTTAAAACCATTTCTGTTGCACCGAGCAAAATAGGATGATACTCGCGGTATAAAATGCAAGTCTGGCGTGTATAAGCGGAGAAGACAAGATGAACTCGAATCACCGGCAACAGATGTCCAGGCACAATTCTTGGTTTGTTATTAGAAATTGTACAAGAATTGCGTTTGGACAATCAGCTGCAGGGATCCACAAAGTCTCTTCCGTAAATATATGACTTAGGCTATTTAACAACGGTAAAAAAAAATTATGCCGTGGGACTTTTCTGGCTTAGTTACCTAAAAAAACAATAATTTATACTTATATATTCATAATGTTTGTGAATTTCCTTGCTAATTGTGAGCGTAGTTGAAAAGCACGCAGCAAAGAAACCGTGACCATCGCGTAGGTCCCGCTCTTCTATAAGGTATTTTTTAGAAACAGATAGCAAAATAAACTCTCCGTGACGAAAATGTTCAAACCCTTAATGTTAAGAATTGATGTTCTTGGCATCCTAACGTCACAAAATAAAAATAAATCCCTGGAAAAGAAGTTGACAGCATGCACTGTCAACGAGGCAAATCTAGAGACCTTGGTTTGCATGTAAATTAGTGAACGCCAATGTAAATACTGTGTACACATGAAAACCACAATAGGTCTGCCAAATACCCTGGGAACATAAAAATCAGATTCCGTCGCAATGCAGTTTGCTGTTATAAAATCGCAAAAGTGAAAGCAGGCCTTCTGTCTGAACATATTTGGTGATTCTAAAAACCTGTTAAATGAAAAGTCTTATCAGAAACAAACTTCGAAAACATTCTCCAGCATCCCACGGCTGACTAAAATCTATTATTTGTCAGCATCCTTCCGGTACCCGGCGTTTTTCTGTGCTTCAGTGCACGAGTAAAGAGAAATACTTTGAAAACCGAACAGCAAACGACACCTTCTTGAAAGTCCAGTTCCGCCTGCGCTTCGCCATTTCTGCACCTGTAAGGCGCTTTTTCGAGTGTGTAGTCTCCCACATCGCGCTATCGATGAGAGTGAAACAAGCAGGCTGTCTGATGGTTTATACGCTGGCGGTTAAAACCGATACCCCTGTCTTTAAATGCATAAAGTGTATTGCTAAAATTGTAAAGCCGTCGATGGATAATCTTGCGTTGATGCCACAGAGAAAACTGGCCGGTACGTGTACGGAAAAAAAAAGAGTCCCGCACGCTAAAATACAGTTTCTCACGTCGTTCGTTTGTATCCCCACTAATGCTCAGAGGAAAAAAAAAAGAAGAAGGAGAAAAAAATACAAATCTGAGAGGCATTAAGAAAGCTACGAGGAATATCAGATCGTTTAAGTCGCGGACTCCGGCGATGACTTGATGGGACGCCTATTTCAGAATGGCACTGGCTTGCTGCTCTGCCTCACGAAAGCTTTTCTTGGGTACCCTAACAATAACGGTGTTGCTGAAGAAGAAGGCGAGAGAGAGTGGGGATGGTCTTCGCTTGGTACGGAATTTGAATAACACCACGGGGTGATAAATGTCCATTGTGCTGTAGAAGTAATGAATCTCCACTGTCTCGTACAGCGCACAAGCCAGCAGCTGCGAACGAGGGACCAACAGCCTCTTAAAGATACAACAGTCCCTATTTTCTATCCACGGCAATTACAATCCAAACATTGTTTATTCAGCGCCAAAACGCACTTCCAGCCGTACATGACGTCTGTTGTGTTTTCTGTTTTTTTTTTCCTGACGTTAAAAAAACTGTGCAACGCTGTAACCAGGCACGTACAATTTTAAAGTCTTTTGCATTCATTTGCACTCAAAATACCCAGAGAATACGTATACTAATTATTTGCACTGTTATTCATAACAACAATGCACCTATTTAGGGTAGTATCTGTCCATACGTGTATTAAGTTTTCATAAAAATTTAATTGACTCTGGATAAGATTTTCAGAGTTTCACAATCTGGGCCAAGTGAACACTTATTTTGCCGAAATTGCATGGAGCACTATTTGACCGGACTGTTCGGAACGTGAAGAGCAGAATTTGTTAACGTGAAAACGTGAACTCTTTTTGTTAAATGAACACTGACGGTTATTAATTCTAGCTTACTGCGGACGTTCTTTTAATTAATACATGTTAATTAAATTACCAGAATTAGTCTGTTATTATATAATTACTTAATGATCACCCATGAGTGGAAACAAACTTTTCCCGCTACATTGAAACGAGAAGACCAAAGAGGCCTACTGGAAGATCTGCAGACACTACGGAAGCACGTCGGCAGCAGCACTGTAGTTGTGCCTTAGTAGGTGGGTATATTGTTATACCGTATAATTGCGCATACGCACTTCTGACTGATGCGCATTCTGACAATTTTTAGGTGGGTATACGGTAAGCCCATTTTTAGAGGCGGGTATACGCCGCATACCTGCATATACCCACCACTAGGCTGCACCTTTGATCGGCAGTGCTAAGACTGGTGGTGATTTCCTACTCCCTCTCTCGGGTGACGAAAAATGTACACTGCCAGTTTTCTTGTATATGCCTTGAAGTATTACGTCTTTACGGCACAAAATAATTGAGAAAATGCTCATAGACAAGCCCAGCAAAGCACTGAATTGCGTGTTATTTAAGCGGTTAATAAAAAAATAAATAATAGAAAAACTGAATGACTTAAAATAACATCCTTTGGAATCGCTTCCTATTTTCCATGGTGGATCCACACAAACACATCAAATTCAAATATGGAACAAAAAGGGGATAAAAGAGAGTCAAGTTTTTAACGTCATCTCCAATCCAAACATGATTGGTAACACAAGCCACACCACACTGATCCAATGGAAAGTATCCGCGATACTGGCGTGTTGGCTTGTCTGGAGTCCCAATATTCACACATATAAACACACGATTAAGACAGAGCCTTCTTGGTTCTCAAAGGCCTAGGGTAAATTACCGTTATGAGTAATTTAATTCCGAAAAATGTTTTTGCCGCAATGCGAAAAAGTCGCCATAATTCGACTGCTAATTGCATCTTTCCAGTGATCTTTTTTTTTTCCGTATTTCCAACTTAATCTTGACCCTTCGCTGTAACGACGCGAGTTAGCATGTTGGCAAATCTTTATCAGGCGCATAAATATAAAATAACAATACTATACTTCTAATTTATTAGAATTTGACCAGTTTAATTTTTTTTAAATATGTCTACGTCCAATTACCATCAAGCATTAACAGAACACTGGAAAATGCATATATACCAGGTAGGCACAGAAAAATAACCGTAAGAGGACACCCTCCCTTTCGGGATTAGATCGTGTTTCATGTGAGAGCCGATGTATTAATTGACAGTGATGTCATGTGCCTCGGTCCCATTCCACAGCAAAGCCCTAGTTTCTCCGTTTCCTTCATTCGGTGCTCCCTTTCTTGAATAAATAATTTCCAGCTACCGCCATCGGCTTAGACCCTCCTCCTTAAAGACATCCCCGTTTCTTTTCACACGTCTCACTCCAAAGATGGGCCCGAGTTAACCTTTCATATGCCTCGGGATAACTTCCCATCGCTCGCTTTCGTTGCTCATTTGTTCCTTAAAGAGCCAGCCCGCTGTCGCTCTTTCACGGCTGTGTCAGGATAATTTAGTAGGAGCGGTCCGAGATCGAAGGAGATTATGGCGATAAGGACCGAGGCATACGTTAATTATATTTACCCCTGGGAAATGGGCGCTGGATGAGTCGCTATTCATCAAAGCGTATTTCACCAAGTGGCTCCAACTTTGTATCGCTTTTGAAATATCGTTATACCCTTTGTTCACAGTCACTTCGGGAAGTAATATGGCTAAGCTTACACGTGAAAGGATTTTCTTGCAGGGCCCTACTGTTATTTTTCAATAGTGTGTATGTGGAAACGGTATATGAAGACCTTACCTAAAATTAATGGAAAACAAAACCGAGACAAGTCCTTATATTAAGATTTATTCACGTTATATATGTAACTCACACATGTGCAATAATATAATATAATAGGTAGGTTTCACAGAACTCGTGATATAAATGATCTATTGATATTTATGCCTAATAATATAAAACAGCTTTTTAAAAAATGTTTATATTGCAAGTGAAGACTTTTCACTCCTTTTCCTCCAGAGGCTTTGGTTAAACAATCCTAATGCTTACAGTATTCCTGTAAGTACACTATCATCTGTTTCCATTCTTTGATGCCTGTCATCTGTTTCCTCTGTTTACCTGGTTGTAGTAAATGAACAATGGCAACTGCCCTCCCCTAAAAGTGCCCCCCCCCCCCCCCCCCCCCCCCCCCCCCCCCCACAAAACGCAGGGGGGAGAAAAAGGGGGTGGAAAATATTGGAACGGTGCAGGGAGTGCGCAAC
>JAODLD010000046.1:32321710-32337574 GCA_026781065.1 Mormyrops boulengeri | reverse complement strand
CATTCACTATATCCATTTCATTTTCAATTTTAAGGCCCTTGCTATCCTGCAAATTAGTGATTTCCGCTTTTAGAGTTCTAAGGAAATATGCATAGGCATATTTGGGGCATTGTGTCCATTGTTTGGCTGTGAAATAATGTAATGAGATATTTTAGCACTCACATTGTCACAGTGGGTGTTACTTTCTTGTGTCAGTGTTAGTAAGTGGCGTTCCTATTGACGAGTCAGTGTTGGAGAGTGGTGTTCATCCTGAGAGTCAATGCCGAAGTGGGCTTCATCCAGTTGAGTAAATGTCCCTACAGTGGGACAACCCACCAGTCTCAGCAGGTCACACTGAGGTTCTATCCACAGTTTCACTGTGTCACAGTTGATTTTCAGCTCTACGCCCAGTGGGCCAGTGTGGGTTCATCTTGTAGAGTTAATATATCAATGTGGACTTAATGTGTCATTGTGGGGTTCATCCAATACCATGCAACAAACTTAATGACTCAGAGTGAGCTTTTTCCTGTGGTCCCAACCGGTATGCAGGACACTTGTATTGTCCGCTAGCAGTAAAACTGGGGGATCCTCTCACAGTCAAAACCATTCTCTCTTCACTTACCGATTTGTTTTCAATCCCCCTTGACTTGAATGAAAATGCATTCCTTCTCTGTTGCTGGGTGGTTGCCAGGCAACAAGAAGAGAGAAGCGCCAAAAGTGGAGGTAAGAGAGACTTCAGTGTCCGGTGGGGGACCTCAACCCTTGAATGTAGCCAGGTTTCGTTGAAGAATCTTACACATCACATGCACACACACACTTCTCTCATACAACCCCAACATGCCTTTGTCATTAAGTAGTCAGTCACAGCTTTATACTGGGGTTCGCAGTATGAATGGAGTCAGATTTTGATAAGTGGTCATTTAAAAACAAAGGAAAATATGCATACATATTACTATTAACAGAGTGCCATTGTTTGCTTTTATAACCCCTGTTCTTGCAACATTCCTCATCCAACATTTCAGAACCATGGTGTTAAGGGCAATATTGGATACTCAAACACCTCTCATATATAAATGTCCTACATTTTAGCGGCATCCTCTCTCAGTAGTATTGTGGTTTATGCTTTTCGTTATAAGCTCTGAGTAACAAAAACCATCATTAAATCAATAGCTGCGGATCAGGCAGTGAAAACATGTTTATGAAAGCAAGAGTTATAAAATGTCTAGTAATGTGCATAGGAATAAATGGCATGGTCATATATTCTTATATATATATGTCCATTATATATTTGGCCAGGATGCCACAATGAGGTATCTGTAGGACAGTGAATGAGACTCAGTTAAGAAAAGTTCTCTGCATAACCAGCATCAGTGTCAACAGACACAAACTCTGGTCAGTATTTGTCAGATAGAGCAAAAATGGTAGTGAAGATTTCCTTGGCTGCATGAATGAAGACCCTAACTGATAATTCATTATGGGAGCCACACAATCCATTTTCAAAAGTCTCAAAAATGTGATCCCATTGGTTTCCACTAGAGAGTCATATGAGAGTGATGATAACAATGTTATTGACTATGGTAGCTGGAAGACTTGCCCCCAAATTCTGATGTTTGATCTACCTTAGGCTCAGCCTTGGACAGAGGGCAGAGTTTGGGGATGGGATGCCACATCTCCTACGCTTTAGAAATCCTTGCCTTCAGCACATCTTTAGAGTGGGAGCAGACCCCCCACTAGGCCTTGGACATGGGGCCTCAGTTGATCGGTCTGGGGGAAACTCTTTCTGAATAAATGTTGGCTTTCCCGTCTGCCCAGTCTCTGCCCCCCGCTCCGCCCCGCCGGAGACCTCTGACCCAGCAGAGAAAAGTTATCGGGGTGACGGGTGACCCTTCTCAGGCCTGCTGATGCCGTGAGGCTGGGAAAGTGCCCCGGAGGTGGGTGCAATGGATGGGGCTGGAAGGGTGAGCGGGTCATCGCACATAGAGGAGCAGGGTGGGGGCAGTGGGTGAGGCTTTGCCATGAATAGAAACCTTCTACAAGTCCACAAGTGTCTCCCACACCCCATTGTTGCCATGAGTGCCCATCGTAGAGAGGCCCCCCCCATTCCACTGCCATGAATGTCTCTCCTTCCAGGCCCCCCCGACGCTGCCCGTTCGCCCCCGTTCGCCCAGCCTTCTCCTTAAACGGCATCGATTAATTTCATCTTGCCCCCTTGCTCTGGCTTGTCCCTTGGCAGCACGCGGTGCCGCATGGCTTTTTCTCAGTGTCACCCCCCACAGCCTGTGTTTGCAGACACTTGTTCGTAAAGCATGTGTTTGTGTGTGTTTTTGTGCCGCTTTGAAAGGCGCAGACTTCACACGCTGCTTCTCTGGTTCTGTGTAGGAGATGCTTGAGCTCTGGAAGACTTCCTGCTGGGGGCTATTGAGCAGCCTCTGCACTGGCTGCGAGCAATGCTGATATATCAGAGATACAGTTAAATCTGCATGTTTCCTAGTACAGGAACACTGAATATTCTGCTTGGTCAAACTTTATTTTTTCAAAGTAACTGTCCAATTTCAACCACTGGCTATAGACGGACCCTTTCAAAGCCTTTCAGAATTATCACTCAACGCAAACATCACAACACATGGAAGCTCCAAAACCAGTATGAAGGAAAGTTACATTTATTCCCAGGCAGCCTGCAATAAAAGCTAATTAGATTAGTTTAATTTCAACTTTACTGTCATGGCACAATATAGAAGTACTCAGAAAACGAAATGGTTTGATATCTAATCCAAAAGTAAAAAATAATGCAAACGTGCTAGAAACAGCTCTACAATATATACATGCGTAATAAATAAATAGGTAGTGAATGTACCCATAATAAATATACATCTTTAAAGAAAGGTATATGTGTGTTTATAATTTGTATTCATAAAGAACATTAGTCTGTTGATTATCAATTAAAGGTTAGAGGAGTTTTTCCCATGATCCAACCATCATGTCAGAAGTTCTAAAAAGTATTACATCAAAATGTCAGACCCTTAACCAACATATCTGATAAAATCTTATTGTAAGGAAGCACTGATATTTTTTCCCTCATTATGAAGAGCAGAGTAAAGGGGAAATAATGCCATACAATAGTGCTCCCTGGTGGCAGATTATTAAAAGTAAGCTTAAAAATCGTGTGAATTCTAGTGATCGTGTGACATAATTTATCATTATTAGAAAGCAACTTCTGAAAACACCAGCCAGTACATACACACTCCAGTGTGAATTTGAGTCTGATAGGATATGCACCATTCACTGGCTTTAATTAAGATCCACTCAATGTGCTGCAGAATGTGCCATTAGCCAAATCAGGGAGGATGTGCAAAATCAAGGATGAGCTGAATATCAAGAGTCACAGTCACAGAGTCTCTGCTGTTTGGTTGAAACAAAACCTTGGTCTGGATTTGTACTTTCTGGACCTGAACTTTCCACCTCTGTGTGTAATGGATTACTTTTGTGAGTAACTTCCCCAACACAGCTGGTAATCCTTGGGCCTATTTTTAAGGCTCAGTCTAATCATCATGCATTTCTGAAAGACCTAGATCAGTTAGGTATGTAGATCATGGGTTTTAGGGGCTGGGTTCGATATGTTCATGTTTTATTTCTGGGTTTCAGATATTTCGATCATTTCGTCACCGGGTTTTCGGTTTGTGGCTAATTGCAGTCTTAGTAAGTGAGACTTCTCTAGCTGGTGGGACGTTGCAGCATGTTTATTCATTTATTTTTGTATTTGTCTATTTGATTTCACACCAGTTTCCTGAATTCCTGCACTGTATTGTTTAGCGGTCTTAGGGACCATCGGACAGAAACCTGGCATTAAAGATGGACAGACTGGTTTGGGGTTAGGGTTAGATATTTTAAATAACATATCTACAGTGTCATTTCCACAGAATTCAATGCAATCTGATGTGAATTCGTGTCCCAAGCATAAATTACTATAAAAAAAACACCATATACATAAATTTGGCATCCTGGAATACACAAATATGCCTTATTACTTTCTCTGCACAACTCACTGTAAGTAGTGAGGCCGATGCGATACACATCTTGATCCACTACCAACGATCCAATACGTTAAAGACGCATATGAAGCAACTACCGATGTGCTACGAACCTACGATTTGTTTCACTCCTTTCGCGATAGAGTGCGATTCGACACGATTTTGTTCTAATAATGCTATTCAACGCGATACCATGCGACGCAAAAGAGTATGATGTATGAGTATGAGTATACTATGCAACTCAATACGGTACCGATAGTTTGACGGCAATGGAGAACTGGCGATGGGAGAACGCGCTTGGGAAACAGTTTTTTTCAGAGGGGGACTCCATCTAAATATATAATTATGGCTCATATTTCTGAATAATAAAGACATATGGCCTCTACCAATTATTACATATTAATTAATCATATTTTACCGATGCAAAAATGTTAGAAACGAGGCACCCAAATTGTATCCGTTGCACACTTTTTTAACCGGGGCAATCGCACCGTTGAGAATCGGTGAATCTTACGATCCCTAACTGTACGTCATTCTCCATGTTTTATAAGCTTCCATAATATTCTAAATGGATATAGACCCCACCTGCACGGGATGACAGTTTCTGGCAGTTCACGTTGGGACCAGTGTGACAACAGTGAGGAAGTGGGAGGAAACATCAGACTTGCTAAAACCAGCTCAGAAAAATATAGGCCTACTAGTAGCTTTTTCAAAACGTTAGACAATTAATAGAATACAGTTGAGTGCTGCTTTAGGGCAAAAAATTATTATTAAAACAATAATAAATTGTATAATTTCATAAGCCATAAAAGGTAAATTAATTGCATGGTTGTCCCATCGCCAGGCTTAGGCGTTTAAATTCTGCCCTTTCTTTGTGCACATATATTTGGCTTGTTTTCCCGTCTTTCTCAGGATATTCTGTTCTGGTTTCTTCCTGTCATCTCTAAATTCCCCAATCAATGACTAAAAAGCGACTGTACAAAGTCCCATACATATGACTGGGTTATCAGTTTTAGTCTTTGCATGGCTATTCATAAAATACACAGCTGTACAGCTTTAAGTTTTACAAACACAAGCCTAACAGTATGTTCATGGACAATAAGCAGTGGGAACAGAGAAGAACAAGAGTATTCTCTGTTCATTTCCCAGAAGCACTCATCTAATACGCTATCAGGATCTAGGCAGGTCTGTGCACTATTCTAGGAAAAGCAAACCATAAACAGCAGTCCATTGCAGCACACAACTAAGCATTAGCCTTGGACACCTAGCCAGAACTGGAGTCTAACTCACAAGCCTGGAGGTATGAAACCATAATGTTACCCACAGAGACACTACTCTATCTGCAAGAGGAACTCAAATGGAAGCAAATCTGATTTAAAAACATTTTCTTGTCTTTACTGTTTCATTTTCATTTGCTTCTAAGTATACATCTGTGTGTCAGATTGAAGATTTTTTCATCAGTTTTTTTTTTATAAGTGGAAAAGTAAAATAACGTGGGTTTTGCTTAGTAGTTCATTTTCGGTCATTATCCTGTCCCTTTAAATGTAGCACATTTTGTTTCTGTATACGCTCTGGGTTGCCGTAGTGACGCTTGGGTACTTTCATAAGTTGCAGCGTTCCGTCAAGGTGCAAATCGGAATTTCCCGGAAGGGTAGTAGCAGGAATTACTATGCCTCCGAAGAGTAAGGGCAAGAATAAAAGTTCAGATAAAACGAAGAAGGATGACACAAATTCACGGGGGAGAAGCTCTGATGGGCCGCTGACAGAACTTGATAGAGAGTATTACCGGGTGCAGATAGCGGACTTGGAGCGCCAGCTGCAGAAGTGAGTGAGGTCTTTGATTTGGTGCATGCTTTTGGTGCAATTTCATATAAAGCGATGCGATGACTGCTTCAACGCCATTAGAACAATACACCAAGCCCTATACTAACTTCTTTCTAAGTAACACATGTTGAATAGAAATGTAAAACGAGAATACAAAAACAACATTGTGTTTATAATTGAAATAGCTTTTGTGTAGCCTAATTAAATGTTTTTCAAATGAAATAAAAAACTTATTTTATAAAAGGTAGTTAAAATGTGGTATTAATATGACTCACACATGCCTCATTTTGAAATATAATTTTATTGTACAAAATAATTCACTTTTATTTGCCTTGGAATGGCTCAGTGGGTTAAGCCTCTTTGCCTATGATCGGAAGGTCCGAATTCCGCAGAATAGTCACATGTCTGTGGGCTTTTGAGCAAGTCCCCTAATTAACCGTCAGCCCCATGGGCGCTGCTGCTGGTGGCTCTCCTTCACTGCCAAGCTTGATCTCACCTACAAATGTGTCTGTGTGTCATGGAGAGCAAGATGTGGTAGGCGAAAAGAGAATTTCCCCATGGGGATTATTAAAGTGTCATTATTATTACTCATTATTATTATGTTCAAATAGCATTTTCATCTGACCTGTAGGGGGTGCAATTTCACTGCGTGCACCCCCCAGTAAAATCGCCTATGGTTGCTTCTGTTCAGGTACCAGCACAAATGCGATGAATTGGAGGTGAAGCAGAGGGACTTCTACACCCAGTACAATGATTTGGAGAAAGAGAAGGAGGACATTGTAGATTACCTGAAACGCTCTCATGCCCAGAAAGAGAAGGAGTTGATAGAACTTTCCGAGGAACTTGCAGAACTCCAGAAAACCAAGGATGCAGAAAGGGACTCCTTTGAGAGGCAGCTGGCCCAGCTCCGGCAAGAGTTCCAGCAGAGCAAGGACCAGCTTAGTTCAGAGAACACAGTCCTAGGTGAGAGCCTCACATTTATTTTCTGGTGAATATCATACATAAAGCTAAACATTGATACACATGAAGTAAGAATAATACAGACACACACACACTCTGTACTCACACACATGAAATAAATCAATCCTATATGGCGATAATGAGCAATCACACATCCATATTAAAGAGTGCACAGGTATTAACGCTGTTCTAGTAACCTGAAACCCAGTACTGGGAGATCGAAGGGGAATTGGCACTGTGTGGTTAATTCTGGTGTTATCTGTTCAGCTGGCAAGCTGGCTGCTCTGGAGGAGTTTCAGCTGCAGAAAGAGGAGCTGATGGGAAACCTTTCAGCCATGAAGGAGCAGCTGGAGAAACAGAAGGAGGAACACAGGAATGTCATCTACAACCTGGAGAAGAAGGCAGTGCTGGACAATGACAGGTCTCTGTTTAGGTGTTGGGGATGTGTCCTCGATGTTTGCGTATGGCCAGCTGATCATCAAAGGAGTCATCCTGTTCTGTTGAGTCTGTGAGCCCATTTTGTGCTCCCCCTACAGGTTGAAAAAGGAGATGCATGAGCATGTCACCTCTGTGGCGGCGGAGTTCCGGCGCGTCTCAGACAGGAAGATGCCATTGACGACCATGAGGGCCATCAAAGAGAATGTGTCTCTGACAGCGCAGCTGCGGAATCTATCCGAGAAGAGCCAGAAGCTGATGGAGGAGAACCAAGCCCTGAGAGAGAAGGAGAAGACACTCAGGCGGGAGCTGGAGGTGTTGGAGCCTTTGCTAAAGAAGATGACCTTCAAGAGTGTCTGCAACCAAAAGGTAGAACTTGAAATTCCTGGCTATGATAAGCCTAGTCTAATGTACAAACATGACCTGACATGGAAATTATCTATACATCCACATACATGTCAGTAATATAGTACAGGGTTATGGTGAAAGCTATCCCAGGAAGCACAGAGACCCTGCATAGACTCACACAGATCAAAATTATGCTCAAAGAAAATAACTATAGTCTAGCACAGTGTTTCCCATTCTGGTCCTCAGGGACCCACAGTTGGTCCATGTTTTGGCTCTTTCCTAGCTCCCTGGCAGACGGTCTGCATTTTGGCTCCCTTCCAGCTCCCGTTAGTGATCTGGGAGGGAGCAAAAACATGGACTATCTGTGGGACCCCGAGGACTGGATTGGTAAACACTGGTCTAGCATATTTTGCAACAGGTCTACGCTACAATATAAATTGTTCACTTAGTAGGGATGAAATTAGCTGCTTTGCAAAAATACATTTTTTTCCATTATTTTGGAATTTTCTATAAAATGTGCATCACCTCATCATATGGAGAATTACAGTGCTACATTGATTAAACTTTGGTTGGGTGTTAAATCAAGATGCTTATTTCAACAACAACAAATATCGTTACAGATATCTTATCGGAAAATTTGTTTTCTCTTGGCACTCGTGTTCCATCTGGTTCCATAGATGGTCTTTGTGAGCCTGTCTTGTGGATAGCATGCATATCCCACACACGTAAAAGTGATGACATTCGAATAAATATAACTGAGGTAACAGTGCTTCCCACTGAGCCACTGTACTGACCTGGATCTCAGGTGATTGAGGCTTGATTCTTTACAGTAGAGGTTCCCAACCTCCAGTCCCAGTCTGAGGTCAGTATTATACTTGGCCCCTGAGTGCTAGGGGTTTTGGGGGGGGGGTTGGCTAGTTTTTGGTAATCCCTATTTACGGTTTATTTAAACATTGCCCAATGGCCACTTTCTCTGTTCCAGGTGATTCAGCAGCTGACTGAGAAGTGTAAGCAGCGACAGACAGAATTAAAGGAGCATGCGAAGAGTGATAAACAGCGCCTCCAGCTGCAGGAGGACCACAGTGCATTACAGCAGGATCTCAGTAACCTTAGGTAATTTGGAGGGTAAAACTAAGAAAATAACTCCAATAATTTCTAAATAAAACAGAAAAACAGAACAAAGAATTGAAACTCCTCATGTACTTACACTGTAAGTAAAACTGGAGCACAAAATGCTGAACAGCACTGATGCAGGCTTAAATTATGCAGTTCACAATAATTTGGTGCTTGGGGAATCAGCATATATTGAGATAAAGAAAATATAAGCATATTTATCTAATAGTAATATTAATGTGTATCTTGAAATTAATACTGTTTTGAAATGCATTCAGTTTTCTTTGTACTATTAAAATCTATTCAACTGAAATAATTATTTATCAAAGGGTAAATCAGAACATACTATTGCATTCTTTACTATAAATCTAAGTTAACTTGATATGCTGGTAGCGAGAACCAAATTCTCTAATGCAGTAAGGAGTGAGTGGCTTTGCTTCTAAAGGCCAGCAGGGGGCAGAGAAGTGAAACAAAGCAGCACACATAGTATCTTTTATCAGATGTGTTGGTGTTAATGGTCTTTGCCTTAACATAGTATGTGTTCAGGGAGGAGCTGGCCACTGTGCACGAGGAGTCCCAGCGGAACCGTGCTGAGGCGGACAGGCTGAGAAGGGAACTGGAGCGGGAGAAGGTGCTCAGGGGCCAGTGGGAGACGGTGCTGGAGGAGACTGGCAGAGCCCTGAAACAGGTACTGCAGCTGAGAAGGGAGACCAAGCTTGGGAGGGTGGGGGGGGGGCTGATTAATGACAGATTCAGCTAGTAATTTGAACTTTACTTAAACAATCCAAAGGACGGGTAATAGAGCCATGTTGGTAATGTTCCTTGTCGATTTCGTACTTGCAGCCTACTGAAGTCTCCCGCCTTCACCATCTTTTCATTTTGTTATGTTTTTTCTCTGTATTGATACTTGGTTTAAAGGAGCCACTATCGCTTGTTGCTCAGAATAGAATCTTTCTGCACACATTGCAGCCGACTTAGCAGCTCGCTCTGGGCTTGCATTTCTAGGAAGTGCCAAAGGGGGGAGACTCTGCGGAGAAGGCCCTGGGTCACCACACTCAGATGATGCACAGACTTCTGGCTGTACTTGAGAGCACTGGCCTGGTGGGGGAGGGATCTACCCTGGCTGTCTTACTGAGAGAAACAGTGACCCTCCATCAGCACAAGACCTGGATGGGCTCTGAGCACTAGAAGCCTTTCCTGCATCGACATTAGTGGTATATTATTTAACAGATTTGTTTTTTTAATATATCAAGATTTAAACAGTCATTTATGTAAATCGTCTGTCTGTTTTTTTCCCCCTGTTCCTATGTTTCTCAACCCAGTCGTTGTGGACCCTGAGACAGTGCACATTTTTGTTCCCTCCCAGTTTCCCAATGGGTCTGTGCCAGGTATTCGGTGTTCTTGATTGGCTGGGACCTGGGAGGGAGAAAAATGTGGACTGTCTTGGGGTCCACAAGGACTGGGTCGAGTCACGCTGCTTTAGGTACTCCTCTTTCAACATGCACCTTAAGTGAATCAGTTCCTCTAAATTGCACATACAGTAGTGAGTGTTTACCCTGTGCAGCTGACCTTATTTCCGGCTCACTGCAGCTCTACACACCTACAGTCGGTGTTATGAAACATATTTTTGATAAAATGGAAAATATAATGGCTATCATGGGGTGATCTGTATTTTATACATCAGATGTAATATTTTCCTACTCAAAGAGTATTTAAGGTTTATATGGTAGACAAATGATAAATCAGTCTCTACAAGCCCCTTTGGACTTTGGATGGTCTAATTCACTTGTTGATATTCTGAATTTACATTGTTCGTACGTTTATGGGTAGAAACCATGAACATGCCCACCACATCATCCACCATTGATACTCACTGAACTCTACATCACCTCATCTGAAAGTAGATTTATACCAGAATATGGGAACCATTTACACATCTAAAGCAAATTACAGTAGAGGGAAGAGTTACAATTTATTTTTTAAATGAGTGCTTCTTGGGATTTGAACCCATAATCTTTGCATTGGTAGCACAGCACCCTGCTTCTTACTAGCAGTACATCCTGTTTCCCTGTACTGGGCACACAACAGATACTGCCGTACTAGGGTATACATATGCTCCCCTTAGCTTAAGCTAGCATGAAGTACACACTTGGTTGTAACTGAGATCTCCCTTTGATTTGGAGCTAACGTCTATCTTCATGGTGATGCTGCACCACTGTCACACTAGCAGAAACAAAATAACATCCCTTCTGTATGAGGGAAACACTTTGGCAGATAGCCTGCTACCCATTAAGCCTGAATCTGGATTGTGTGTTCAATTAAATGGTTTCCCAGTGGCCAGTGTCGTCTGGGCCTCCATCCTGAAGGTAAATCAGCTATGTTTGATATTATTCTGTGCCGTTTTTCTCTCCTGTCCCAGGACACAGATCGACCTGAGAAAATCAGAAGCGTACCATCGGCCCAGCTCTCCGAAACATCAGCCGTCATTGATAAACGCCACACACGAGGACGGTCTTCCGTTTCAGCTGACATTCACAAGCATGAAATCAGGCAAAGCATTTTAAAGGTGTAATACAAAATAGTTAATGTTTCAACCAATTGCACATTTATCTTTAGTTTGCTTTATGGAGAAAAAGCCAACGTTGTGTATAAACAACCTGGGGGGGGGGGATCATACACAGCAGCACCAGTGGGGGCCCTCATGCTCATTACTGCTTAAGGCTAATTCATACTTCTACATGGAATCTAGGCCTGTAGCTGCATTTCAGGGGGGTGGGGTGTGGGCTACATGGCTATGCGGCTACTAAGGGCGCAGATTCTACTCAGAGGTATACATCAGCCTTTATACCCAAGAAGGTAATTTAAAACTAAGTGGTGCATCACACAGGTCAGGAAATCCCGATGACATCACAGATAAGGAAAGACAAGAGAAAGTAATTTGTCACCTACAGTCACAAGGTCTGCAAACTGCAGGATTAAAATCATTAAGCGATTAAATGAGCTCAGACTGTGATTATGTGGGTATTTGTACCATATTTGGATTGAATAACTCACCGTATCAGGTTACATTTATTGCAATGGAAAGAAGATCCAACCTGAGTCAACAATAAAAGTGTCATTTAGGGATCCAGTCACATATTTTGAGAGCCTATTGGATTCTGTACCTGCAGCCAGTAAAATGATATATTTCCTGTGAGGAAGTTACTTTATGAGTATGACATACCAATGGATTTGGCAGGGTAACAGACGACCACCTGAGATTAATGTGAGCCGTATCGATGTAAAGCTTTCACGTCATATCAAACCAGAATTCTTTGTAAATCCTATGAGATCTCTTTATGGTGAGCAGACTGAAGAAAATGTAACAAACTGTATGGATAATTTCATCATCCATCCATCCATCCATCCATCCATCCCAGACAGGGTCACAGGGATGTATTATTTCAGAAAGTGGAAATAAGCAATTACTAAATAACTGCTGGAAATTTCTGATAAAACTTACATTTATAAACCCACACATTTTGGCTGCAATACCTGCCACCAAATTCAACACTTTCTGCGGTCACAGTACAAGTCTATTCTAATTTAACAAAACCACACCACACAGTTATACTTAAAACTGTTTCATGTTTTCAGCCTCAAGTTACACAACGCATAAGTGAGAGGTTCAGTCACATGGTGACTCCAGGCTCACATGTGTGTTTCGTTCACATGGTGGTCATGAAGAACACCGCACGCCTGGGTCGTTACTGTCAGCTTGGGATTTTATATCTGGTGGAGACCGTGAACACTGCAGTTCTACATCAGTCCTGTGGGCCATGTTTTTCCTGTCCTCAGATGAGCATGGTGCAGACTGGTGGTCTAGATCTGTCTGGGGTTCTGAACATTTCCTGTCATCTGGTGGTAACTGTGAATGCTGGAGCTCTATGTCTTTCTTAAGCAAGGCTCGTTTGCTCCCAGATGGGAATGTCGATTTCTTCTGATCTCCAGCCATGAACTGGGACAGAAGCAGGTCCACACTCTGGCTTAATACTGTGCACAAAACCTTCTGCTCCTCTTTGGAGAACCGCCCAAGGACGTGACGGATCACCAGTGTCTTCTCCACAGGTCTGCCAATTCCAATCAGAAGTCTGGGCATCACCTAGGAACAGCAATCCAATAATCATGAATAGTAATAATGATGTGCCCAGTCAGAGGTCAAGTATGAGACATGCAACAGAGAAATACTGTAGAAAGATCAAAAGCACAAATTAACCTCTTTAGCTGAAACACCTATACATTCATATGCATCCTGGAGGCCATTTCCTTATTATACTAAGAATTTTTAACAGACCATGAATGTGGAGTGAAACCTGCAACAAATGGAAGGTGTTATAGGGCCAGTGCTACGGGGCCAGTGCTACGGGGCCAGTGCTATGCACTTAGTGCTGAACAGAAAAATCGAAGAAAAAGCACTGAATTTATTGTCTTTATACTTACTGTTGATTTTGATGGAATTATACCATCAATCCTGACCATAGCAGGATTAAAAACAAAAAAAAACTGTTAAAACTGCCAGCCTAGGGCCCTCTAATTAAGGCATTAGTAATTCTAAGAATTTATTTTTCAAAGGTACATTTGGTGCAATTAAAAAATATCAACTTTCTCTAAAAGAGAAAGACAAAAATGCCAACCACTCAACACCTACTAGCAAGCGTTAACGGGGGCTAGCATACACCTAGGTATGTTAAACTATGAATGAAGATGAGTGCTACATCATCCACAGGGATGTCAAAATGGCTAAAGGACTTTTTAAGAGAATGAGGCCACATTTCACAAACATAGAATTTGTGGCTGCAGTTGTTTAATGACATCACTGTGATTCAAACCCTTTTTTAAATGATAACACAATTACCATGATTCAAAATATCACCATAAAGCACGTTTTAACTGGTCTGAAAACTATAACTAAGAGCCATGCTAAAGCCTGAAGAGAACATAGACATGCTCTGTGCATAAGGGTGGCGGCTCTTACTGATGGTTTATGAAGCCGCAGGATACTTACATCTGTTTGAAGGCACTCCACACAGGACCGGACACCATTGTGACCCCTGCCAATCGGTGACAATGAGAAAGTTTGGGGATGGTGACCAAATATTACTTATGCACATTATAGGCCTATATTTTTTTTTGTCAAGCAGAGGAATCAAAGGTGCATATATTCTGCTCTTTTGCTAGGATAAATATAGATGTGTCAAAGGCTTTTTAACCACATAAGCAGCCCAAATATGGTGATTTTATAAAACTTTTTCCCAGTTTTTCTGTGGATTCATTGGGGACATTGGATGGATTTCTGTGTTTTGCTGAGAATGTACAACACCCTGAAATACCATCAGAGCAGTTTGTTCATCTCACCTCGCACTACCGCCCCACTTGATGGAAAACTTTCCCATTGGTTTGTCCAGGTCATCGTGTACTAAGAAGATATGCTCTGGTTGGATGCGATACTTGCTGGCTAATGCATGAAAGACAAATACAGGGATCTGTTACAACAGAGTTCTCTCACTGAAAAGAACAAAATTTACAAATACAAAGGGCCCCATCTAGGAGTGGCCACGGTCACCCCCCCGGAAACCTCTGGCCACCCACAAATGCAGCTGTAGAGATTTCAGAAACGAAACCACAGAAAGTAGCTGTGAACTGCCAAACCATTAACTATAGAATCGGACCTCAGTTTGTGTGGTTCGTTCGTTTACACCACAGGCGCTCCTGAGTGAACAGGTTGGTAAAACCTTTAATTCAGTGTTTCTCTAATCAGTCCTCGGGGACCCCCGAACAGTCCACGTTTTTGCTACCTCTCAACTCCTAGGGAATTGGGAGAGAGAAAAAAACATGAACCGGCTGGGGGACCCCGAGCACTGGTTTGAGAAACACTGATTTAATTGACTGTTTTTGAATGCGTTTTATCCTGATTTATTCTTGTTGCCTTTTAAATTAATTACCTATACACTACTGTTCAAAAGTTTGGGGTCACTTAGAAATTTCCTTGTTTTCCATGAAAACAACCATAAAATGAGTTTGAATAGAAACTACAGCCAAATAGATGGGAAACAGTCACTGACTATTTATTCAAGTTGGAAATAATCATTTTTGAAATTAAAATAATAATTGTGTTCTTCAAATTTTGATTTCGTCAGAGTCCTCCACTTGCAGCAGTTACAGCCTTATAGACCCTGGCATTCTAGATGTCAGTTTATTGAGGTAACCTGACGAGATTTCACCCCGTGCTTCCTGAAGGATCTCCCACAGGTTGGATTGGCTTGATGGGCACTTCTTACGTACCATTCATTCAAGCTGCTCCCGTAACAGCTCAATAGAGCTGAGATCCAGTGATTTTGCTGGCCACTCCGTTATACACAGAATACCAGATGACTGCTTCTTCCCTAAATAGTTCTTGCATAGTTTGGAGCTGTGTTTAGGTCATTGTCCTGGTATAGGATGAAACTGGCTCCAATGTCCACAGGGTGTGGCATGGCGTTGCAAAATGGAGTGATAACCTTTCTTCTCCAAGATCCCTTTTACCCTGTAGAAATCTCCCACTTCACCATCACCAAAGCAGCCCCAGATCATCACATTGCCTCCACCATGCTTGACAGATGTCATCAAGCGCTCCTCCAGCGTCTTTTCATTTGATCTGCATCTCACAAACATTCTTCCTTGCGATCCGAACACCTCAAACTTAGATTCGTCTATCCATAGCACTTTTTTCCAATCTTACTCTGTCGAGTGTCTGTGTTCATTTTCCCATCTCAGTCTTTTCTTTTTATTGGCCATTCTGAGATACGCCTTTTCCTTTGCGATTCTGCTTAGAAGGCCTCCATCCCGGAGTTTCCTCTTCACTGTTGACGTTGAGGCTGGTCTTTTGCAGATACTATTTAATAAGCGGCCAGTTGAAGACCTATGAGGCGTCTGTTTCTCAAACTGCACACTCTAATATATTTATCTTCTCGCTCAGTTGTGCACCAGGGCCTCCCTCTCCTCTTTCTATTGTGGTCAGAGCCAGCTGGCGCTGCTCTGTGAAGAGAGTAGTACACAGCGCTGTACGAGATCTTCAGTTTGTACTGCTCTGTGAAGGGAGTAGTACACAGCATTGTATGAGATCTTCAGTTTGTGCTGCTCTGTGAAGGGAGTAGTACAC
>JAODLD010000046.1:32288978-32300372 GCA_026781065.1 Mormyrops boulengeri | reverse complement strand
GGTTCCTTTAAATCTGAGCTAGATAAGATTTTAACAACTCTGAGCTATTAGTTAGATTCTCCCCAAACGAGCTTGATAGGCCGAATAGCTCCTCTCGTTTGTAAATTTCTTATGTTCTTATGTTCTTACAGGATTGCCAACTGGCTGAAGTGAGATTTTCAATTCAAGGCAAGTCTGCCCACACATGCACACGCATTAACATGAATGAAACAGTTTAATTAGCTTGGAATAGTCTGTCCGGTTTGTAGGCTACCCCAACGCTTTTGACGTAGCTAATTTTAGGATAATAATTGAATAATACAGATTTGCCATTTTGATTCTTGTGTGAGCATGAGCGTCACACCAGATGCCTGAGAGTTGCCGACCCTGTATCTATGTATCTGTAGCTAGCTAGCTAATTTCTCATTAATGAATTAGCCAGCTAGTTGTGTGAGATACCTCTCCCCCAGTGGATCTCTTCAGGCTTGCTTTCAGAGCTGCTAAATTGCAAGCCACGGCATCGGTTCACATCAGTGAGTCACAGAAGTGTGGGCCATGTCAATATCTTGACCCATATTCTTGGAATGTACTGGGACTGGACATTTAAATATATATATATATATATTACCTTTGAGCAATGTGTGCTTACAATCCGCTCCATGAGATCAGTGTAAATTACAGAACGTGTCGATGTTTTGAAATGCGTTCCCATCCGTATTCCTGAGAATGTGCCGTCACTCAGTATCTCCCTTATCTTTTCTTGTCCTAACAGACCTCCACTCCCACTTCATGCTTCCTTTTCCTTCCTCTCTTTGTATTCCTGCAGTTCCGTCCTTGGGGTTTTTTTAGCGTGCTAATGGCAATGTATTTTATTTGTGTACATAAAAATAGCTTCCATGCAAGTTAATGAGTTATGGTCATATGACACTGAAGAACTTAGCATGCTCTGAGGAGGGAATGACCTCTTCTGTACTATGACTGAGGTTACAGGGCAGGGATTTTTTTTGCAATTGATGCTTAACGTTGCTGTTTTTATTGGAGCTGTTTGCTTTAATCTCTTTCCAGCTCTGAGGAGTAAAGGGTAAAATGTCCAGTCGGGCTGAAATTCAAAATTCTCCTCCCAGGCTGTTTGCGATTGTTAATCACAGCATGTGAATCAGGGTAAATGAGAGACCGATACTGCACAAAAGCCTGCTTCTCCTCCCAGTGCCATAAGTGAAGGTATGACCATTGTGATGTCAGAGAGCGTGTGCCAAACAAAGGTGTCGGGCTGGCAGTGAAGATACTGAGGGCAACAAGCAACTTCCTCAGGTGATTATGGGGCAGTAACATTGAACTCAGTTAAGAAATGCACATTATTCAGCCCAAGTTTTAATAGGTTTCCCCAGTTTTGGTTCTGGGGGGCTAGAATCCAACACAGTTTGCAGATTTCATCTTATTCAGCTTATTACTAGGTTTGTGTTTGATTCTCTAAGAGCTTTGGAGCTTATCTCAGCTTCTTGGTGGTCTTGGCCCCTTCTAACTATGACCATTGACCTCCAGGAATGGTGTGAACACTGAGACTTGTGAAATAGCTGTAGGTGTCGAGGATGTGTGTTTCTGCCTGTCACTGGGTACCTGAATGTATCTGTGAGAGAAACAAACAAGGAAGCAGTTCGAACAATGATACACCAGGATTTATGACTAAAAGGATGATGTTTCAAATTGCAAGAAAGGCTCTATTGATGTACAAGATACTTATTATGCATTGTTTATATCATCTAACTGGTTCTCCTAGTTAGTGTTCCACCATGGATCCTATCCCAGGTAGCAGAGAGCAGAAGGCTGAGGTACACCCAGAGGCAATTCTAGGGACACTGAGGGCCCTAGGCAAAAAACTCTATGGGGCCCGCCAACGCACCCCGCCCAACATGGTAAAATTTATTACCATTATTTTAACGTGAAGTTTAAATTAATAATATCAACAAAGAGAATCTAACAAACACAAATCCTTTATTGTCACATTACTGTGAAAAACAGAATATGCAGATTTATTGTTGCAATTTATTATGCATTCGGCTCAGCTCAGGGGTCCCAGGCAGTTGCGTCCCTTATTTGTCCTGTCCTTACACCTCTGGATACACCTTTGATGGGACACATACATGCACACAATCATACAAGGGCTATTCAGAGACACCCTTCAGCCCAATGTCTTTGTACTGCAGGAGGAAACCTGTACAGCAACAGTAGAACAAGCACACTCTACACGCAAAGGGTGTGAGCCAGCGTGCTGCCCAGGGTGTCAATCTTCTGAGGGGGTGTTGACTACCCCCATCCCACTAACATAAAGTGAAATTGGGTGATGAAGGTTGGTGGGGGGGGGGTGCTTGGATGCTAGCGTTGAAGCTTGCCTAGGGTAGTGCTTCGACCAGCAATGCTAGGCGGAACTTACCATTAGCCTAAGTCACTTTGCTTAAACGTGCCTGGTACACTACTAAAAATGTAACAAAAAAAAAAAAAGTGTGATGATCACAGATCCGGACCTGTGGCCAGAATATTAAGTATGTGTGGGAGAAGATAAGGGAGATTACAGTATCACTACTGTCTCTGTCCACAGGCAGTGACAAAGTACCTGTAATTTTTAGTTCACATACAAACATCATTGATAAAGTCACTGACTTCTGGCCTAACCTCACTACATTGTGAACTTCTCTACACATCCATTTCCATTGTTTTCCATGTATGTTAATAGTTGGGGACAGTACCAATAAGCAGGTGAATACATGCTGATGTCTTGATTGACAGTCCCCTTATGTTGTTTTCAGTCTGCAGCCCGTTCTCTCCATTCGAGAAACTTCAGAGTGCTTTTAGGTGTCACCTCAGGATGACAGAAAAGGTTTTTTGTCAGCTAGCCTGAAGTGTACCAGTACATTCAGGGCCTAGAGATCTTGCCAAGGGCAGGGAGACAAAAAGGTGGGAGGATGCAGGGTGAGGTCCACCGAGGCGGGGGGACATGACTTCAGCAGACGCAGGTCAAACTAAATCTGGCAGCTCTTGATGCAAATGCCTGCCACAGCGGTGCAGGATGCAGTTCCAAACTGGCTCAGATTCGGCTTTTCTGTATCGCAATTTTCTCAATCTGGGTACTTCTCTCCCTCATCTATGGGCACCTGCCTTACCACCCCCGGTGAGGGGAGACTGCCGGCTGCTTCCCCGGCAGTCTGGAGGAGCACTTGGGGGCCACTACCTCCTGGGTCAGCCTCAAGCTGTTGTAAATAATGCGGATAGCGCTTTTACCATCTCTTCCTTCTGATCCAGTCGCACAAGTCTACATGTTTTGCTATGCCCAATGCATGACTCTGCCTGCTTTCGGGATATTTTTTTTCCTTGCATGTCTGCATGTGGGTGTGTTCTGGCATTTGTGTGTCTCGCCGAGATTTTAGGCATGGCAACGTATTTATTTTTCTTCATTTACACGCGTATGTACTGCATGGCGACGTATGGGACGTGAAGGGTAAAATATCTACCTGATGAAGTGACTATTTTGCTATAAATCTGCTATGGTGTTTGTGTCCTTCCTCTGATGTACCTTCAAAAAAGTTCAGTTGGGGTCTTCTGCTTCCTGCAAATAGCATACATGTATCCACTGAAAATTTGTGACCTACTGAACTAAATCTAAATAAGGGAAGTTTTCTAAGGAAATAAATGGTTATCTAGATATAACAGCCAATTTCCCGACATCTGCATCTGTCTACTAGATAGAAAGATCAAGTTCATTTTTTTGGTGTCTCTTCTCTGCAAAAACATTTCAGCCATAGATATTGCTCAGCTAATTAAAGCCCTTCTATATTTACATAAATCAGTTTGGTTTTACTGGTTATTATAAATGTATAAGCCATTCCTCTTTTCATGTAACTTTATGAGAAAGGGAACATGGGAATAGCCAGTTTTTGAGTGGAATTAGCCTGCTGCACCAGAATACTGATTGTGTGGGTTCCAGTTGCGGTCATTTCAAGAGCGTCAAACGAATGTGGAAGAAGACAGTGAAGTTACCTGGAGCATTGAGTTCTAGAATGTCCTGACATCCGCTGTATATTCTCTCCTGACACCTGGCTCCATTTAACGTCCACTTATGTTGCTTTTTAGTGAATTTATGCTGATAAGGGTTTCATGTTCCTGCAATTAAGGTACTTCTGAATGACCTTAGTAAGAGCGGATTTGCCTTTTCATTCAGTGCTCCTCCATCACACATCAGCGTCAATCTCTTCCTGAGGCATGTGCTCTTATTAAGATATTCCTACAGATGCTCCAGTATACCAGGGCTTCACTGGATCTGCTGCCAAGCTACGGGCTCCATATCCTTGAAATCTACATGTGGCAACAATCTTCTCTGCTTCTTCCATATTTTCAGCTTTGAGGAGGGCCATATCTGTAGGAACGCCCAGTTTTAACCTTCATGCCTCATATAGTGTGAAAAAAGGAAAAGGGAAACCAAGGTTCCAGGCGGAGATTTAGTGTGGGCTCGAGGGATCCTCTCGACGGAGGTCTGTACAGCCTCACTGGCTGCTGGAGAGTGGAACATACCCTGCAGAAGGACGGCCACAGGCCCAGATGGAGGAATGTGCCAAGTCATCTCTCAGATATGTGCTCGGCACAAATGAAAAAGGATGGGGAAAGACATGAATAAAAATGAGAGTGTCTTCCTCTCTGTGGAGAAGCGGTCAGTGGATTTGCTTCTCTGCCAGTGATAGCAGCACTTACAGGTCTGGATTGTTCAAACAGCACAGGTGCCTGGAGCATGGTGTGGCGTGGAGCACAGAATAACACACAGCACAGGTCAAAGTTAAGACTGAAAGGTCTCCTTTGTCCAGTACCCCAGATACAGTCCCACCCTAAGGCAGAAGACACTGAACGGACCCTGGAGCAAGATGGAGCAGAAAGAGAACTAGCACACTGAAGCTATACCTCGGTTACGGAACCGAATTTGGCCAGGATGACTCAAAATCCAAATCCTTCTAGTGCCAATGTGGGTTTCTCCCATGAGGAAGGTCAGATAAAGGAGCTGATACAGTATGCTGGAGCAAAAGTGGGTAAAGAAAAAGAAACAAATTATAAATCAATGGTATCTGATGATTAATGGCATTTACTTCAGTTTGTTTTAGGAAACTCTGCCTATTAGCTATGTGAGGCTGGATACAGCCTCCAGTAATGGCCATCTGCATGCTTGATCCACTATCCATGCTTGAATTTCAAGAACTTTTTCACAGGACATGTTAGAACATTCCAACTGCCAGCAGGAGACTTTAATCAGTTAGCTAATACGGTATGGCTTGCCGTAAATATCTAGACTAGATCAGTTATTTTGAAATAAATTCGTTATCTATTTCATTATGTTATACATAGATTGATCATTATTTATAATCACATGCCTGTATCTTATAAACATTTTTTTCCAATTATTTTAATAAATTGTAATGGCTGCCAAGTAAGTGATGCAATTTCGACGTGGGGAGTGGGGCGCGAATGAGCAGTACTGATCAAAACTAAGAAGAAATAGTTTGAATTCTAAAAAATAGAAGCCAAATGGTAACACACTGAATTTCCAACAACCGACGCAAGAATCCCCAAACCCCGACTATTGCACAATCTATTATGATGCAAATGACCTCAATAATCACACACATAGGCTGAGATGGGACTGTATTTAATCTGTGAAATGAATCTATTTAGAACAGTAACAAATGCTTGCAATTTCATAATCAACTCCCTTTTTCTGGTAATAATTTTCTCTTCTGATGAAGAGATCCTGAGGGATCGGAGCTGCCAGTTACGCTAATGGAATGTTGCATTGTCACCTGACACAGCCAGAAGAGCGCATGCTATCAGACGCCAGTGTTTTCCTTATATCTACAACCGATACTGTGACTAATGTGTTTATCAGTTCCCTCTCATTTTTGTGCCATAACTGCATTTCAGAATATTGCCAAAGTAACTATTATTGTGCATCTTTTGCACTGCATGCGTCAATACCAGCTGCTGTACAGAATGCTGCTATATTTGTAAGTGATTGACTGAGTTTGAACTCTTCTGTGGGTGGCTGCTCTCCAAAACTTGTTTCTAAATATGTAGTAGATGAGAGGCTACAGTCCAGGGGGTGAAGTGAGAGATAAAGGTTCCCTGGTCCTCATACCGCATTTCTGCTGCTTTTCTAGTAGCATCCATTACAGTTTCCAAAAATGCATGCAGATTTCTCACAATGAGTGCATTCTTGAGTGCTTTTTTTAAGTTAATCTGCCACTTTTTTTGCGATTTAATTAACCAGTCAGGACGTTGGAATCCAGAGTGAATGGTTTGTGAATGTTGGCTGATGTGATGGATACAGAGATGTAATGAAATGAACAATTGATTTCTGAATAGGTAGGAGGTCTTGGGTGCTGGAAAATGTAAATCTCTTGCTTTTCATGCCTGGGATGTAAGATTTACAATTACAGACTTAGATTTATAAATGCTGCTATGGGTTGGCGCCCCAACCTGGGTTGTTCCCTGCCTTGTGCCCATAGCCTCCAGGATAGGCTCCGGACCCCCCGCAACCCTGAATAGAACAAGTAGTTACAGGAAATGTATGGACAGACGGATGGACGGACGGATGGATGGATGTACCGTAATAATTCAACATAAAGAAGCTAAAAGAATAATAGATAAAAATAAAAGCTGAAAAAACATACATGGGATTTTACTAGAAGGTTGTAATAACTGTTTAAGAAACATGATATTTAGGTAAAATATGAGCTTGCACTTATGTGTCGTTTTCTTTGGTATTGGCCCTAAAGGCTCTGCTGGGTGAAATTCAAAGCAATGGCTCGGGTTGCTGGATTGTATCCCAGATTTCTAAGCCCTAGCAGAGCTGTCCGGTGCTGGGATAGGTGAGGTTTTTGGAAAAGATGGTATGATCCATGTGGCATAGCTTAGTAGAAGCATGTGAGATGGGCTTTCCAGGGAGAACTTAGCCATATTAGCAGCAGACACCAAGATACAGCACTAACAGCGCTGGTTGCTAAGTAACGCAGTTATATTTTGCTTTGGACTGTACAATATCTGTGTTACATATATATGTATATATATATATAACATAAAATATTACAAGAAAAGCTATTCCCTGCTCATGCACACACGTGCACACACATGCCTGTGCATATGTGTAAGTATGGCCTAATATATACTGCAATGTGTAAACATTTTCTTTTTCTTCCACTGTGAAATATAAATATTGGGCGCACCGAGATGTTTTACAGAAGGCAGTATTGGACTCCATCAATAGTCTTTTTGGTCGTCTGTGTATATAAACATTCCTTTCAAGCCTGGTTATCTATTTACAAAACCAGAAAGCCAGCATCAACACAAACAAAGGCAGATGTTTTGCATGGGAGAGACGGTAGCACACTTATAATAGCTATACTAACTACACATTCCACAAGTTTAAATGATTAAGCTAGTCTCTGATTGTTTACAGAAATATACTGCCCTTTAAATTAATTGCATTTTTATAAAGTGTCTTAATGCTCCAATTGATGGTTGTTTATAAGTCTTAATATGCCCAACAAATCAGTAACTTAAATAGCACATCAATCCATGTAATTGTTTGCAAAATTACCCTATTAGCCAGGGAAAGCAACCATGGCAAACCCATAGTAAAAAAACAGCATCTTAATGGGTAGCAGGCAAATATCTTGCTCAGTCAGCCACTGAGATGGGTGTAGGTTTGGATTCAACATTGATCATATTAGCCCTGAACCCCCTGCACCCCTAAACACACACGGTGCTCCCACAGGATTGGTGTCAACATGTCCCAATTGCCCTTACCTATATCTCTGCCCTTGAATACTGGTGCTGGTAGTCATACTGGCACAGTCACCTACATCCAGTGTTAGAGGTTTGTTAGAGGTTCAAAACACTGATAATGATAAACAAAATAAGTTTATAATGGACACTTTCAAGGGGCTAAATTTCATAATTTGTTCCAACCCCAATGACCCTGTACTGTATATGCAATTTTATATTTTTTATTTAACTTTTAGTTAACTAGGTAAGTCACTAATGGGAGGATTTCTTAAAGATTGAGCCTCTTTTCATTGATTGAAATTACAAGCTGAGCCTGTGGCTTCAGCATGACCAAAACGTTGGACGCCTGGCAAGTTTTTACACAATTCAACCGTGACCATTTGATCATTTTTTGCTTAATAGTTTGGCTATGTGGACGAAAAGGTGTGGCATTTGAACAAAAAGCGGGCGAAGGGCCAGCTCCGTGAGGTCCCTGCTGGCAGATGCTTGCAAAAACTGTGAAAACACATATATCTTGAGAATTATAGCCTGTCATCTGCATCCTCTATTATACAGTGATATAGCAGTGGTTTTGAGGGAGTATATCAACTAGGAAAGAGTTATAAAGGAATCATTGTCTGAGCGAGATACTGTGTGTGCATGTGTGTATGTATATATTTGTACATAAATACAAATAGGTAATAGTTATCTACCTAGAGGAGAAAGAAAGAAAGAAAGAAAGAAAGAAAGTTCTTGTAAAGCCTGAATAACTGGAAAATAAATACAGCAAATACTGCATAAAATGAAATTGATTCAGTTCATCCTTTTAACCATGTTACTCAGAATACATCTTTAAAAAGCTGGACATGTGATGCATTGAAACCTTTCCATTCTATACTGGAGCACTGAGAATGTAAGCAAAATTTGCAGACAATAGAAGATTTCTCTTTATCTTCGACTGACAGAAGAGTAGGAGTACTCAGCCAAAAACAGAAAATGAAAAAGGGTGCACCTTCTCCTGTTCTGGCCAGGGGTGCGGGGAGGACAAGGGGGGACATGTTTAATTTGGTTTCATTCATCTCCCCAATAAACAGACCTTTGTATTTAAAATGATTACCTGTGCCCCCACCAATATAAAACTCTATCTTACGTCGTTGGCACTGGCCACCATATAAGGGAAACACTCTCTTCCATATATGTAATATTGCAATGATGCACAAAAACAAACATGGTCACTATGACAACAGGATTGCGAGGAACTAAAGAATCCTAACAGACTTTGAGAGAACAACAAAACAACGCTGACCATTTGGACACTGCAACCCTGGCAGCACTGAGCACAGCTGCAAAAGGAGCCGTCCAATAGTCCTCCAGCTCACGCTAAGCCCAGGACTGGGTCTAACAGGCAGGACCTAGCAAGTTCTTCCTCAAGAAACACATGGCAATGTAAGCTACTAGAGGTCTTTGTGAGTAAGATCTGCTTTCTAAGCCAAGGTTAGGTGTGGGATCCCATAATTCACAGCTAAAAGGGAGTAATGGATAGAGAGGGACACTGGAATGCAGGAATGTGAAGGAAAGACAAAGGATGAGTGATGTAAATGTAGTTTGACTTTAAGGTGAGGTAAGTCAGACTTCATTAAGTGATTAGGTGTTTTCTGTAGATTCTGCCCCTGCTGTGGGCATCTCTGGAACAGTCCCTTCTATGGACAGACTGAGTACAATTGCATGTAATTCTGTAGATGCTACTGGATAGCTACTTCCTGTATTGTTACATATTGTATTTTATACACAAATGTACTCTCTCTTTGATCCTCATGACCATGCCTGATCTATCGGGACTGCTCCCAAATGGGCCTACTTACCTGCTTACCTCACAGGATGCATTTCACTGCGTGTTGTACATGTATGACTATGCATGTGGTGAATAAAGAATCTTGAATCTTGAATTGGACACAGACTTCCCTGGAGGAGGACGGACCATAAAAGGGAAAAATTGCTATGTCTCCAGATACTTCATCACCAATGAATATTTTAGGGCCCTGTCTGTACAATATAAAGCAATCTCTGCCTCCCTTAATAGCAGTGTCACGGCATGCGGGACAGAGGTAGGCGTTAAGCCAAAAAGAGGGTTCAAAATGAAAAGGTGAGGATGGGGAAGGACACGGGCAGACAGGAGGAGCGACGTCAGTGACCAGACTGGGGGTGACGAGACAAACGGGTACTTAAATATAAAGGCTAATGAGGGGCAACAAGCAACAGGTGTGGCTCATTAGGGCCATGTGAGGGAGGAGACACAAGGGTCCGGCAGACATGACGGGTAAGACCTGACAATTGGAGTTTAATTATTAATAGAATGAAATGTGGTTGGTCTTCCACTGGCTCTTCTCAACCACATGTTTTCATTTTTTCGGGAGGGGGGACTTGAGGTGTATGCTATGGTTGGGAAAGGTGTGAGGGAGGTTGCCCAGGCAGTGGGAGTGCTTGTGGGTGAGAGAGAGAATGTCAGTAAAGAAAGAGGAATTTAAATGTGTTCCATGACAAGACTGAGTAGGACTGTTAGTGATAAGAATAGAATACACATCATATACAAAGTAAATAGTAAATATAGATTGCATTACTGTAGAAAAACATAAATTCTGGGTTAAACTAAATGGATAACAACTCTATGTAACACAGGTAAAAAGTTATTTCCCAAATCTTCTGTTTAATAGTCATCTTGATTATTAAAAAACAAGCCCTAGTAAATGCAGATAAAACTAGGTAGGTAAACATGCCAAATGCCAATATATCATGTTGGAGATGTTGGGAGAGATGTATATTATTTGTATGTATGTGAATAACAGATATAGACAAGGTTTATGAGAATCAATGCAATAAAATATAGGTGGCGCACAAATCTTTCTGCCATCCTTGTGCTTCTTACCTTCTTACTTGGCATTGTCCCTGGGTCATTTTTGCTCACCAACGTCCTGCACATTTCTAATATGTACATGGTATGTGGGGTCCATACACACGTTCTAATATGTACATAGCATGTGGCGTCCATACACACGTTCTAATATGTATATGGCATGTAGGGTCCATACACACGTTCTAATATGTACATAGCATGTGGGATCCATACACACATTCTAATATGTACATGGCATGTGGGGTTCATACACACATTCTAATATGTACATGGCATGTGGGGTCCATACGCACTTTCTAATATGTACATGGTATGTGGGGTCCATACGCACGTTCTAATATGTACATGGCATGTGGGGTCCATACACAATTTCTAATATGTACATGGCATGTGGGGTCCATACACACGTTCTAATATGTACATGGTATGTGGGGTCCATACACACTTTCTAATATGTATATGGCATGTGGGGTCCATACACAATTTCTAATATGTACATGGCATGTGGGGTCCATACACACGTTCTAATATGTACATAGCATATGGGGTCCATACACACGTTCTAATATGTACATAGCATGTGGGGTCCATACACACGTTCTAATATGTACATGGCATGTGGGGTCCATACGCACTTTCTAATATGTACATGGTATGTGGGGTCCATACGCACGTTCTAATATGTACATGGCATGTGGGGTCCATAC
>JAODLD010000046.1:32268009-32288878 GCA_026781065.1 Mormyrops boulengeri | reverse complement strand
CGTTCTAATATGTACATGGCATGTGGGGTCCATACACACTTTCTAATATGTACATGGTATGTGGGGTCCATACACACTTTCTAATATGTACATGGCATGTGGGGTCCATACACACGTTCTAATATGTACATGGCATGTGGGGTCCATACACACTTTCTAATATGTACATGGTATGTGGGGTCCATACACACGTTCTAATATGTACATGGCATGTGGGGTCCATACGCACGTTCTAATATGTACATGGCTGTCACATAGTGCACAGAGATGGAGCAGGACAGCAAACAGGCAAACTCACGTAAAAAGCATAAACTCTACTCAGTTTATTGGGTTTTAGCAAACCTGCCACCAGGTTCTCATTCATCTCTCTCCTCTATTAATCTTGAGTTGTCATGTAAAAGTAATCATGTAAAGACCTTTGGCTATCAGACAATATTCCAGCCCCATATACATGACCTTGTCACTTTCGATCAGCAAGGGCTGTTCATTGATCATCTAGGAGCATTCATTAAAGGCACATGTCAGACCGGGGCAGAACACAGGGGACGGTACTCAGGTTGCTGGAGATCACGAGTTTAATGAGCTGACCAAAACTGACAAAACCAAGGGGAGTAGAAAGAGGCGTAGTCGGGGACGTAGCAGAAAGGTCGAATGCCGGTATGGTCAGTCCTACACGGGCACGCCAGACAGGGGGACGGGCAGGACAGAAGGCAGGAACAGGCAGGATTCAGGATGACACGGGGTCCGGGACAGGTGGGCGAGGAAGACTGGGCAGGCAGGGCAGGCGAGAGAGACAAAACACAAGAAAACGCTTAGTAAGGCACATCGAAACAATGGCGACAATACTTCACAGTGCCTGTTGGGCGAGACTGCCTTTTAACCTGTGAGGGGCGGTCTCTCCGGAGTGGCTTCAGCTGTTCGGTCTGGGGAGCGTGGTCCCGGGTCCAGGTGTGACAGCACAGTCCAGTATGTAGTGGCAGATAGTCTTGGAGCTCACGGATTGGCCGGTTTTGTGGAAAGTTTTTCTGGGGAGTATATCTGTAGATTTTGTACTGCCACACGCTCGGAGATTCAGACAAAAGAGGTGAAAACTGGTGTATTTCCACTCAGGACTGAAGAGAACCATTGTGTACATGAAGCTAGGGCACTTGAAAAAGGAATACCGTGTTATGGCGTGAAAACTTCATGTGTTCATGTGTTTTAGCTGAGAGCCTTTCTTACTTTAAGGTTACTTCAGGATTTCCCCCTGATCTTACCCACGATATATCCTGCAACTAACCTACATACTACAGCATGTATTCATACTATACCTAATTTTTACACAACTTCCCGAGTCTTTTTCCTGTCCTTGTAACGAGGCAGACGTTTGTCTCATCTAAGGCAATATTTGCACTATAAAAACAAAAAAGTCGCTATGTCCGGCACATGTTAACCCTAACTGGGAGTGGTAGTATCGTGAAATTGTGGCGCATCTACCTTTCCGTCCCCAGACATACAGAGGAGTGCACACACCGCGAAGAAAATATATTTTATGCCTTACGTCTTCAAAGATATATAAGAAGAATATCATATGCGTTAATTTTCCTAAAGGATTGTTTAAAATGTCAAACAGTACAGCAGTATAATTTATTTGGCATAGTGTCAGTGATAGGCTACACAAGAATATAACGCGTTCTCATGGGAACATGCTTTACTTTTAGCAATACTGAAGAAGTATGTTGTTTACCTCACTAATAATGTTTATGGTCACTGCTCTGGGGCAATATAATTTCTCAGTCGGGTATATATCATTCTCGCGTGTTAATTAAATAACTGCCTATTTGATATAATAAACTAAAGACACAAAATCGGCTACGAAGTATCAATATTCTTATCAATACAAACGGCGCTAGGCAATCATCCCCATCTGCCTTCGGTCAGCGGAGTATTAAATACGTCGCTTTACGGCTCGGCGTCAGTCCGGACGATCAACTAGCCTATAGAAGCGATAAAACGTGCGGATTTGTGCCTGTCATTTCAAAGCAGGACGGACCGCGATCAAACGCCCGCTCCGATGGCTCGGCCAGGCATCTTACTACATTAACGGGAAATACTCCCTAAATTTATCCCCATAAAAACCATACGATAGGTAAACTACCGAGGCGATTTTCTTGAGAGCTGCCGTAGGATCCCCCACACTCACAAAAACTGCAAGGCAAAGTCCACTTCTCCTCCTTATTGGAGAATGGAATACTGTGCGCTCGTCTCTTTACAAATAATACGCATTTCTCAGGAAGTTTGACAAGATGTAGTTGTTTTTAAAATACTGTAACTGCGTAAAATAGAACAGTATGCACCAAGAAAAGCCTCACCTTCAAAACTGTGGTTATTTATTTATTTTCCGCGAATTTAAGGATTCGTAATCGTCATTAATTCATAATACTGCATTCATAACAACAGTTGTGTGTTAATAGTGAAGAACACAGGCACCAGGAAATGAATTATAAATTGTAAAACGTCTCCCTACAGCCAATCAGCAAATGACGCACTGGTATAACACTTGAGTAAGCTGTACACTACAGTCCAGACTGAAGAGAAGGCCAACACGGAGATAACATCATGAAACCAGGGGCTGTAATACAGATTAAACTCGTTTGTTTATGTGTCGTTTTAACTTAGGTGTATCCAGTTAAGAAGTTTGTTTGTTCTAGTTAAGATTCGTTGTAATGACGTAAAAAACCGACAGCAACAACGATCCTTATAATAATGCACGTATTTTTAAACACTCGAGGATCCAAATGTGGGTGTGATCAGATGCGAAAGCATAGTCGAAAGTAACTGCATTCCGTGTACATCAATAATTTTATTACCTCGCCAGCTGAAACCGTGAACATCGTTTATAGGGAATGGCCATCTGTAATTGCTTTGAATTACATGAATACACAGATCGGGGCTTCTGATCATATAGACTATATCGGATACGAACTGGGACACTTCAAATATTGATTAAGGTAAGGTCAATGCTTCAGCAGTGAGTATATCTGGATTTTTTGGCAACTACGGACTCAACAGATGCGACGTCTGTCTGTTAGTCTTAATCCGTAACTATCCAGCATCCATAGCTGTCAAAAATATACCTGCATTCCTCTTGAAAAATCTTCGATTATTTTTTTTTAAGTTAAAGCGGCTCTAATACGATCCGATTTTACTGATGGGTCTGATCGGTGTTAAGGATGCTGTCTGTTGGACTGTGGTTTACACAGGTTAGCTAAAGTCGTGAGATAGCATTATGAAGGTGATGGAAAGTATGTCTTCGAAGTTTGAGTGTGCTGTAAAAGGGGCATTTCATTGTTTCTTTTTCGCTTAATCGAACAGAACATGTTAAGAAGCTAGACAAGAATGGCGATACCCTTGGGACCCTTCGAGCGCGCCTTGTGACTGTTCGTTGGCGTCTTGTCCCCATGGTTTGAATACGCGGACAGCCTGCTGTCCATGGTACTGATCTAAAGCTTTACTACGCTACTGTGTCTCTTGTGAGGATATTTGCGTGTGTATATGCTTACAGGACACAGAGGATTCACTGTCACACACTGTGCAGGAGACCATCCGCACACAATTTCAGAATATCAACGTATAGGTATCCTGCCAAGAAATATAAATACCCAGAAAATATGATTATAAATTTCTCTCTAATTCTGTAATTTCCTGGAAATTTATTTATACTCGTGCATTTAATCTGATGAGTCTCAAATACGGTTTGACAGGACAGTGCATTTATTTTATAAAATGGCAAATGAGCTCAGCGGTGGAGTAATTTTAGGTTTCCACTGGAAATACCCTAAAGAAACATCTTAGAAAAACAGTGGACTGAGTGTGGTGAAGTCTCATCTGGAATGGGAGCGTAATAATGCTGCTGAATATACAGCAATGTCGTTCTTTGGTATAAGACAGCTTTATCATTGTCACCGTTTGCAGAAGTCGCCCATTCTTCTGTTCTCCATCTTTCCCACTTAGCTGTTGCCTCAAATCATGTTCGGCCCTCAGTCACAGGACACTTTGTGAGACGCGTACAGGCGGACGAGCAGAAGACTGAAGCGGCTGATTAACATCAGGGCATGTTCTGTGGTCCACCCAGGGCCAAATGTATGTGTGAGGATGATTAAAAAACCTCACGGATATTTGTATGTGAACATTGGAATAACAGACAGTCACCTGTGCAGAGAAAATAGTGATCAGTAACAGTGATCAGTGACTGAATCAACAAATGAATGAGTCATCTTTAATGTTTCCTGGTGTTCATTCAGATTGTGCCTACAAGGCAGTGAAGACATTACAACTTCTAGCTAGTTAACTTAATTATATATACCGACGCTCCCTTACTAACGAACTTTCAACTTACAAACTTTCAGACATACGAACGAAGAGGACTGTAAGTCCAAATTGTGTTCACTGGGCTCCCATTTCCTGTCCGCAACATCAATCTATTTTTCTGCGCGCCAGTTCCGCATAGTACGACTTCTGCCCGCTACTCCCGCCGCGCAGCAGCGTAGCGTGCGTACTCCCAGCATCCTAGTTTTTGTACTTGCGTATACCCTTAAAACGATGTCAAATAACGACTTATGAACATTTCAAGTCAAGCCGTTCAGAACGTATCTCGTTCGTAAGTAGAGAATCGTCTGTACGTGGTACTAGCTCCCAGGTGTAACACATTTGACAACAGGGGCAGTGGTGGCCTAAAGGTTAGGGAGGCATGCTTGTGATTGGATGGTTGTTGGTTCGAATCCCAGACCAGCAAGATATCCCTGACGTACCCTAACAAGGTACCACCCCCAAGCACTGCTCCCCCGGTGCTAAATAATAGCTGCCCACTGCTATGTAACATATAGGTTAAATGCCAAGGAAACATTATTGTGCACTGTGGTGTGTCGACAATTAATTGCGTTTACTTCACTTATAACAGGCCGAATGAGAAGAAAAACCATAATACAGACAAAACAGCATAACGAATAATCAGGAGAAATATTACAGTGCAACTGTAGCATAAATGATAAAACCATTGCTGAGTGGAAAACAATTGGAATGGTAGTTTCTTTCCCATATCAGTAATGGTTTTGATTTATGGGTTGATAGTTAAGACATACAGTAGCATAATCCCATAAGCCCTGTTACCATCCTAGATCAGGGCTGCACATTCTAGGATAAACAACATACCACCGCAGCCATCCAGGACATGCATACATGTTTCTTTCAGATGTTGATTATGATCATATTTTATGTGATTTCTATATATATTTTTTGTTCTGAGAAACCTACTGACAGTTATGTGTTATTTGCTATGTAATACATACTGAAGCAGATCTGCGAATGTTACTCACCTTTAATCCTTAGATATACCTAGAAGGTTTTGTGACTTTGGAAACAAATCTAAATAAATTATTGAAGCTGAATGATGGGATAATGTTTCCAGATGCTACAATATCGATTTTATTAATGGGAGAATAATGATCACTTGATCTGATAGCAGTCCATGTACATCTAAGCACTTTAGTGGCCAGACCGAAACCTCAAGTTGCTCATTTCCCAGAAGTTTTGGAGCAGAGCAGGAGGGCAGTGCGAATTGGAGGCCTAGGCACTCTGGGAGGCGTCTTCAGGACCTCCTGACCCTCCTACAGCAATTTGTTGGTCAGTGTAACTCATGCGTTGGCAAGGAGATGCAGCCGCCTGTTTGCTGGTGGGTGTGAGTGTGGGTGCAGAGGCTGAATTGCATAATGAGGCTGAGATTTAGGCACTAGGTATCTCTGAGGAGAGATGGGACCATCACCGGATCAATCCTGCTGCATCCTGTTTTGCCTTCACCAGCCACCAGACATCGTGGATAAACCCATTAAGCCACCACATTTGAAATGCCTCTAAAATTATTTAAAAACTATAGAGAGGGATAAAGACTTCATCTCTCCTCTTAAGTGGTTTTCCTGCAGGGCACTGTGAAAGAAATGTCACAATAAAAGAACTTGGCTCTCATGCAACAATGGCTTCTGACTTAACCGGTTTTAACAGGATTTTTATTTATTTTATTTTTTTTTCAAAAACCTTTTTTATTGCTTTTACTTTCACTGAGAGTTTACATAATTCATGCTGCAGGACCCAGGGACCATGTAGCAGAGATGCCCGGAACATCCCCGCCTGCTTTTTTCACTGAAGCTTCTCTTCATTGTCCTTTCTGCTCCCTTTGCTCTTGTCCCCCTATAAACCTGCATGGTCCACTGCTGTATTCTCAGCCTAGTAGTTTTGCAAGATGAGGATTCAGTTTGCCAAATTCACTCTCCTCCTTTTCACAAAAAATAAAAAACGGCCATATTATACAGTGCGACTTATTTTTATTTTTTTAATATACCAATTGTATTTAATTTGGCCACATGGCATTAAATCACAATTAGTAACCTGATTTTCAGCTGTCCAGGAAGCTGACGATGTCCCAGAGGGATCACAGTACAAATAACACTCTCTGGCGAGTTAGCAACAGCTAGCTTCTTCACTTCTGGGGCATCGTGAAATATGCTATTGTTTGATAGCTGACGTGTTCTGCATAATGTAGCTTTGTACAGTACACATGCTGCTTGACAGACATTGCCATCTAATCACAGTGTGTAGTTCCGTTGTGTTTTCAGGCTCGCAATGAAAGGGTTTCATGTCCAAATAACAGGATCGCAAGACGTTTCATCTGAAAGGTTTCAGTAAATACGCAGCTGAATAAACAATAAAATGTGCCTCCCTAATCTATATGGGTTTGCCTTGGATGCAGGCGTCCACTAAACAAATAACAACGAAAGCTCTGTAGGCTCAGCACAGATCCTCGTTCGCTTTGTAACGCATGCAGCTGGAATGAAAGTGGTCCTTCCTGTTGTCCAGAGCTGACCAATCAGATGGCTGAGCCCGAGAGACCTTTGGACACGTGGAGCCACTGCAGCCAGAATTGCTGTTTCTCTACAAACATATTCACTGCATTTCCCAGTGAGCTCTCTCACAGGAGAATTTAGCATTATGTAAATCATTAATGGTTGAATACCTTGTTCCTGGAAGCGCTGCATGTTCTGATATAATCAGAGTTATTGCAGTTGGCACTCCGCTTATACAGTGTAATATGTTTGCTTGTTTAGACGTTTTTCATGAAACATCTAGATTTTCAAAAGGAAATGAAAATCTCTGCCATGGAAACATTCTGCTTCCCTTTCTCCTGCTAGTACCATTTCATTCGGCGCAACAGTATTTCTGCTAGAGTGCTGAGCCTATATAAGGAGAAAGGAGGGTGACACTACCTTCGGGGCCACAAGTAACTTGGTAACTCAGTTACTACTCAAATACAAGTGAACAAATACAGTAACTGCATGAAATACATGAACCATTGTGATTTAATGATGAACAAACATGGGATCAGTACATAATTAACATTTATAGTTTCTGATTAATTAACACATTAATGTCGTAATGTCCCTTACCTTATGCAATGCCAAATCCACAATGTTGTCCCTTCTGCCATAGATAGTAAATAGATAGACATGTCAGGAGACATCTTGTAAAGGAGGGGAGAGTGTAACAGGATGAAAATCAGTTACCACATAATAGGTTCATATTTATTTATTTATTTATTTTCTTCCTTGCTTTCCTCCTTTGTGTTTATCCACATTCATACGCGTATTAATTCAGTCTCCCTTCCGAGGGGGGGCGCTGGACCACGAGTGTTAGGTAGAGCAATAATCCTGGGCGGGAAATTCATCATGAATAAATCCTGCACGGAAGACCTGTCGCTTACACGTGTGCTGTTTTTCTCTCCCAGTACAGGTTAGTAAATATCTGGGTTTAATAGTCGTATATGCCCAATATCAGATGTAAATACCATCTCCATTTATTTCGCTTTATTAATTTGTACCGACTTGTGGTTTAAAGCCAAGAATATATCTTTTGTTGGGGAAATGCTAAGCGCTAGTTAGAAGTAACAAATATAGCATGTTTCGCTGGGCGCCGGAGTTTGTTTTAAATACAAGGGACCACGATATAATGCCGCCTTTAAATAAGTGGGTTTATTCATTAATAACATGCAAACTTATATTTGTGTTTTTTTTGTATGCCTCGTTGGTTGTACTGTCTCTAGTGTACGTTTATTTTATCATTTGTGAATAAAAAAATCCAGTGCGACAGAAACGCAGCCCCATATCTATGGGAGGTATTTTCTGCAGAACATAACATGAAAATGATAAAATAAAAATCTCCACTTTGCCACTAAACATTCTATTCATATTTTATTTCTTATTTTCAAAATGTCTTAAATCTAATCATATTTATTAATATAAATGTGCCGCTGCGAACACTCCCCTCTAGGGAACCTGGGAATAACTTAAAACGTGAACGACGCTTCGAACAAGAAGCTGCATGAATCGGAAGCTGCAAAAAAGAAGCTAAGTTAAGCCGCGTGTGACTCTGCCGTTAGTCTGGTCGACACGGGTGATCATGTACTAGAAACTTAACGACAACCCGGAACCGCACTGTGAAAACGCAGCCGTGATCCGTAGCCCCGTCCACTGTCCGCTCCAATTAACATATATTTGCATGCTATGAACTTGAAAATGAAAAAACAAATGGGAAATGAAAAGACAAAAAAATTGGAAATTTTATTTTATTTTTTAATTTTTCACATCTGATTCATACATGAGTGGAAAATTAAAATGCAAATGGTGCTATTTCATTTTAATTTTCATTTTTCCAGGATTTTTGCACATCGACTTTGAAAATTAAATGGTAGATTGTAAGTGGAGATTGTATTTTCATTTTCATTTTATTTTTTGCAGAAAATACCTCCCATACATATTAGTCTTTATATATGTATATGTTTTCTCATTTGAACTGTGAACATGAGCTGCTGATTTCACCAGGGGGCTATTGTAATCTTTTCATGAGAATAATTGAAGTTTAATTAATGTTTACATATCTATTACAATATTACAATATATTACAGTATTACAATATTTACATACTGTTGTGCTGTTTTTCTCTCCCAACACAGAACTCTGCCGCCTTATTTCTTATCTTTTTTTTTTTTGGAGTACACTCCTTAGCAAGCACCTTCCACTGCCTTCTGTGTATTGCATATATGCACTAATCCTCGCAAAATTGTCACTATGGCCTCCTTTACCAGAATGGATAGCAATGAGCCCCAAGGAGCCTCTAGGGAGGACTCGGGGGGTGAACCTCTGCAGTCTATGTCTAGGCACATTGCACATGCACGTGCAATTCAACGATCAATAATAGTGAATCTGACTCCTGACCGACCGCGATCCCGATGGTGGGGTAATCTCCCACCTCCTACTTTTCCTGCGCAACATGTCGAGGTTTATGAGCGTGGTCCAGCAGATAACCCTGGTATTTTTGGAAGCATCTTCCCTCAAGCAGGTGTGCTTCCTGCCATGCTGCGCACAGTCAACATCCCACCATTCACTGCTGAGGCTGTGGAGAATAGCCAGGTCGACATCAATGGATTTGTGCTTGCATCATGCCTCTGCTCTCTCCGGGTTCAGCAGCGAGATCAATGCAGACAACAACTGATAGCCGAGATGTTAGCGCCACATTTCTCACAAGACCGCTCCCTGCCGAAGGACGAGGCCCGCGCTGTCCTCCAGGGTATCTTGAGTGACGTGAAGAACTTGAATTATCAGGTCTGGTTTGCAGACACTCTTACAAAGCTTGGGACTCAAGAGGATGGCATGGACCCAACAGAGCTAGCTGTGCTCCAGCACTGGAATAAGTCAGAACGTACATGGGCTGCCAACATCACTCTTGGCCAACAGATGAGTGTGCTGGAGCTAATCAGCAAGCACTTTAGTGATCGTGCAAGGGGCAGATGCCTCTTTCCTGTATTATTGTGCCTTTTGTCCTTTGCTTTACGAGGTCAGATTATCCAACAGAAGTTGGACCGGTGTGTACAACAGAAGCTGATCCAAATAATGCCAAATGTAGCTGATCGGCTCACATCCGCTGACATCATTCATACATGGTGGAACTTCGGGGTGCTGCTCAACGACAAAAATGTTGCTTCCACATTCCGTCGATGGTTGAGTTATCTCCCCGCCCCTGCTATACGATTGAGGTTAGTGATGGCTCAGGCAGCAGGGTCTCAACTGATTTGTCTAGACATTGTCTCTCGTGCTATTCATGAGCATCCCACCTTCCCATGGCACATAGCCATGCGCCTGTACCCAGATGAGTGGGCGAATGCGGTCAATGCCCCTCGTCATGTAGGAGACAATCCCTATTACGGATATCGAGGGGACCTGCAGCATGTTCGCTCAATCAGGTATAAGTTTGTTTCTTGGTTTTGTAGCCGTGTCCTCATCATCAGTGGTGATAAGAGCCTAGGCAAATATGCAGGATTTGTAGTAGATCGGCACCGAAAGGAGGTTGTAGAGAACATCATTCAGAGCTACTTCCAAGGAGCTGACTTGGATACAGACCCGTCACCTGCAGAGTACGCAAGTTACCGCCCGTTGTTGGAGTTGGTGCGTATCCATCCTGCCAACACCGGACTCTTAATGAACATGGAGGGTCACGCTGATCCAAAAACCTCTGGGAGCAGAGATGATCCAACAGGCCCAGATGACAGTGGGTCTTACGGGAGCGGTCGAGGAGAAGCTGCACCAACATCTTACGACATCCTCAACCTAGGACATCTGAAAGTGCATGATGATGACGAGTCTGACTCAACTCCAGATGCAAGCGTTTCGACTCCTTAGTCGGACAGTCACGTCATTTCTCTGCACTTTTTGTGCATTCTAAGTTTTGTGTTAGATGTGTTCATTTTACTGCCGACTTTGTGTATGTAATACATACATGGGAGTGTTCCAGCAGGAGTGGTTCATTTTTCAGTGTGTTGAGTGTATTGACTTCTCCATTTTATAATACATATGGAGACAAACCAATTCAGTTCATACAAGGTTACATAGTCTTCACCCATTGTTGTAAAAAAAATTATAAAATAATAATAAAAAAAAGAAACAAGGTGGCAGAGTTCTGTGTTGGGAGAGAAAAACAGCACGTTTAAGCGACAGGTCTTCTGTGCAGGATTAATTTATGATCAATTTCTCAATCACTTCTCAAACTTAGAAATAGCATTATACAAAAAAAAAGAAAATGCAGTATATCTATAACAGTATGTAAATATTGTAATACTGTAATATATTGTAATATAATAGATATGTAAACATTAGTTGAACTTCGATTATTTTTATGAAAATAATATATATGTGTGTGTGTGTGTGTGTGTGAATATAGACCGATATGGGGCTGCATTTCTCTCGCACTGGATTTTTTTATTCACAAATGATAAAATACACATACACTAGAGACGATACAACCATTGAGGCATACAAAAAAACACAAATATAAGTTTTCATGTTACTAATGAATAAACCCACTTATTTAAAGGCGGCATTATATCGTGGTCCTTTGTATTTAAAACAAACTCCGGTGCCCAGCGAAACATGCTATATTTGTTACCGCTAACTAGCGCTTAGCATTTCCCCAACAAAAATTTTTGGCTTTAAACCACAACTCGGTACAAATTAATAAAGCAAAATAAATGGGGATGGTATTTACATCTGATATTGGGCATATACGACTATTAAACCCAGATACTGTATTTACTAACCTGTACTGGGAGAGAAAAACAGCACACGTGTAAGCGACAGGTCTTGAGACTCCCTTGGAAGGGAGTCTGAATTAATACATGTATGAATGTGGATAAACGCAAAGGAGTTAAGCAAGGAGAAAGAAAATAAAATATATATATATGCACATACATACATACACACCTATTATGGGGTAACTGATTTTCATCCTGTTACACTGGCGTAGATGTCGCATGCAAGATTCCTATTCTTGAGGCAGTGGTTCGATTCCCAAGTGCCTCCTGCTGTTTGAAGGGTCAGTGTGTGGTTCAGCGGCTTAAGCATGTGTGCTAGCGGTTGGCGGTTTGAATTCTGTGCTCGACAGAATACTTGCATGGCCATTAGGCCCTTGAGCAAGGCCCTTAACAGAAAAACCCTTCAGGGGAAATGGATTAGAGGCTGTCCCTGTGCTCCGACCCAATCTTCACTCTCACATGTTTGTCTCAAAGGAGAACAAGATGGGATATGTGAAAATGCTCTTCCAAGAAGAATTTGTACAAATGGCAAATAAAGCCTTTTTTCAAGGCAATCGTGTGAGACCACTCTGATCAGTTTGCTGTAGATGCTGACCTGTTTGTGTATGTTTATTCCTGTAGTTAGTTTCAACTGATTTTATAACTCAGGTCTCATGTGATCGGCTAGGAATCCTGAAGATTGAAATGTAATGATGGGGAAGGCAGAACTGGGATGCCTAGGCCAGAGCTACGGTAAGCTTACAGTCACACCCTGAGTGGGTGGGCAGTTTGAGGTAACCCAAAGGATTGGGAAAGTTTATGTCAGAGTTCCAGTGGCAGTATTATAGGGAAGTCACCAGGAGCAACCTGTTTCTCATTATCCAGTTATGTTTCGGTCAGTTTGGACCTTTTAAATCAAAAAGGCATCTTTCTACCTGCCCTGATGTGTAATGGATTTCTGCTTCAGGCCTTAATCATTATGTATGACTCAGTCTAGATTTTCTCAGTAAGTTCAGGCTCCGTGACCATTGTTTGTTTAAGCATCTCTCTTTCCAGACTGAATCAGTATGCATAGTTTAATCATGCCTCATCGATCTGCTAGAATAGCAGGGGAGAACAGTTTTACCATAACACGTGTCTCCACATTATTTTTCAGTCTCTGGGTCTCCTATGACCTCCTACGATCTCCTACGAAAAAGGCGTAGGAGATCGCCCACGCGTTTATCTAAGCAGATGAACCGCCCAGGCATCATGTAGAGTGTCATTGCAAGATTTCTCACTCCTGCTCTTCAGTTCAAGTTTAAACTGCTGCACGTTGACCAGTTAGGCTAGTGGTTCTCAACCTATTTTGCACTACGACCAAATTTTTACCATGCCGGGTCAGTCGCGACCCTATATCAGGTTTAAATTAACGCTGTGATCAAGCAGGCAGACACTCTGCAATTTACTCCAATCACTGCCTATCGCACAAATCTGATTGGATGTGCCGATATATTTTAAATTAAGCATCTCTGGATTTGCTTCTTGGATTGGTTGAGTGTTCGCTAGTTCTACGCTAAGCATTTGCAGACATAAGACTTGTTTATAGGTTAATTCTAGGATTGGGGTTGGGAAATCTGATCGTGGATCAGCATAGGAGCTTGCTGGTTTTAAAATGCTTACATTTCGAACTCTGCCTTGCAACCCTTTCAGAACTTGTTGTGACCCAAATTTGGGTCGTCGCCTATGGGTTCAGAATCACTGAGTTAGACCATGTGTTGGTTCATCTGTCACTGAGAGTTATGCCTCACACAGCAGCTGTGTTGCTGATAATGCAGACACACACCTATAAGACTTTTTTGCTCATTGTCTTATTCTACCTAGTAGAATTGTTACCAATTGTAGCTCATAGATTCATTAGAGCGCAAGATGCTGGAGAGTGAGTGTGATTTAAGATGTTTGTTTCTCAGCTCATCTATTTGTCCTTACTAATCCTTGCTAGCCTTATTAGCTGAATTATGTAAATAAATGCACCGCTGCTCTAAAATAACGAAATAGACCATATCGAGTGGAGCAAAATGAAACTTCTCCATGACGTCATCTGAGTCAGATTCCCAGAATGAATGGCTCATCACCATTCATCACCAGATACATGTGCTGTAATCAAATTAAAATTACCAAATAAAACTTGGAACATCAGGCAAGCTGCACATGTTTAGTCTCACCACAGCCTTACAAACCTTGGTGTCATGTAAACTGCCCAGGTAATCCTGCATCCACCCATCCCACACCATTTTCTCGTAATGTCAAAATGATCAGCAACCTTGTCCCATTAGCCAAACCAGGCTATTGTCATGTCTTGAACCGGCCACCAGAGGGAGTCTTGAGGCAACGTCAGACTTATGGCTTCCTGCCTGTTGGGAAATTACATAGTCACTGGTAAGTAGCTGTACTTGTAGCTGCGGGTACTATTTTAGTCTCACTTTGAGTGGAATATGTTGGTCGCATGTAAGCTTCTGTATTTGAGGATCTCTGGAATTTGGATGGTTTTCCCTTTACTGTTGTGGTTCTTTTAATTTAAAGTCATTGCAGTGATCTTTGCATAAACTTTGTAAATTGACCCCCTGCCTCTTTAGTTTTCTTTTTAGCTTTACTTGTTTAATCATCCATTCTCAATTAATTCAGAGCGATACACAATCTTCTATATCAGTGGTCTAGTTCATTCCTACATTTGTGTCGGGCAGAACATCGACAGATACTTAAATATTCATTTGTGTGTGGTTTAGAAATACTCTAATGGATCTTTCACTGATCTTCATTGAAGAAAATCGGTTAAGGTTAATTCTATGTATTCTGTGCTTGCTCTTCAATATTTACCTGCGGCTTCCCGTTACTTGTTCCTTGACAGGACAACTTGTTTGAGGTTCGAGTCCTCAGTGGTTTCTTTTGCTGGAAAAGCAAAAGCTGCTTACTCAAAAGCAGCTTCCGTTGCCAAGTCTTATAGGTCTCCCTTTCGCATCCACACTTTTACAGGCCTTATTTTATCCCAATAGCCTAAACAGAGATTCTCATTTTGAGTGCTGCTGCTGGGTCCTCAGGTTGGTGGCCATAAATATGCCTGTCTTTTTGATTGATGAATAAAGTAACACTGCTTATTACAGCAACACACTTATGGGAATAACGTAATCAGGATACCCAGCTTCTGACTGCTGTTAGCTTGGCTCAGATTGATGATCAGCCTGTACGCGATAAATGTTTGTTTTTATTACTACATGCATTTTTGTGATTTCTTAAACGGTGGCAGCCATCTCCAGTAGTATTTTTTGATTCTTTATAAAGGCACGGATATTATATTTATATGTTGTGCAAATGTTTTGAAACAGGACAAACGTGATATAATTCTCTTATTTCTTGTTGCATCTCTCCGTCAGGGTTTAATGGAGAGGCTTTCGAATGACAGCTGGGACAGTGGTCATCACAGGTGGAATTTTAGCTACAGTCATCTTACTCTGCATCATCATAGTGCTCTGCTACTGTCGCCTGCAGGTAAGGTGCACCAGACACCCCGAGGGAATGCACAACAAAAGCCCTGGGTTTATCTGATTGGGAAGCAGACATTGGAAAATTTTTCACTTCAGTGCTTCAAAATACAGTGCTGCGAAACAAAATCCCGCATCTCATTTTGCTGAAACGTTTCCTCAGTGGGCGGATTTGATTGAAGACTCCCGCTTAAATGTTTTGTAATCCTATGCTGGTTGGGTAATCATCAGACTGAGACTGTGCGTAGCAATGACAATAATAGACAGAACAAAAAAGTACTGCTTTTCCTTATTAGCTAAACAGTAAGTACAAAAAAGGGACAGCATCTTCTCAGCCTGAGCCCCCAGGACCTGCAGAGTGTAGCCAAATTGTAATTAACTGTTTCTTCTCATTTGCATGCACTTTCTTGGACACCATTACCAGTATTACTGTTGTAAGCGGGAGGAGTTGGAGTCAGACTCAGAGTCGGACTCAGAGGAAGAGGAGGTGCACGAGGAAGCCATCTTCGGCATGACCCCCCACCTGCCACTCGATGCCGTGGCGGCTTGCACCGCCAACGGGCCTTGCGTCTACCCATCAGAGATGCCCCCCAGGCTGGCTCGGTCCCACACTTTCTGCCCATCCTGTGCCCATCACGAGCTGCCCTGCCTCATGCCACGCCCACACGGGCTTTACAATGGCGCAGAGTGGGCTGGTCATAGGACTGTGTCGCGCTGGGGTCCCAGGATGGCCCCAGACAAGCTGCAGTTGACCCGCTCCATGACCATGAAGGAGATGTTTACATATGGACACAGCATCAGTACCGACGTCTAGTGCTCTTTTCGCACTGCTCCCCCCTCCCTCAAAAAACACAGTCCAAACATCCTTACGTCACCCTGCCTCCTGAATATATACAAAAAAACGTCGAGCAGATGTTTCTGTAAGCGGGCCTACTTACTCTCACTCGCTAGCTGGCGTTTTTCTAGGAATCTGTCTCTGTCTTTCCTGGTGAAACTCTGGCAACATCGCGGTTCTCATCTGTCTCTCTAGTTTAGTATTTCCTCTAATTTTTCAGATGTTCGGGTTCCTATCTTCATCCTGTGCTGCTAACGGTCTCAGGGGAAATGGACAAAGGATTAAAAGTGAGAGAAATGTGTCAAACCCTCCTCCTCGTTAGCCTGACTCCGTAAAATATCCTGTCTCTGAGCTCACTGTAGCCTTCGGTTGACGGTGCTGAATCAAGCCTTATGCATTGCTGACCAGCGGAACACAATTCTGTTTGCCTGGTGCACAGTTACTGCACACCGGAGGCAACGTCTTTGATTGTATGTTTTAATGTAAATATTTATACTGTGTGTAACATAATGTATAAACGGAAGGACTACGCTGGATCCTGAGTTGTCATACACCGGTGGGCGTGTCATGTGAAAATGTACTCTGACCATTGGTGGAAGCGGGATCGCATGAGCACACTGCGTGTGTGGTGTTACACTCAGGTGACACGGTCCCTCGATGACCTGCAAGAGTGGACAATACCAAATGAGAACTGTAAACATCATCACTGATAATTCAGACAGAAGGGAAAATATTCCTCTACTTTTGATGAATTACATCAAGAAAACCTAAATCAATTATGAGCTATTTTAGGCACAATAAAAATGGTATTTTTTACACTTAGCTAAATTGTGTATTTTTTTACTTTCAATTAATAAGATTCAGTTATAAGTGACAGCTAACCTCTTCGCAGTGCCATGATCATTTTATCATCATTTGGTTCGGTGGACTGTGATCTTTATTTGTGATTGTTCTGTGTTTGCAAAGCATCATGGGACTGGAAATGGTTGCTACACCCTGCGCTTAGCAGTGTGGGACTAGGTCCCTGGCCAGTTGCATCTACTTTACCCAGTTTGTTTACTGGAACAGAGTGGAAGTGTGCTGCACACCTGCAGGATCATGCCATTCTTTGCCAGCCTCAAAATTTGATTTGCCCTATTTTTCACAGTGAAGAGCTGGAGAGGCTGACAGATGGAAACTTTGGAAACGGATTCTCGTGAGGATGTCAGGAGCAGCTGCAGCTTCTTCCTGAGGACTGAATCATTGATATTTTTCCCGCCATCTTTTTATTGGTTTTACTTAAAATTTCGATTGTTGTTTCACCCTGAACTTGTGAAATTCTGCACAGCATGAACACTGTAATGCTAAAGCTAGTGTTCTTCAGCGCTTGTTTTTAAATGCTGTTCTGTCGTAGTTGCCGCATGTCTGAGTATAGCTCATAGCAGTACTTAGTGGCCGCGTAGGGCCTTATGACCACTAGAGGGCTCCATGTCATCATCATTTGGAAGTCTAAAGTACTGGTTTTGAATTTGGTTTTCATGATATGATGACAGTGGCCTGTATTTTGGTCAACATAGTGCAAGACATGTGAGAGGTGTGCCACACAGGGCTACTGAGTATACTGTGTGTGAAAAAGGTGGAGATCATGTGTATCAAAGCTTGTTTCATCTGATCCCAGAAAATATTTGCTGACAATTCTATTGACATATTAAAGCTCAAGTCAGGCTCGCATTTCCTAACTAGTCAATGACACCATAGTCATTTCTGTGCATGCAAAAATAAGACCTTTGTTTGCCATATGGCATCTCTGAGAACTCAGTTATTTGGTGTGGCACCGTATCCCAGCTAGATCGGCAGGGTGGATGATAACTAGCTGGAAAAGTTGGCATTTTGCTTCTGTTACCCTACTAATCAGAACAGATGGTCAAAATCATCCTGTGAAAAAAAATGTTCAGGTGGGTGAGCTTGCATCCTGAAAACACTCATCCTGCTCAAAAAGCCAAGCGATGATCAAGGGCACATTTGTAAATATCAGTGTTACTGTAATACACCATTTATTAGCCTAAATGTAACCACTTTAATTGTGTGCATCATTGTCATGCTCATTATTGGCATCATTTTAGGGGAAAAAATTAGAAACTTTATGTGACTAAACGGAGGGTGTATGATCAACTCTATGTTCTTCATTAATCATGAAATGTTCTGTATATTATACAGATCTTTACACATCCCCACTGAATTGATAAAAAATATGTATTACTTATTTGGTATTAAACATTGCAGTTTGATCATTTTTAAGAGCCTTACTAGACGATGCTATTTTATGCCTTGCTCTGGAAAATAAAATGAGTCAGATTGTCAGATATCAGGCTGTGTGTTTCATTAGAAGCCCCTGTGACACACCTGCCAGAGTGACTGATGTGGGCACCGGTGGGCCACCACGCAATGTCCAGCAAAACCTGAAAAACAAGGGTTTCCAAGTAACTTTAAAATTAATTTTGATATGTGTGTGTGTGTACTTTCTGGTTTTGTTAAATTCGTAGTATTCTTGTGTGCCAAGCCTCTAGAACAGGTGTCCCCAATTTTTTTTTCCCTTAGGTACACATTCCAAATTCTATCAGCAACACAACAAAGATTCACTGACAACACACACCTTTGTTATGCTGATCAGATAGGTATTATCTGAATTTTGATTCTGGATGTTGTTGCGTCTGCAGTCTCGGGGCTATTTACTAATACTGTCATCATTGTGAGGCCCAGCCCACGGCATAAACGAACTAAGCGGCCTAGCAGCCAAAAGGGGGTCCCTCATCTGATCAGTTTGGGAATAGTCAGTATGGAAAGAATGGGAAGGAAAACAATGGTAACTAGGGCAATCAAATTTTGCTTAGGGCTCAGAAAAGGGTCGGTCTGGCCCTGTCTATCATGCTGCGTGTTTTCAGCTGGTCAGTGTCCGTGCAGCAGGGAAAGTGTGAGTGTGTCTCTAGCGTGGCTAGAAACACGCCAGGGGCTGATGACCGCGATGTGGCTAATAAAGCGTGTCTCCTGCTGAGCTGGGATTCACAAGGCATGCTCTGACACAGCTGTCTGCCTGGGATAAAACAATTACATTTAATTAATCCAATTAAGGACAGCATTAACACTCTCAGTCATCATTGCTTAGAGCTTTTCCTCAAAAATTAGAACTATAAATTCTGTAACAAATCTTTAAATAAAAACAAAACACTTGCAATCAAAATACTGAATGAAAGTTATAGCAAGAACATGCATATGAAAATATAGTCTTCTGCTAGCGACAGATACATGATGTGAGATTTTACAGTATTTATAGTAAAGTACAAATGGATACATTGTGCATTTTGGTCGATAATAAAATAGCTTGTTGAAGGTCTGAAGAAAGAAACAGGGTTCTGAGACAGGGTGAGGTAAAGGTTCCTGCAACCTGGCCACAGCTTCCGTGACAAATGCATGTGGATGTTAAAGACTCGGGTTAGACGTCTCGTGATGATGTAAGCAGGCATCGGGATGCCACACCAAAATGCTGAAAGCACCATACTGTTACATAAGCCCCATTTATTGCTTTGTTTTTTTTGTGATTCCTTTGGGCTTTGTGTTATTATGCATGATTGCCATAGATATGTACTGGCATTGCTTTCTCCTGGGGGGGGGGGTGGGGGGTGGAATGTGTAGTTATTAAGGGTCCAAAGCACGAAGTGCTATGGACACTTCTTGTTAAGGGTCCAAAGCACGTAGTGCTATGGAACCTTCTTGTTTTTGCTAGGATTTTTTTCTTTTATTATTATTATTAAGGGTCCAAAGCACGTAGTGCTATGGAACCTTCTTGTTTTTGTTAGGATTTTTTTTTTCTTTTATTATTATTATTTTTATTCCCTAAAACTGAATGCCCAGCCCAAACCGTAAGTCCTAGGCCGACCAAATTTGGCAGTTAGATGGCAATTCCTACCCACTACTCACGTTTTGGCTGATATCTCCCATCCTCTTTGTCCTACAATCGAAATTCTTCTTTCTAGTGATTCAGGCAGCCATTTCCTACAACTTTCAGAGTGAAACTATTAGTCTCTGCCTACTTAGATTTTTTGCTATTTTGCATAATTTGCAAAACCTACTTTTGCCTTAAAGTCCTACCTCGTCCTACCCAGTCAGACAAATGAGGTGTCATACGAACCAGCTCTCTGAGCTGATCAAGAAATATTAAAAAAATCAGACATTATTCTACCCCATGGCCACTGACCACGCCCAAACAATTCCCAAATTTGGCCAGTTTTGTTCTGACCACTATAACTTGGCCGTGCCTTGACCTACCTCGACCAAATTTGAAATCCTACCTCCATACCCCATTTTGGGGACACGCTCCGAGGCGGGTCGCAATTCGTCAATAGGGGGCGCCACAACAAAAAACTGCCAATATCTCCTGATTGCCTTGGCCCATCCAAGTGAAATTTGGCAGATATGTACTAGGCCCGAGCCTGAGGTCAGGCACCTACAATGGCAGTCATTGTTCCAAAAAGTGTGGCCGCCATCAGCCAATCAAAATCAAGCAGCCATTTGACAGGCTTAACAATGACCAATCCAAACCAAATTTGGCTGGCAGCTTTCTCCTCTGGCCCTCACCCCACCCTGTAAAGGACACTTCACTCGGCCAGAAGGGGGCGCTACAGCGACAACTTTTGCGTTTCTGCCTATATCTCCAGAACCGTCAAGCCTACCGTTGACCTTTATTGCCAGGGCAATGCAGCATGTCATGACAAATCAAACACCATATAGAACTTGATAATCCATCTTTGCGTTGTTGCCTAATTCATATAAGTCTGAAATCAGGGTTTTCGCTTAAAGTCCTAGGATTTTTGGCCAAGCTACATAATTCTGGGA